>CM070640.1:32643545-33165137 GCA_036346255.1 Ampelocalamus luodianensis
TCGATAACCTTGATCACACAAAATTATTATAACTTTATGATTCAGCTTTTATGCTATGTTTAATTGTGAAAAATAAAAATGAAAATAAAATGATTTGGACTTGGGCACAATGGTAAGATGGTGTGCTTTTGGGTGTGACTGGAATGGTGCCCGGGTCATTTAAGGACCGAGTTACTTGCGCCACCGTACTGAGCATTTTTGCGTGCTAACCACACTAGGGTGTATGGGACCTCTCTTGACTTAGTACTTTGGCGTGTATTGGTTCCGAGTCGCAGGAGGTCGCAGGAGGGATGGTGTTGGGAGCATGGTAGTTGTCCAAAAGCTTTACCCTTTGTGGGTAGTTTTCTTTTCGGCTTTACCACGTAAGCGTATGGATTTCTATCCATACGAGCGGCTCGTAGTTGATACATAATATTGGAAATGTCTTGTTAGACTTAGCCGTGCCTGCATACCAAAGGAAGTATGCTAACCGTGGCTGGTGGAAAGGCGGTCTAAAGTGTGGGTACATTGGTACACCCCTGCAGGGTTAAAACTATTCGAATAGCCTCATCCTAGGTTATGGACACGCTCGGATACGCCCCGTGAGAACTAGACTACAACATTTAATTAAAACTTGATGGGCTGGTATGAATGGATATTCATACTATTGTTGTGGTGATTTGTGGGTTAGTCACTTCCAGGTTGTCTTTATTGTTGTTATTATTATTGTATCACTGTTATTTCAACAATTACAAACAGTTTGTCAAATTGCTTTGAATCTATTACATTATTGCAAATGAAAACTTGTTTTATGCTAAAAGTAAGTCGAGCTCCTCTACTTAAATAAAGCTTGCATGTAGTTAATTATAGTTACATTACCCTTACACGTCATCTTGCGAGTACAAAAATAATTTTTGTACTCAGTTGCTTTGCTTAATGTTTTTGTTGCAGAGAAAGAAGGTGAGCCCCAAGGGCTTCCCTTTTGTGAGATGTGCTGCGGGTTTGACGACTAGCTTGGCGGCCTGGTTGGTTGCCTTGTGGGTAAAGGCACACTAATTGGCTCTTTTGTTTCTCTCCATCTTATGGCACTTTCGCTTCCGCTGTTTAATTGTTATTTAGTTGTTATTTGGCCGGTTGGCCCTTGTTGTAATAAATCTATATTATGTATGTCTTTTGTTAGACTTGTTGTATGGAATTGATGCATGATTTTGTTACGGGGTGTGTATACTACATTTCTGGGAAGTATACATATCTCGAGGCTTGGTTCATTTGATTTGTGATGCTAGGGTCAATGGAAGGCTAAGCATTACAAGTCGAATAAACCAGGGTCCTCACACCTTGCCACGCTCTCGTCACACCTTCGTCGCCCTTACTCGCTCCAACACGATGTTGTCTGCTCCCGCATCAGCCACAACGTTGTGGCGTCCCCTGCCCTTGCTGTTGTTCATGTCACCCGACAGATGTAACGTTCCAAATTTTTTTTTTCAAAAATCTTTTGAATAGTTCAGGTCCCTGGAAAATTTCACCAGTTTTATTTGAATTAATAAAGCTTAATCAAGAATTTTCCTAAATAAAAAATATTTATTTTGGCTAATCTAAACATTAATTAAATAAAAACCTGTGTTATTTGGCTTCCTTGTATTTCAAGGAATTTTTAGGTATTATTTGAGATTTTTTCGGATTTGTTTGCTATTTATTTGGTCTCCTTGATTTTTGGCCTTTTATTTAATTCCGAAAATCCTTTTCTTTTCGCTCTCCTCTCGGTTGCTACATTACTATGTGGGTACTGTTGATCATCATCCTCTCGAACCGAACAGCCAAGCCCGAGAGTCCTTTGCCTGTAGGTGTTTCAGCTGGAATCTTTCAAAAATCATATCTCCCTCTACGGTGCATATAAAAGCAAACCGTTCACGTCCAAATGTTCGTCTTGATCTCCTCTTCTAATCCCCCAAATTGGTTTCCTCCAAATCGATCTATTTTTGTCGCAATCTGCAAAAGACTGAGCTCCAACCGAAGGTCTTCTCTGGCGAGTTGCACCTTCATCCGACGTCCTCCGGCTGAACCGTCTATGGCGTTAAGTTCGTGTCGCCGCGTTCTACGTCATGCTTCCTTCCTCTTCGCCCGAAGATCGCCAGAGCACCGTCGGTCATGTCAAGCCATAAAGCCAAAACATGTTCATCGTGTTCCTTGCTTCCTCGGTGAGTTTTTCCAAAATCTTATCGCGTCATCTCCTTCCCCTCATTGATACCTATTTTTCCCATCTTTTAGTTTTAAGTTTCATTCACCGTGCGCCGAGAATCGAGCGTTCTCTCGCCTCTTATTCGTCTCCCTTCTCTGGCCAATTACTCCGCAAACGTTGATCCCCTGCCTTCAACTCCACCATCATTGGGTTCACATCGCTGCGTTCTGCTCCTTGCTCACCTCCCTTTTCGGAGAGCATCGCTCGAAGTGGTACGCGCCTGTGAGGCCGCTGTCGCTGTCATTCTTCGCCCTACCGTGGGTGCATGGAGCTGAATCTTGATGTCTGGACCACGTCATCATCTCCATCTCGTCGTCGCTGTTCTGTTTTGCCCATTTGCCACCGCTGGTTCGTTTTCGTTCATCAGAACCTCCATGAGCAAGAATCGAACGATGCCTCTGATCACTATTCATGTCCGTTATCTCTGTTGGTTATTACGTTCTGTGTTATGGTGTTCCTTCTCACTTCCATGTGGGCTAGCCAATTCAATTTTCTCTGTTCTCCAAATCAATGCAAGCATACACTTCCAAGCGCATGCTTTCTCTCTGTCTATACCTCTCTCTTACATGTGGACCTCACATGTCATCCTCCCAATAAAAAACTCTAATTCTTTATCTCACTTACATGTGGTCCCACATGTCGCTCTCTCTATCTTATTTCTAGAATTATTTTAATTCTAAAAATTCATAAATACCAGTCGGTCCCACATGTCAGACACTCCACTATTTTCTAATATTTTTGGAAAAGAATATTCTGTAGATCCCAATTGTCAGCTTTCTCTCTCGCTTTTCTTTTTCATTATTTCATGTGAATTTTAATCTTTTGAGAGCTCGTTCTTCCTCATACGAACTCCGATTGAACTCATTCAAGTTTATAAATCCATCTAAATTCAATATCTACCTTCCAGTACCATTTAATTTCAATTTAGAGTTTATTTGATTTGTCTTTTTGAATTTTGTTTGGTTTGCATGTTCTTTCTTGGTAGACGCCGAAGTCCCGGAATCGTCCGAAGGAGCTGAAGTTCAAGGAAGTAGAAGATTGTAACATCCCAAATCTTCGCTTGTGTTTAAAATATAAGAAAATGAGAATAAATTAAAACTTTTCTTGCATCTTGTTATTGTTTGAATATTCTGAAAATTCTTACAAAGGAATTATGAAAATTCAAAACCACAAGCTTCTTTTAACCTAAGTCTTGAACCCTTTGAAACTTTTCTAGATAATCTTGTGATCATCCTATGAAAATATTTTTCCTTGGTTCTAGGGCTTCTGTGTGACTCCTCTGAAAAATTTCATAATTTTTAGAAATTATTTGATAATTTTAAGAGGCCAGTCAAACAGTTTGACTCTTGGTCAAACTCTAGATCAGTACCTTGAGAAATTTTTGGAGAAAAATTCTTTGCATAAAAAACTCTATAAATTTTATACAAGGTCAATCCTAGAGTTGGGCACCTCCTGTAAACATTTTGGAATTTTTAGAGTTGTGTAAATCCATTTAAAAATTCCTCAAAGTTTCAGCCTATTTCTCTAACCCTAGTCAACGCCACTGTTTGGATTTGAGTCGGACTCGAGCTGGTGGTTAGACCCAACCAACTAACCGCACTCGGGCCAGTCCGAGATGGCGCTTTCCTTTTGGGCCGTTGAAATTTCCTTCAACTGTCCAGATCTAAGTGAACGTTCGGACCTTCCGAACGCGCAAACTCTTTTGAGCCGTGCGATCTTGATCGGACCGCTATGATTGTTTTCAACGTTCGGACCGTCTGAGTGTTACTTTTAATCTGAGTCGTCCATTTCTGATCTAACCGTTGGAGTGTTCCGGCCCTTATCTTTTGACTCAACCCAACCCACTCGTTCACTTTTGACTCGAGCCACCTTTATTTGTCTCGCTGACGTGTGGGCCCTCGTCGATCGTGGTCATCTTCTTCGTCGTGCTCGTGCCTGTGCGCTAGAGCGCTGTAGCATGGGTGAGGCAGCGCCTTGTCAACCTCAGTGTGTCATCCTGAATGGCTACGCCCCTGGTTTTGTTGACCGTTAGTGGTTTTCGCCCTCAAGTTGCCGTCTCAACTGCTCCCATCATCTTCGTTCGTCCTTGGCAGAGCTTTAGGCCGTGTCCGCCATTAAAGCTTGTCCTTGCTTAACCTTTGATCCCTGGCTATTTGTTAAGCCCTTGATCTCCTCCTTGTATTCGTTTTCATCACCACCTTGCTTCCTCTCTGCTCAATTGAGCTCAAACCCTAGAAAACCCTCAAATCGCCATTGTTGGCCGACAAGCTCTTTCGTCGTTGTTGGTGCTCCAGTGGTTCTTTTGCTCATCTTTTTGTGTCACTTTGCGCCCTTCATCACCTTAACCATTTTCCCTAACTCAATTTTGGATTGCCTTCACAGGAATCATCAAATTTAGGTTTGTTCATTTTCGGCTGAAGCTCACCCTTTTCTTCCTCAGCTTTGATAAGGACCGCCACTCTTCGATTGCTTGCTCGTATACCTTCCCTGAGCATTAATGAAACTTTCCACACCACTTGGACCCTTTCTTTTTTGCTCAGGCCACTATTTCCTCGTTTTCTTCCTCAACGTCGGTACTGGACTTCGTCGTCGGCTCAACTCCATCAATCTTGTCCTATCCAGGTCGTTCTGGTAAGGTCTTTGAGCCCTACTGATGCTAGTGCGCGCATTATAAAGCTTAAAGCTTTGCCATATCGACGTTGTCGTTTTTCCTGTAGCTTCACCTCCGCTCCACCCCTTGGCCGTGGGTGCGCAATAGTCTTAGGAATCCATTTTGGCCCTTGGTTGGCACCGCCATGGCCTCCTTCGTCGGCGATTAGTCGGAGAAACCCACGGCCAAGAGCGTGCTCTTTTGTCGGTTTTGGACAACACTTTAGCACAATGATTAGCTTTTAATCACTATCCTAAAGCACACTTAACTGTAGTGTTAAGTTATCTCACTACTGCATGGCCCCTGGAGCAGTAAACAAGAGGTTTAAGCGTTAGTTAAAACCTGTGTCACTAACATGCGGGCCCCGCGCACTTAAACCCCAGCGTTTTCGTGCGCAACACTGAGTTGATCTTGGACCGTCCATTTTTAGATCTGCATCTCAGATCTTTTGGGATGTTCGGAACTCTCGAACATCTCCTTTCACTGTGGACCGTTCATTTTTAGATCTGCGCTCCAAATCGCGTGGGATGTTCGGACCTTCCGAACGCACCTTTGCTTTCAGCCGTCCATTTCTAGATCCAGATCGAGATCGCGTTGAACGTTCGGACTGCCCGAACGCCTCTTCCTTTTTGGACCGTTCGATTTTGATCTAACTCTTGATCGTTGGGCCGTTCGCGCGTGTGGCCGATCATCCCGTTCATTTGGGGCCATTCGATTCAATCTCAACGGCCCAAGTGTTTTCCGCTGTGGGTTAATAAGAAAATCCAGTTTGTCTTTTATTGGTGAACTGTAAATTGTGTTAAATTTCAAAATGGCTTAAGTAATCCGTTTTAACTCCTTTTTGGTTGATTCAAAATTTGTTGTTTTCCTGTTTAACTGAACTTTAATCTAAAAATTGTTTGAACCTTATTCTGTACCAAAAAATTTGTGTTAGTTGTATTATCTTGTTTTAGCATTAATTGTTGCTTTAAAAATTTATTTAACTTGGAAAATGCATAAGTAATTCTCTGTAACTCCAAATTGAGTAAACTAAAATTTGTTAGGTTCATCTGTTAAGATGCTTTAGTGTAGAATAGGTTTTAAATATGTATTTGCCTCAGAAAAAAATATTGTTCTACAAATTAATTGTGCACTACTTTCATAACTTAGAAAAATCATAAGAAATTCATTTTGACTCCAAATGAAGTGAACCAATTTTTGTTGTTCTTAGAATATCATGCTCTGTCTATCATAAAATTCTCATATTCACCAATATTCTAGAAATTTATGCATGAACAGTAACCGAAAGGAAATTAATTGAATTTCAGCCCGAAAAAAATAGTTTAGGCTATAACTTTTGCATGCTTTATCCAAATCGATTGATTCTTATTGATAAATTCATTTAAAATCATGCTCTACCTGCTGTGTAAATTTCTTGGGTTTTGGTTGATTTTGGGTTTTGAGTCTTTTTCGATGTCACTCGTTCTTATTGGATTTTCTCATTTTTTCAATAGGTTCCGACGATTCTGTTGAGTACGAGAGTGATCCACTATAGCAAGATAGTGATCTCCAGCAAGGCCAGCAGATGTTTCATTTATTTGATCATATTGCTCCTATTATTTTCAAAGTCTAATATCTTGTTTGCAAAATCTATGTATGCATGCTCTATTTTGATGTTGAATTATCATTTGTTTAGCTAATCCTCTAGATGCATAATGTAACAGCCCCAAGTTTATAAACAGTAATAAAATGCTTTATGAGCAGTGTGAGGTCTTATTCATAACATTACTGCTTCATTTTACACTTTGGGCAGCATGTTACAAATTAAAAACCTTCCTTTTTAGCCAAAACCCTAAAGAACCATTTGAAGTCTTAAAGGAATACAAGATAAAACTTGTATTATGACTGGGAAGTATTTTATTAAAGTCTAGATAAATTATCTTGGCTAAAAAAATATTTTTGTTGCATTTTTAGAAATTATTTGGGCTTAAAGAAAAATTTATTGTCTTTAAATAAATATTTTCGGCCTGAAATAAATATTTATGTATTTTACAAAGTGAAAATGTGGTTTATAAAATTTATCTGGGAAATATGTTATCCCAAAGAGCTTCCAATAAAAAATTTCATGATTTTATAAATTTATTTGCTATTTTTAAAAGCCAGTCAAACCTTTTAAGTATTTGAATAAGGTTTGGTCAACTAAACGGTCTAAACCTAAACTCTTGCAATTGTAGCGACTCGGTCTCATGTGGTTGGGTCCAACCCGGTGCAATTGGTCCGCTCGGTCACGATCGGCGCAAGCCCAAAACTCCGCAGCGTGATATGAGCCGTTGATCTTCAATCGAACGCGGCTATAACACCCGCGAGCCGCCCACGTGTGCATCTTAATTTCCCCGTTGGATCTTGATCTAACGAGCGAGATCAGTGTGTGCAATCGGACAACTCCGGATCCCTTTTCAATCTCCACCGTTCATTCTCGATCCAACAGCGCCGCCCTTTTCGTTTTAAACTTAAAGGCGCGCTTTTATCTGAGCCGTTAGATTCAAATCCTACGGCTTTTCCTTTTTACCGCGTGTTATAAAGCCCGCGCTCCTCTGGGCCGTTGGATCTTCATCGTGTGGTCCAGATTAGTGTATGCATTCGGACGACTCCGGATCCCCTCACGATCGCAGCCATTCGTTCTTGATCTAACGGCATCGCTTATTCCAATTTGAAATCAGAGGCGCGCGTTTATGCGGGCCTTTGATTTCAATCCTCTGACGCTCCTTTTGACCGCGGGCCTTTAAAGCCCAAAATCGGTGGATCGTTGGATTTCAATCGTAAGGTCCATATGAGTGTATGCAATCGGACCATCCGGTTCAATTTTCCATCGGACCGTAGATATCAAATCCAACGGTCTTTGTGCCATCGCATCTAAAAGGGGTGGCGTGTATCCTTTTAATCGATCGTTGGATTTTAATCCAACGTCTCTCTTTGAAAGCGAGCCCGCCGCCTTCGATTTCGATTAGATCTCGATCAACCGATCTAGATCGTGCGGTCCATATTAACTGGTACCGATTCAAATCATTTAATCTCTCTATTTATCACAGCCGCCCATTTCCAATCGGACGGCTGATATTCGTTTGAGCCTTTGTGAAGCGCGCGCGGCTGTGACTGCCAGCGGGACCCACATGTCAGATGATTCTTATCATCTTCCTCGTCTCTCTGTGCGCAGCTCTCTCTGGAAATCAAGGAGAGGTTTATCCCAAAGTTTTTGCAACTAATTTTTGGGATAATTAGCCCTAAATGGACACCTCATCAAGCTCTAGACTTTTCCCAATTGTCCTGTAGCTCAACTCCCTTATATATAAACCCTAGCTTTTGAGTCTGCACCATTGTTGACCACCAAGCTCACTTTCTTCCTTGTTGCCAGTGGGATTTTGCTCCTATCCTTTGCTTATCCATCCTTAATCTTGGTTTTACCTTGCATTAAAGATTTGATATCTTTTGCAGGTTAAATCAGAATTTATCTCTCTGTCGATCAATTTGGAGTTTTCAGAATCTTGGTATCTTTCCTATACTGGTAAGCCAAAAACCCTAGTTATGATATCTTGAGCATTTTAAGGACCTTAGATGCTCCTGTGAATCATTCTTTTGAGCATCAGTAGCTTCAACTTGCTTCAAACTGAAAAGTTGATATTATAACTTTTCGGTTTTCTATGTCATTTTCAAGACCTAGGGTTCTTCCTGTCAACTTAGCATCCTAGTTAGGTTTAAACTAAACCCTAGCAGCATAACACGTTGATCTTTCAATTCTTGTCATCATCTATTTTGCTTCATAAGCAAAGATCTGTCTCTGTTCCTTTTTGTCGGCTTAACCGACAAAAAAATGAGTTTCTTCTTAGTTGATGCAATCTAACTGATTAGGGTTAGATTAAGGTTGGTTTGGGATATTAATTACCCTAAAAGATCATGCTAAGTTTCATTTATGAACTTTTGCATGTTCTATATTCCTTTTTCCGAAAATTGCAATCATCTGTTTTGACTCTTTTAAAATCAAAGCGGAACTTTGCACTAAACTCTAGTTTCGTCTTTTGAAAACAAGTAAGCTATATAATGGGTTAATATCATTATTATGGGTAGTTATGGCTTAAACATACTGTAATCATGCATTTCCAAATTGATCATGCATTTTTCCTTCATTTTGAGCTTATTGTCGATTGGCATTTATTGGATTTATTTGCTTTCTATAGAATCTGTTCATTTGAAGTTTTGAATCTACCTCGAAACAGATCAACTCGCAGTAGTATACTACTACCAAGGCAAGCTTCCTCTCTGCACCATATTGATCCAAAAATTTTATACAATAGTTTTCCAAATTGAGAGATATCAGGCATGCTATTTTTAGAAAGTACCAAAATGGATTGTATTAGTTAGTTATGACTGAGTGACATTGTGGAATACTTTAATTGTAATCATACACTTAACCTTAGCATAGTACTTTGTATATCATAACCTATATTTTCAATTTTGGCTTAGACATGCGATCTAGAGATTTTAGAGTTTGACAAGCATATCTTGTCAAACATGGGAATCACAACTGAACTCTTGTTATTTTAAACTCTTTGTCCAGTTTCTTTAAATCAAATTTGTATTTGAAATTCAAATTGATCTAGACAAGAGGAAGCTAGTGATGGTGCTTTTGTGCACGAGATTGGGTTTTGTGGTGGACTTGTGTTTTATGCCATGTGAGCTTGTATGTCAGTATTAGATGTTCTTAGGAGGGTGAGGGCGTATATGTGCCTCGTCGCATATACGATACCTTAATGGTGCCGATAGCATTCTACTATGGGTAGGGAACCCAATTCACATTAAATTGTTTGGATCGGCATTACTGACGCAACATGTGTGCCCCGGTTAAGCAGATGCTATCAGTCGTTGTTTAAGCGGGATCAGTTCACACATGGGGGTCCAACTCAATAGTGTTAGGTTGTTGAAAAATATCAAATCTTAGTTTCCCCGGTCGGCATACCAAAGGAAGTATGTCATCATTCGGAGGCATCCGAAGGCAACGGGCTAGCTAAGTCATGTGGGTAAAGATGTACACCCCTGCAGGGTATAAACTGTTCGAATAGCCGTGTCCACGGTCATGGACGATAACTTGAATTGATGTCACCTGTATAGAAGTTTTGATTTTTCAAAAATCTGGTTTGGGTTTATTTTCGGTTTGCATGAGGGAATCATGCACTGTACTGTTTACTTTTATGTCATTTGCTTACTGTTCTAAGCAAACTTTGATTTATTAAATTGCTTTATCAAAAGTTAGCCTTTGTAGGTTAAGATGTATCGCTTTATGCAAACTTGAACCTTTATACCTTCCTGTTGTAACCTTATGCATATAAAAACTCTACTCCTTTGAATAGGCTCTAATAACCACTTTCTTTAATTAGTTTGTGTAAGACTTGCTGAGTACCTTCCGTACTCAAGGTGCTATCACCTATTGTTGCGAGTGAGGACGGTTTCCTTTATGAAGTACCGTTAGCGCCGATCGTGGTGACGCTAACGAGTAACGCTACTTCTTTCCTCCACGCAATTGCTGCGCGTTGGATGAGGCCATTGGTGGATTTTAATATTTTGTTTTTGCTTCCGCTGTTAACTCTTGAAGTGACCAAGTCACTTAATATTGTAGTACTAAACCGAATGATGTAAACTTATGTTTAATTATGCCAATGTATGACTTGTATGTGTATGATGCAATGTTGTTGAAGGATATATATATGCAATGGTCGTTGATCACAGGAACCATTGTGAGATATATATATATCAGGGATCTGTTTATTGGAATTGTTACTTGTTAAATTTATACCTTTAGCATGATCTTTAATTAAGGGACAATCTTGTTCCTTCATTAATAATTGTGCTCTGATATGAATTTAATTAAGTACATTTCAATAACTGGGAGCCCACGACGTTAGTATCGAGCATCGTTACTGTAGGTTAGAAGTAGCTTGGCGAAGTTGTTAGAGAGTCTTCTAATAAAACTATTTTCAAGTAGTAGTATAATTTTGAAAGCTTAAGTATGACATCTTTTATTCCTTATCCTCCTTAATGTCACTTCTTGCCCAACTTTACATTGGTTTATTTAAAAGTGAATTGTTCCTTATCTTGTCTTTTGCCTATAGATGAGCGGTTGGTATTTGGTCAAGGAGACTCGAGTGAAGATGTTGATGGGTTCCCAAATTACTTGGACATGATGTGGCTCAATTTCACCTATCACCGGAGTATGCCATTTATCGACGAGATCGAGGACCGAGGATGGGTGAGTACCGTGCCTTCATCAATGTCATCGCTAGGCACGTGGCCGGCGGTGTTCCTTCTTGTGTCCAAGCACTTGCCACCTCCGAGGCTATGGCGATTCGGAAGGCTGCGAGTAGGATGATGAGCCTTCTTCGTCATGATTTGACGGAATTGTCTCAACCACCCTCGACCACTTCCAATCAAGGCCCTACCTCAAAGTGAACATGTTCGATGAGATACGCTTTGGCGAAGACCCAGTGCGACGGTTGGCAAGGATGGTCCGCATCATGGACCAAATCCATCATTGTCTTGTGAGGAGCTATGGGAAACTAGGCATCGCCTTAATGAGGCCCAGAGTACCGCTTCTTGGAGTCAACATGAACGCGTTCTCGCAGCGTGCTTTATGGTGACAACGAGACCTCTCTGCTGCCGCTGCACCACCTCTTTATCGACTTCCGTAGTAGCGGGTGTGTACTGTTTATGGACAAGTCGCCAAGCTCGGATGATCGCGAGTTTCCTCGCACTCTGCGATCGCACCTCACGGAGGTCATCGGCCATCGTTGGGTTCCCGAGGCGTCTCATTAGCCCGTTGGATCCTGTTGATCTTTGGTTCCCCTGGAGCTCATCTTTTGAATGAGTTTCCGGTGAACTTTAACCGGGATCTCTACGCTAGCACCTCGACGATGAATCCTCGTGGTTGAGTGTCTTTTAGTCTAGTAGTTGCCTTTAAATAAAATGTATGTACTAGGGCAGTAGTATTTTGTACAAAGTATGTAAGTTTAACTTTCGGTTTGTAATCTGACATTATGGCTGACTATAATGTAAGACTGGAACCGAAATTTTGTTGTGTATATATGAAGTTTCTGGTTGTGGTGTCAACTTGAATACATGTCATAACATGATGCATTATATGTACAGTGTTTGTTACTTTTCTAATTGCAACCTTGTTTGTGTTTGCCAAGTATGTCCTTGTTATGTTGTTAACCATGGTGTGGTAACAGGATGACAGGACCTACTACTCGTCTTAAGCGCAACAAGGGAGGGCATGTCGACTCCCATGCCTCATTCTCGGGGAGGGCCGATGAACCTCCAGCTCGGGAGGTCCGCAAGGTGGTCCCCGGGAAGAGGAGCTTCCTCCACCACCTTCGATGGCCGATGTGCTCATGCAAATTGAGCGCAACCGGATGGACCAGACAGCGCATCTTGGAGCAGTTGCGCGCAATACTTCTTCTCTGTTGCATCGGCCGTCGAGCGGGAGGCCACTATGTGCGAGGCGGTCTTGCGACTTTCGGACTAACCCGCCGGTGTTCTCGATTCTCGAGGATCCCATGGAAGGCGAGGATTGGCGGACCATTGAGAAGAAGCTTTGATTGCTCAATGTTCCGAGAGGAAAAGGTTCTTTTGCGCTTATCATTTCGATGGGCCGCTAGCATATGGTGGGATAATCTTCTTGCCATTCACTGCTGGACATGTCCCTATTTGGGATGAGTTCGTGGAAGCTTTTAAGGCTCGTATTCTGAAGGGTCATGATGATCAAGCAACAAGAATTTCTCGCTCTCAAGCAAGGCGAAAGTGCGTGACCGAATATCTTCATGAGTTCAACTTCCTTGCGGATATGCTCGATGGCGTTTATTGACCTTCGTCGTCGAAACCGGTTCTTGAATGGGCTATCTCAAGAAGCTGATGGCGGTGGCTTTGCATGACTTCAGAAATTTCTCTCATTTGGTCAATAAAGCAATTGTGGCCGAGAGTAAGAGCAAGGCGTTGGAGGAGTCACGCAAACGACAGCGGACTTCTCAGTTTATTCCTGGTGGCGGCTCACCAAGGCCTCGTATGTGGTTGTCTAGACCACCGCGAGCACCAGCTCCATTTTCACCAAGGCCAGCGGTGTTTGCCCCTCGTCCATCTCCTCCCACCAGTCAGTCAGGACCAAGTGGAAATCAGCCCCGTCCTGTTAACAATGTTAACCCAGGGGTTATCTGTTTTCATTGTGGTCGTCCGGGGCATTATGCCAACAAGTGTGTGGCAAAGCAGCAAGGATTGCCTCCTGTTCGACCCTATCCAGTGCCTGTGCGGCCAGCCCCTTCGCAGAGGCCCCCTATCAAAGCGATCCGGCTCGGTCGTGGGCATGTGAACCGATCACCTGCCAAGAGGCGGTGATACACGAGAGTTGTAATGGGTATGCTCCTAGTTAATTTCAGTCCACTCTTCGTTTTATTTGACTCGGAGCATCTCATTCCTTTGTTAGCAATCATTTTGTTGCTCAACACCGATTAGACATGCATACCCTCCAACCATCTTTTATTATTCAATCACAGGTCGGTCTTTAAAACCGATCGAGATCTGTGTGGGTCAACATAACAATCCTTGGGGTAAAGTTTTTAGCAAATCTAATTGTGATTGACTCTAAAGGGTTGGACGTCATTTTGGGTATGGATTGGTTGTCCAAGAACCGTGGTCAAATCAATTGTTCCCAACGGTCTATTTCTATGACCAATGCAGACGGTATTCAAGTTGTTTACCATTCCAAAGCAATTGGCTCTCATCTTTGTGCTCACCGAGTTGATACCACTCCTTCTTTGGAGTCGCACCAATTGTCGGTGAGTATGTTGATGTTTTCTGAAGACCTTCCCGTTTGCCACGGATCGGAAGTGGAGTTTGTTATTGAACTCGTTCTGGAACAGCTCCAATATCCGTCGTCCGCATCAATGCTGTCAATGAGTTGTTTGAAATGAAGAAGCAACTCGGAGAATTGCTCGACAAAGGATTTATTCGACCGAGCTCCTCACCTTGGGGATGCCCAGCAATCTTTGTCAAAAGAAAGACAACACTTTACGGATGTGTGTGGATTACCGTCAGTTAAATGAGGTCACTATCAAGAACAAATATCCTCTGCCTCGAATTGATGATCTTTTGATCGGTTGGTTGGTGCCCGTCTTTTCAAAGATTGATTTGAGGTCGGGCTATCATCAAATCAAGGTTAGAGCCGAGGACATTCCTAAAACAGCTTTTTCTACTCGTTACGGTTTGTACGAGTATCTTGTTATGTCCTTTGTCCGACCAATGCTCCGGCTTATTTCATGAATCTTATGAATTCGGTGTTCATGGAGTTCTTGGATAAGTTCGTTTATCGTGTTCATTGACGACATCCTTATTTATTCCAAGTCCGATAAGGATCATGAACTGTAATATCCGGAAAGTTTTTGTCGGTTTTTGTTGAGAGCGAGTTGATAATCATGAAAGTGACCTTTAGTTTTTCGCTAAAACCAGGGTTTTGAGGGGAAAACAGAAACTTCACAACAACTTGGGCAAGGCCCGATGGGTGGGCGACAAGGGGGCTCCTCCCCAAACCCTAGCCGACCAACCCCTCCTCTCCTCCCTAGCAGCCGCCCCTCCTCTCCTCCCTAGCACCGCCGCCCTCCTCTCCTCCCTTGCAGCCGACCCTTCCCTTCCCTCCTTGCAGCCCCACCTCCCCACCTCCTTGCACCCCTCCTTAATTCCCCATTGTTGCTGGCCAAGAGCAAGAAAGAAAAGCCTTGGGTGGCGGCCAAGAGGAAGAGAAAAGAAGGAAGAAAAGGAGAGAAAGGGAGAAGGAAGAGAAGAAAGGGAGAAGGGAAGAAGGATCCGCAACCGGGAACTCGTGGTGATCTTCATCCGCGCAGCGTACCTTCGTCGTTTCGGCAAGGGTAACCCGTGGTTCTTTGTTTTGGGTCGTTTTCTTGTTGTCCAATTTTCGGATGACAGTAGATCGGTGTTCTGCAGTAGCATATATTGTCATTTTTGGTTAAGGTAAAGGCAGATTTGGGTCTGGGCATCTCCTAGAAAGTTGTGGGTATCGTAGTTATCTTTCATTGCCGACAAGAATCAGGTCATTCGGACTTCGGTAGCCAAAGTTATGATTTTTTTAGTGCTATGATGTTTCTGTAGGTAACAGATTTGACAGTGTCGGTTTAACCTGATTTAAACTTGCTGTTAGAGAAGTTTCCAGAGGGTCTCACCATAACGAAAAATGAATCTAATTCTCTTAGCTTTCAGGAAAACTAAAGATCACTGAATTTGGATGAACGTAGAGAAAGTTATGCTATTTTCTTTATTTCTGTCCAGAAACTGAATGCTGTTGAGCTGCTCTGACTAAAGCGATTGGTACGGGTAGAAGATGGCCGAATCAGAGGGTCACCCCAACTAGGTTTATTTAGGCAACTTAATTATCTTTTCAGAAAGTCCAAGATCATCTCATTTGGACCCCTGAGCAGAAAGTTATGAATTTTTGAAGTATGCTGTTTGCAGTGACCTATCGCTAGAAATTAGAAAAGTTGGAAATGTTAAAAAGTTAGCGATTTCGAATGTGATGTTATGTATGGTTTTGGTCAGTAAGCTAGTCTTAGTTTGGGGTTTTATTCTTGTTCAGGTGGCAGCGAGGTCCCAAGGGCAGCACCTACTTCGCGTCCGCCGTTCTCACACGGTTGAGGCAAGTATTCGGGTTAAAATGGAAATTCTTGTTGCATGTCATGATTGAGTTGTGTAATGTTCATTGTTGTCATGTGAAAGTGATGTTGAGATGGCCCTAGTGGTGTTGATGTTTGCATTTTATGACCGCGATTATTTCATAATGCTCTGTTTTCATGACTAAGGTATATGATGAATTCTATTGAATGAGAAGAAATAGATGTTATATTCATGCATATCCTGAGCATCTTGAAACTTAGTCACGAGGTGACCAAGTGATTCAGATTGAGGTCCTGTCGATCAATGACGGGCTTGAGGTCCCCGACATTTTGATGACGGGCAAAGGTCCCTATACAAGTTGTTGTATAGGCTCTTGGTCCACATGCGGATAGCACGAGCATGGGTATCCATTGACGGATGAATACCCGCATTACCGGTAAAATGCGTAAAGAGTTAAGGAACAAAGAGTGCATAGCATTGTCAACATATTTTTAATATTTGAAATGCCATGAGTAATGTCGATTAAAGTTGTTCAAGCGGTTATGTCTTTATGATCCTGTAATCTTGTTGATACTTGCTTTGAGTCCTATGGCTCATCTTTGTTTTGTTTTGATTTAGGTACTTAGCGTAGAGACGTCATGCATGGCGGGAGTAGATGATTGGAAAGCACGCACCACTTCACAACAATAATGCAATTGTTATTTTAGCATCACATAAGAATAAATAGATCACTGAGAAATACCCATAGTTATTTTATGATTATGAATGACGAAATAAGTTATGGATGTGAGAATGGTGTTATTTGATTACCTTCATATGATTATCCCTTATGCATGAGTGAATTGGTTTATGAAATTACTGTTAAATGTTATGTTCACTTGTTAGAAAATTTATTCTCATAGATTATACAAGGAAACTCACGAAAATTTGTAAATTCGCTCTAGTTGTATTTAGTTTTGGTAGCATTCCAGGCTCGTTCTGAGTTGGGGTGTTACAGTTGGTATCAGAGCGGGCTGTAGGTCCGCGGGCATCGAAATATTAATTTTGACACACTAAGCACAGTAGGTGGGATTGGGTTTTCTTTTGCATTGCACTACGCTATTGTCATTGTATGATTATTCTCGAAGGTTTGATACTAGTTATTCTTATGCTTATTGTGGTTAGTTTTATTGTGGTGTTCTTAGATGGCAAGAGGCAGAGGTCGTGGTCGTGGCGGCGGTCTTGCGGCGAGGCGCAATGCCCCGCCAGTTCGAGTGTGAGTTGGTGAAGCAAGTCCTGCGAGGTCAGAGGAAGAGGTTGCTTCAGCAGCTCTCGGGGATCAAGCTCCTCCAGTTGTTCCGGTTGATGTCCCATTGGTGGCCCCCGCGGTGGTACCCGCGGCAGTTACTATGGGATTGCATCAGTGGAACGCCCTGCGCCTTGATACCTTTGATGGATTGGGCACTCCAGTGGATGCGGCCAACTGGCTGCGTCACATGGAGAGGCACTTTGGTGCTTTGGGGATGTCGTCTGAGATGAGGGCACAGTTTGTGGCATTTCAGCTTAAGGGGCAAGCGGACATCCGTGGGAGGAGTCTTGTGACTAGGATCTGCTGCTCATGGCCTGTTACATGGGAGTTGTTTGTGGAGCAGTTTAGGAGGAGGTTTTATCGGCATCGTTTGTGGAGAGGATGGAAGTCTCACTGCTGAGCTACAAGCGTGGTAAGATGGCGGTGTCGGAATATGAAGCGGGTTTTAACAATCGATCCGCTTTATGCCGCGATGGCTACAAATGAGGCGAGAAAAGGCTAAGAGGTTTCGCAGGGGCTCGAGCGGGGGAGTTCGTCAGTCTTGGGAGCGCTAAATTGCGTGACTTTAGCTCCTGGTAGAGCAAGCCGGGGCATGGAGCTAGAGATGCGGCTTGGGAGGATCTACAGTGCAGAAGTACCATGGTCGAGGATGGGGCTAGTGTCGATCAAAAGAAGAATTATGGAGGAGGAAGTGGGTCATTTCGGCGGTCCCAAGAAGTTCAAGGGCGGCAGAATTCCTTCAAGTCCGAACCTCAAGGCCACAGTCATCTTTACTTCGGATCGGCGGTGAGTGGGCCTAGGTTGCGCCAGTTCGAGGCGGGTATGAAATGTTTCAAGTGTGGCAATGAGCATCGGCGTCGAGTGTTCTTGGTCAGATCTTGTCGCCACTTTGTGTCGGGAGGGCCACAAGGCATTGGTTTGTCGGCGGAATCCCGCCAAGATATCAAATAGGAACGAACCGCGTCAACACGGAGCGGCGGCGTCTTCGCGAGTCGGTTCAGATGTTAGCGACCACACCTACACAATCTTGGGTCGGCCTCAGGCCCTATTTTCAAGCATCACGGAGGATGCGCGCCGGTACTTTTGGCCACGAGTGCCTTCAACACCGTTTCCTGTTCCAGTGCCTTCAGCACCTCCTGCAGTTGCCGCACCTCCTTTTCAGGGTGTCGGAGTTCCTACCGCACCAGCAGTAGCAGCAGTTTCCTATGCCATGCCGACGGCAGAGTCGGCAGGTCGTCCTGATGTGGTGACAGGTACGCTCTTAGTGGACTCAGTGGAGGCTTATGTTCTTTTTGATTCAGGAGCTACTTTCTCTTTTGTATCATTAGAGTTTGCTAGTCGGGCCAATTTGAGTATGCAGTCTTTATCTCGATCGATTGTAGTTAATTCTCTGGTGGAATTCTTGCTAGCTCCACAACGATCGGGTTGTGTGATCTCATTAGATGGGGAAGATTTCATTGCTAATTTAATGGTCCCAAAATGGAGCCATTTGATGTTATTTTGGGTATGGACCGGTTACATAGTTATCGGCGATTATTTCGTGCTTTTGGAAGACGATAACTCTGCAAGCACCTTCGGTCTTGAGGTAGTTTTTGGTGGTGCCCTTCCTACTCTCTTTGCATGTTGGCTAGTCTGTTTCCGTGTGCAATTGCGAAGAGTGGATTTCTTTTGTCTCTAATTGGAAAGCCAAGTTCTTCTTTGGCTTGAATTAGTTCCAGTGGTTCGGGAGTTCTTAGATGTTTTTCCAGTGAGTTGCGGGATGCCCCCTCCTGCGTCCCGTGGAGTTTCGGATTGATTTGATACTGGTGCTCAGCGGTTTCCATGACCCGTATCGCTGGCGCGTCCTTTCGGAAGAATTAAAGAAACAGTTGGATGATCTAAAAGTGAAAGATCTTATTCGACCTAGTGTGTCACCATGGGAGCTCCGGTATTGTTTACCAAGAAGAAAGATGGTAGTTGGCGCATGTGTGATTATCGTGCTCTCAACCACCGACCATCAAGAATAAATATCCTTTGCCTCGCATTGAAGACTTATTTGATCGGTTGAGGGCAAAGGTGTTTTCAAAGATAGATCTTGATCGAGTTACAACCAAATTCCATCGAGAGGAGGATATTGAGAAAGCGGCGTTCTCTACAAGGTATGGGCACTTTGAGTTCAAAGTTATGTCATTTGGACTAACGAATGCCCCGCGTTTTATGGAAACTATGAACAGGATCTTGCATGAGTATCCGGATGATTTTGTCGTAGTTTTTATTGATGATATTTTGATCTATTCAAAGACGAAGTTGAGCATGAGCGTCATCGAGGTTGGTGTTGGAAACACTAAGAGAAAATAGGTTCTATGCCAAGTTCAAAAAGTGTGAATTCGGATGTGCAGTGGGGTTCCTCGGGCATATTATAAATGATAAAGGAATATCAGTCGATCCAGGAAAATTTCCACGATGGTTGAATGGGCAAGACCGACCAATGTCAAGGAAGTGAGAAGTTTTCAGGTATGGCGGGCTATTACCGGCGTTTTGTGCAAGATTTCTCCATTATTGCCAAGTCGTTGTCGAGCTCACTCGAGAAAGATGTGAAGTTTTGTGGGGCGATGATTGTGAGCGCGATTTTGGACTTTGAAGGAAAAGTTGGTGGCGCTCGGTTCTTACTATTCTGAGCACGAGGCGATTCACGGTGTACTCTGATGCATCTCGAGTTGGTTTGGGTTGTGTGCTCATGCGGGGCGGAAAGTTCGGCTTATGCGTCTAGACATTTGAAGAAGCATGGCGAATTATCCAACTCATGATTTAGAATTGGCTGCGATAGTGTTCGCTTTGAAGCTTTGGAGGCATTATCTTTATGGCGAATCTTGTGATATCTTTACGATCACAAGAGTCTTAAGTACATTTTTACACAGAGGATTTGAATCTAAGACAATAAGATGGTTAGAGTGATCAAAGATTATGATCTCACAATTCGATATCATCCCGCAAAGCTAACGTGGTGGTGATGCTCTTAGTCGCAAGGCGACACCGGCTACTGGATTGTCTTATTGCGGATTTTGACCGTATGGAGATATCGTATTGCTATGTAGGATTGCTCATGTCGAGACACAACTGATTTTGGGTCGACCATTCCACAAATGAGTACAAGAAGCGCAAAGAAAATGACCCATTTTCTTTGAGGGTCGAAGCGTTTGGACACAGGAAAGGAAGGAATTTCAGTTTGGATGGGTTTGGAGCATTGCGATTCAAGGGACGATTATGTGTGCCACAAAAGCGGGAGTTAAGGATGACATTTTAAAGGAGGCACATCGCACTCCGTATCTGTTCATCCAGAGAGACAAAGATGTACCGTGATTTGAAGCGAATTTACGGTGGAAAAGAATGAAGGTGGATATTGCCAATTATGTAGCTTCTTGTGGTGTTTGTCGGTGAAGGTGAACATAAACGTCTGCGGGATTATTGCAGCCTTTGGAGGTACCCCAATGGCCATGGGATGATATCTCTATGGATTTTGTTGTTATGTTACCTCGCTGCTTGCGAGGTAAGGATGCAATTTGGGTTATAGTGGACCGGTTCAGCAAGTCGCACATTTTATTCTGTCAGTTCGATTTAACTCGGCTAGTGATTTGGCCCTATCTATGTGCGTGAGATTGTGAGATTGCATGGAGTGCCAAAACCATAATTTCGGCGGGGATGCTAAGTTTGTATCCAAGTTTTGGGAGAGTTTGCAGAATGCTTTGGGCACACAACTCCGTTTGAGTACCGCTTTTCATCCTCAAACAGATGGACAAACAGAGCACACTATTCAGACCTTGGAGGATATGTTGAGAACCTGTGTCCTATCTTGGAAGGGTAGCTGAAAGATCGGTTGCCTTTGGCAGAATTTGCTTATAATAACAGTTATCACTCCAGCATAAAGGCCGCTCCGTTTGAGGTTTTGTATGGACGTAAGTGTAGATCACCCCTTTGCTGGGAAGCTGTGGGTGAGAAGGCAGTTTTGGGCCCGGATTGGGTACAAAAGACGGTGGAACGAGTAGCCTTAGTGAGGCAGAATTTATTAGCAGCTCAAAGCGGACAGAAGAGCTATGCAGATGTAAGGAGAAGAGACTTAGAATTTGAAGTGGGTGACCAGGTACTCTTGAGGGTGTCTCCCACAAAAGGAGTAGTGAGATTTGGTACCAAAGGGAAGCTTAGCCCGAGGTACATTGGCCCATTCGCGATCTGGCGGATTGGGAAGTTGGCATACCGCTGGACCTTCCGGAGTCCATGAGGGTGTGCACTGCGTGTTTCATGTATCCATGTTGAGGAAGTACTTGCGAGATCCAGAACATCACATTTCATTGGAACCTTTAACCATTGAACAAGATCTGTCCTTCGAGTCCAAGCCAGTAAGAATTTTGGAAAAGTCAGAGAAGGCACTAAGGAACAAGTCCTTGAAGTATTTTAAGGTACTTTGGTCACAGCAGACTGAGCGGGAAGCTACGTGGGAATTGGAATCTCGCATGCGCGAGATTTATCCGGAATTATTCACTTCAGGTGTGTATCCATTGTATGTTAAGTGTTCACCCTCGGTTTACATTTAAGGGGAAGAGCGTAATATCCCTGAAAGTTTTGTCGATTTTGTTGAGAGCAGTTGATAATCATGAAAGTGACATTTAGTTTTTCGCTAAAACCAGGTTTTGAGGGGAAAAACGAAACTTCACACAGCTTGGGCTGGGCCAAGGCCCGATGGGGTGGGCGGCCAAGGGGGGGGCTCCCCTCCCCCAAACCCTAGCCGACCAACCCCCTCCTCTCCTCCCTAGCAGCCGCCCCCTCCTCTCCTCCCTAGCAGCCGCCCCCTCCTCTCCTCCCTTGCAGCCGACCCTTCCCTTCCCCTCCCCTTGCAGCCCCACCTCCCCACCTCCTTGCACCCCCTCCTTAATTCCCCATTGTTGCTGGCCAAGAGCAAGAAAGAAAAGCCTTGGGTGGCGGCCAAGAGGAAGAGAAAAGAAGGGAAGAAAAGGAGAGAAAGGGAGAAGGAAGAGAAGAAAGGGAGAAGGGAAGAAGGATCCGCAACCGGGAACTCGTGGTGATCTTCATCCGCGCAGCGTACCTTCGTCGTTTCGGCAAGGGTAACCCGTGGTTCTTTGTTTTGGGTCGTTTTCTTGTTGTCCAATTTTCGGATGACAGTAGATCGGTGTTCTGCAGTAGCATATATTGTCGTTTTTGGTTAAGGTAAAGGCAGATTTGGGTCTGGGCATCTCCTAGAAAGTTGTGGGTATCGTAGTTATATTTCATTGCCGACAAGAATCAGGTCATTCGGACTTGGTAGCCAAAGTTATGATTTTTAGTGCTATGATGTTTCTGTAGGTAACAGATTTGACAGTGTCAGTTTAACCTGATTTAAACTTGCTGTTAGAGGAGTTTCCAGAGGTCTCACCATAACAAAAATTAATCTAATTCTCTTAGCTTTCAGGAAAACTAAAGATCACTGAATTTGGATGAACGTAGAGAAAGTTATGCTATTTTCTTTATTTCTGTCCAGAAACTGAATGCTGTTGAGCTGCTCTGACTAAAGGGATTGGTACGGGTAGAAGATGGCCGAATCAGAGGGTCACCCCAACTAGGTTTATTTAGGAAACTTAATTATCTTTTCAGAAAGTCCAAGATCATCTCATTTGGACCCCTGAGCAGAAAGTTATGAATTTTTGAAGTATGCTGTTTGCAGTGACCTATCGCTAGAAATTAGAAAAGTTGGAAATGTTAAAAAGTTAGCGATTTCGAATGTGATGTTATGTATGGTTTTGGTCCAGTAAGCTAGTCTTAGTTTGGGGTTTTATTCTTGTTCGTGTGGCAGCGAGGTCCCAAGGGCAGCACTCAAGCGTCCGCCGTTCTCACACGGTTGAGGCAAGTATTCGGGTTAAAATGGAAATTCTTGTTGCATGTCATGATTGAGTTGTGTAATGTTCATTGTTGTCATGTGAAAGTGATGTTGAGATGGCCCTAGTGGTGTTGATGTTTGCATTTTATGACTGCAGTTATTTCATAATGCTACTTTTCATGACTAAGGTATATGATGAATTCTATTGAATGAGAAGAAATAGATGTTATATTCATGCATATCACGAGCATCTTGAAACTTGGTCACGAGGTGACCAAGTGATTCGATTGAGGTCCTGTCGGTCCAATGACAGGCTTGAGGTCCCCACATTTATGAAATGTGGGCAATATATCTGAGGTCCCCGACATTTTGATGACGGGCAAAGGTCCCTATACAAGTTGTTGTATAGGCTCTTGGTCCCCTGTGCCGGATAAGCACGAGCATGGGTATCCATTGACGGATGAATACCCGCATTACCTGTAAAATGCGTAAAGAGTTAAAGAACAAAGAGTGCATAGCATTGTCAACATATTTTTAATATTTGAAATGCCATGAGTAATGTCGATTAAAGTTGTTCAAACGGTTATGTCTTTATGATCCTGTAATCTTGTTGATACTTGCTGAGTCCTATGGCTCATCTTTGTTTTGTTTTGATTTAGGTACTTCTGGCAAAGACGTCATGCATGGGCGGGAGTAGATGATTGGAAAGCACGCACCACTTCACAACAATAATGCAATTGTTATTTTAGCATCACATAAGAATAAATAGATCATTGAGAAATACCCATAGTTATTTTATGATTATGAATGACGAAATAAGTTATGGATGTGAGAATGGTGTTATTTGATTACCTTCATATGATTATCCCTTATGCATGAGTGAATTGGTTTATGAAATTACTGTTAAATGTTATGTTCACTTGTTAGAAAATTTATTCTCATAGATTATACAAGGGAAACTCTGTCGAAAATTTGTAAATTCGCTCTAGTTGTATTTAGTTTTGGTAGCATTCCAGGCTTGTTCTGAGTTGGGGTGTTACATGAACAACATCTGCGACTTGTCTTTGAAACACTTCACAAGATCGATTATATGCTAAGTTCAGCAAGTGTGCTTTCTGCTCGAGAGGTTGCATTTTTGGGGCATGTGTTATCTCAAGGAGGCATTCTTTGTTGATCCAAGCAAGGTGCAAGATGTACTAAATTGAAGCCTCCCAAGAGTGTCCACGAGATCCAAGTTTTCTTGGACTCTCGGGTTATTACCAGAGTTCATTGAAAATTTCTCCAAAATTGCTAGACCTCGACTCAGCTCTTGCGAAAAGAGAAGAAATTTGAATGGTCACTAAATGTGAAGAGAGTTTTGCTTCGAGAACCCTCTTGACTAAAGCTCCGCTTCTTACTCTTCCTGGATGTTCTTAAGAGCTTGACATTTATTGCGATGCATCTCGCCATGGACTTGGTGTGTGCTTATGCAAGAAGGCCGAGTTGTGGCATATGCATCCGGCAGATTGCGTCCTCATGAAGTTAATTATCCTACTCATGATTTGGAATTGGCCGTGGTCCATGCATTGAAGATTTGGCGACATTACCTTCTTGGTAATCGTTGTGAGATCTATACGAGATCATAAAGCTCAAGTACATATTCACTCAACTGATTTGAATATGAGACAAAGAAGATGGCTTGAACTGATCAAGGACTACGACATGGGTATTCATTATCATCCCGTAAAGCCAATGTTGTGGCGCACGCTTTAAGCGAAAGTCACAATGCAATGCATATCCTCTCTACTGCTAAAAGACTTGTGTGCTGATTTTCGGCGCTTAAGTCTTGAATTGGTGGGAGCAGGTTTCCTCGCTGCATTACAAGTGGAGTCTACCTTAGAATCCCAGATTCTTGAGGCCCAGCAAACTGATGCCGAGGTAGCCGAAATTAAGGAAAACATGAAAGCAGGTAAAGCCAACGAGTTTTCTGAAGATGATCGCGGTATGATTCGATATCGCAATCGTTTGGTAGTACCTGCAGATCCTCATCTAAGGAGTCTAATTCTTAGAGAGGCTCATAATTCCAAGTTTTCTCTACATCCTGGAAGTACCAAGATGTATCAGGATTTGAAGAAAACATTTTGGTGGAGCCAAATGAAAAGGCAAATTGCTCAGTATGTTGCTGAGTGTGATATTTGCCAAAGGGTTAAAGCTAAACATCTGAAGCCAGCTGGTACCCTTCAGCCTTTGCCTATTCCACAATGGAAGTGGGAAGAGATCGGTATGGATTTTGTGACCGGTCTTCCAAGACTTCCAAAGTGTCGATGCCATTTGGGTAATCATCGACCGCTTAACTAAAGTGGCTCATTTTATTCCTGGCCAGACCGATTTCAATGGCAAGCAACTAGCGAGCTTTATATTGCTAGAATTGTTTGTCTTCATGGTGTTCCCAAAGTCATTGTTTCGATCAGGTCCTCGCTCACTTCCCATTTTTGGAATAGCCTTCATCGAGCTATGGGAACTGAACTCTCTTTCAAGATCGCTTATCATCCTCAAACCAGTGGTCAGACTGAGAGAGTGAATCAAGTAATGGAAGATCTTCTTCGAGCCTATGTGCTATCTTATAGCAAAGATTGGGAGAAATCTTTGCCGTATGTGGAATTTTCCTACCATAATAGCTACCAAGCAAGTATTCAAATGTCACCTTTTGAAGCCTTGTATGGGAGAGCTTGTAGACTCCATTGAATTGGTCCGAGTGCGTGAAAGATCATTCTATGGTCCAGACTTAGTAAAGGAAGCGAAGAGCAAGTTAAATCGATTCGAGATTGTTTGAAAACGCATGATCTTGTCGAAGAGCTATGCCGATCATCGCCGTCGTGAATTGAGCTTTGAGGTGGATGACCATGTCTATCTTAAAGTGTCACCCATGAAGGGTACTCATCGCTTTCGTGTAAAAGGAAAGCTCAGACCTCGTTATATCGGACCCTTCCGAATAATTGCCAAGCGAGGAGTCGAGCTTATCAATTGGAACTACCGAATCACTCTCGCCAGCTTCATGATACTTTTCATGTGTCTCAATTGAAGAAATGCCTTCGTGTTCCTATTGAGGTAATCGCTATGAGCATCTTGATCTCCAACCCGATCTTTCCTATCAAGAACAACCGGTCGTATCCTCGACACAATGGAACGCAGGACAAGAAATCGTCTTGTCAAGTTCTTGAAAATTCAGTGGGCTAATCATTCGAGGATGAAGCCACTTGGGAGCGCCAAGATCGATGCATTGAGCACCCCATCTTTTGTTGTTTAGTACTTTCCTTTGGATCAAGAAAGGAAAGTTTAAACAAAGCAATGTAAACAAAGATGTAATAATAACACTATGTTGTTATGTAAAGTTCTTCTTTGTTATCCTTGAAGGAAATCAAGACAACAGATGTTGAATTTCCTCATAAATCATTTTCACTTCACTTCTTCCTAATCTCTAACTTGTTCCAAATCTCGGGACGAGATTTTCTTAAGGGGTAGGTTTGTAACAGCCCCAAGTTTATAAACAAGTAATAAAATGCTTTATGAACAAGAATGAGTACTGTTCATAACATTACTGTTCATTTTTACACTTTGGGCAGCATGTTACAAATTAAAAACCTTCCTTTTTAGCCAAAACCCTAAAGAACCATTTGAAGTCTTAAAGGAATACAAGATAAAACTTGTATTATGACTGGGAAGTATTTTTATTAAAGTCTAGATAAATTATCTTGGCTAAAAAAATATTTTTGTTGCATTTTTAGAAATTATTTGGGCTTAAAGAAAAATTTATTGTCTTTAAATAAATATTTTCGGCCTGAAATAAATATTTATGTATTTTACAAAGTGAAAATGTGGTTTATAAAATTTATATGGGAAATATGTTATCCCAGTAGCTTCCAGTAAAAAAATTTCATGATTTTATAAATTTATTTGCTATTTTTAAAAGCCCAGTCAAACCTTTTAAGTATTTGAATAAGGTTTGGTCAACTAAACCGATCTAAACCTAAACTCTTGCACTGTAGCGACTCGGTCTCATGTGGTTGGGTCCAACCCAGTGCAATTGGTCTGGCTCGGTCACGTTCGGGCGCAAGCCCAAAACTCCACGCGTGATATGAGCCGTTGATCTTCAATCGAACGGGCGAAGCTATAACACCCCGCGAGCTGTCCACGTGTGCATCTTAATTTCCGCCGTTGGATCTTGATCTAACGAGCGAGATCAGTGTGTGCAATCGGACAACTCCGGATCCCTTTTCAATCTCCACCGTTCATTCTCGATCCAACAGCGCCGCCCTTTTCGTTTTAAACTTAAAGGCGCGCTTTTATCTGAGCCGTTAGATTCAAATCCTACGGCTTTTCCTTTTTACCGCGTGTTATAAAGCCCGCGCTCCTCTGGGCCGTTGGATCTTCATCGTGTGGTCCAGATTAGTGTATGCATTCGGACGACTCCGGATCCCCTCACGATCGCAGCCATTCGTTCTTGATCTAACGGCGTCGCTTATTCCAATTTGAAATCAGAGGCGCGCGTTTATGCGGGCCTTTGGATTTCAATCCTACGACGCTCCTTTTTGACCGTGGGCCTTTAAAGCCCAAAATCGGTGGATCGTTGGATTTCAATCGTAAGGTCCATATGAGTGTATGCAATCGGACCATCCGGTTCAATTTTCCATCCTGACCGTAGATATCAAATCCAACGGTCTTTGTGCCATCGCATCTAAAAGGGGTGACGTGTATCCTTTAATCGATCGTTGGATTTTAATCCAACGCCTCTCTTTGAAAGCGAGCCGCAGACCCTTCGGGATTTCGATTAGATCTCGATCAACCGATCTAGATCGTGCGGTCCATATTAATCGGTACCGATTCAAATCATTTAATCTCTCTATTTATCACACCGCCATTTCCAATCGGTACTGATATTCGTTGAGCCTTTGTGAAGCGCATGCAGCCGCGGATCGCCAGGGACCCACATGTCGATGATTCTTATCATCTTCCTCGTCTCTCGTGCGCTCTCTCTGAAATCAAGGAGAGGTTTATCCCAAAGTTTTTGCAACTAATTTTGGGATAATTAGCCCTAAATGGACACCTCATCAAGCTCTAGACTTTTCCCAATTGTCCTGTAGCTCAACTCCTTATATATAAACCCTAGCTTTTTGAGTCAGCAGCCATTGTTGACCACCAAGCTCACTTTCTTCCTTCTTTGCCAAATGAGATTTTGCTCCTATCCTTTGCTTATCCATCCTTAAATCGGGTTTTACCTTGCATTAAAGATTTGATATCTTTTGCGTGTTAAATCGTAATTTATCTCTCTGTCGATCAATTTGGAGTTTTCGAATCTTGGTATCTTTCCTATACCGGTAAGCCAAAACCCTAGTTATGATATCTTGAGCATTTTAAGGACCTTAGATGCTCCTGTGAATCATTCTTTTGAGCATCGTAGCTTCAACTTGCTTCAAACCGAAAAGTTGATATTATAACTTTCGGTTTTCTATGTCATTTTCAAGACCTAGGGTTCTTCCCGTCAACTTAGCATCCTAGTTAGGTTTAAACTAAACCTAGCAGCATAACACGTTGATCTTTCAATTCTTGTCATCATCTATTTTGCTTCATAAGCAAAGATCTGTCTCTGTTCCTTTTTGTCGGCTTAACCGACAAAAAAATGAGTTTCTTCTTAGTTGATGCAATCTAACTGATTAGGGTTAGATTAAGGTTGGTTTGGGATATTAATTACCATAAAAGATCATGCTAAGTTTCATTTATGAACTTTTGCATGTTCTATATTCCTTTTTCCGAAAATTGCAATGTCATCTGTTTTTGACTCTTTTAAAATCAAAATCGAACTTTGCACTAAACTCTAGTTTCGTCTTTTGAAAATGATAAGCTATATAATGGGTTAATATCATTATTATGGGTAGTTATGGCTTAAACATACTGTAATCATGCATTTCCAAATTGATCATGCATTTTTCCTTCATTTTGAGCTTATTGTCAGATTTGGCATTTATTGGATTTATTTGCTTTCTATAGAATCTAGTTCATTTGAAGTTTTTGAATCTACCTCAGAACAGTCTGAACCTGCAACAGAAGTATACTACTACCAAGGCAAGCTTCCTCTCTGCACCATATTGATCCAAAAATTTTATACAATAGTTTTCCAAATTCAGAGATATCTGTGCATGCTATTTTTCTGAAAGTACCAAAATGGATTGTATTAGTTAGTTATGACCTGAGTGACATTGTGGAATACTTTAATTGTAATCATACACTTAACCTTAGCATAGTACTGTATATCATAACCTATATTTTCAGTTTTGGCTTAGACATGCGATCTAGAGATTTTAGAGTTTGACAAGCATATCTTGTCAAACATGGGAATCTAATCAACTCTTGTTATTTTAAACTCTTTGTCGGTTTTCTTTAAATCAAATTTGTATTTGAAATTCAAATTGATCCGGACAAGAGGAAGCTAGTGATGGTGCTTTTGTGCACGAGATTGGGTTTTGTGGTGGACTTGTCCGGTTAATTAAGGACCGAACTCGACTATTCGGTTCAAGTCCTCCACGTACTTCCACATGCATGTATGGGCGCTTTGGTTAAGTAAAATGTTAAGACTATTGAGTTGGAAACAGGAGAGTAAGGATATGTGTATTGACCTTGTATGGCATAGATGCTCGTCCGAGGACCGCGTTTTATGCCATGTGAGCTTGTATGTCGATGTCGATGTTCTTAGGAGGTGAGGCGTATATGTGCCTCGTCGCATATCGATACCTTAATGGTGCCGATAGCATTCTACTATGGGTAGGGAACCCAATTCGCATTAAATTGTTTGGATCGGCATTCTCGACGCAACATGTGTGCCCGGTTAAGCAGATGCTATCAGTCGTTGTTTAAGCGGGATCAGTTCACACATGGGGGTCCAACTCAATAGTGTTAGGTTGTTGAAAAATACCAAATCTTAGTTTCCCCGGTCGGCATACCAAAGGAAGTATGTCATCATTCAGAGGCATCCGAAGGCAACAGGCTAGCTAAGTCATGTGGGTAAAGATGTACACCCCTGCAGGGTATAAACTGTTCGAATAGCCGTGTCCACGGTCATGGACGATAACTTGAATTGATGTCACCTGTATAGAAGTTTTGATTTTTCAAAAATCTGGTTTGGGTTTATTTTCGGTTTGCATGAGGGAATCATGCACTGTACTGTTTACTTTTATGTCATTTACTTACTGTTCTAAGCAAACTTTGATTTATTAAATTGCTTTATCAAAAGTTAGCCTTTGTAGGTTAAGATGTATCGCTTTATGCAAACTTGAACCTTTATACCTTCCTGTTGTAACCTTATGCATGTAAAAACTCTACTCCTTTGAATAGGCTCTAATAACCACTTTCTTTAATTAGTTTGTGTAAGACTTGCTGAGTACCTTCCGTACTCAAGGTGCTATCACCTATTGTTGCAGGTGAGGACGGTTTCCTTTATGAAGTACCCGTTAGCGCCGATCAGGGTGACGCTAACGAGTAACGCTACTTCTTTCCTCCACGCAATTGCCTGCGGGTGGATGAGGCCATTGGTGGATTTTAATATTTTGTTTTTGCTTCCACTGTTAACTCTTGAAGTGACCAAGTCACTTAATATTGTAGTACTAAACCGAATGATGTAAACTTATGTTTAATTATGCCAATGTATGAATTGTATGTGTATGATGCAATGTTGTTGAAGGATATATATATGCAATGGTCGTTGATCCTGGGAACCATTGTGAGATATATATATATCCGGGGATCCTGTTTATTGGAATTGTTACTTGTTAAATTTATACCTTTAGCATGATCTTTAATTAAGGGACGATCTTGTTCCTTCATTAATAATTGTGCTACAAGATGAATTTAATTAAGTACATTTCAATAACACAGGAGCCCACACATAATCTGTAGGCAAATGTTCATTCTCTACTACGAGCCTAGGATTACGTCCTCTGTGATTTTGGGTCCATTGGATGAGCCCTTGTCACTTAGCTTGTAGTCTACGGGTTGTTGTTGCTTAGAAATGCTTAGAACGGTAGAATTGGGCGGTTATCAAACATAGTCGATAACCTTGATCACACAAATCATATTATGACTTTATATCCAACACCTTGTGTTGTGTTACTTTGAAAAAACTAAAACTGAAAATAAAATATTTTAGACTTAGGCACATTGGTAAGATGATGTGCTTTTGGGTGTGAATAGTTGGTGCCTGAGTCAACAAGGACCGAATTACTTGTGTCACTGATCCAGGCGCTTTTGCGTGCTAACCACATGAGAGGGATATGGGACCTCTCTTGACTTAGTACTTTGGCGTGTGTTGGCTCCAAGTCGTAGGAGGATGTGTGTGTGTGTGTGTGTGTGTTGTGGTAAAATGAGGATTGTGTTTATGTGTTGGGTGCACGGGAGTGGAGTCCTTTCTAAGTTCTCCACACCGAGGGGTATTGTAGTTGTCCGGTTGCTTTACCCGATATGGGTAGTTGACTCCCGGCTTTACAATGACTCCGATGCAACGTATGTGTTTCTATCTATACGGGCCACTCGTAGTTAATACAGAATATCGAAAAACGTCTCGTAGGACTTAGCCGTGTTGGCATACCTATGGAAGTGTGCTTAATCTTGCGGTAAAAAGGCGGTCTGACATGTGGGTGCATTGGTACACCCCTGTAAGGTTCAATCTATTCGAATAGCCTCGTCCTAGGTTATGAACATGCTTGGTAAGGTTGTGCAAGAATTAGACTATAACCTTTTCATTAAAACTTGAATTGGGTGGTACGAATGGGGAATCCGTGCTATGTTGTGGTGGCTATTGGGTTAGTCACCTCTAGATTATTATTTATGTTATTATTATTGTCTCGCTATTATTTCAACAAATAAAAACAAATTTGTCAAATTGCTTTCAATCTATTACAATATTGCAAATGAAAATTGCTTTATGTGTCCAATGAACCATATGATCATCTTCTTTGTTTTAGCTTGCATGTAGCTATGTATAGGCTTGTTACTCGTAAGTCTTGTGAGTACATTTTTGTACTCAGTTGCAATGCTTATTTGTTGTAGAGGAGGTTGACCCCTAAGGGGTTAGCTTTGGTGAGTCAGACTACGTGCTGGATGACTAGCTTGGCGGCCCGGTCGGTTGCTGTGTGGGTTAATGGCAAATCGGTTGGCTTTTGTTATTACCATCTTATGACATTTTGCTTCCGCTATTCCTTCTGTTATATTGGTATCATTTGGTCGGTTGGCCCCTTTTGTAATAACTCTATTATGTATGTCTTCTGTTTTAGGCTCGGTATTGTAATCTTGTATGGAAATGATGCATGATTTTGTAAAGGTGTATGTGTACTGTATTTCTAAGAAGTACATGTCCACCGAGACTCAGGATATTCGATTGGTAATACTAGAGCCATTTGGAGGTTAAGTATTACGAGTTAAAATACCCCGGGTTCTCATAAAGATCATAGATAAACGAGATCATTATTGCTATAGCAAGGCAAGTTGTACCTTTGATTATGTTGAACCCAGTTTTCTAAAATTACTTTGATTCAATTACAGCATTCTACTTTAAGTATTTATTTAAATGCTTGGGGGTTAGTTATTATCCTATTTATTATATCCACCTTGCCTATTGTATTATTATGATCTTTTGTCACCCTAGTTTGGTTAATTATTAGTTGGTATTATCATAGAACTAACATGGGTTGGTTAGATACGATTAGTCTGCATAGCCATGCAACGAGTCATCATTTCATGTGAGCTGCAAATATAAATTTGACTAAGTGATTATGAAACTTTGTGATAAAACTGTGTGAGCTATGTGTTATTACTTTGTGATAGCATGTGTTGCATTTAACCAACTTAACCAACAGGGTGGGAAAGGATTTAGACTGATGCAAGTGGTGAATACTGTGTGATATGGTGGAATTGTGTGAATGAGAATAATAATCTGTGTGGCATAGTTAGAAATTGGAGGTCTTGCCTTGGTTAGTTAAGGACCTAACTTTGTGCGCCATTGAACTGAGCCTTATCGTACAACCATATGCCTAGTATGGGACAGGCCTAACTTAGTAAGTTACGGAATCTCGACATTGACTACTCAGGTTATAGGTTAGGAACTCAGTGATGGGCGGAGCTGTGAACTACCATGTAGTCACATTGCGGGTCGATTCGTCGCTTCCCTGTCCAACGGTGTGCGTCGAACTAACTTTTTGTGTGGGTTAGATCGGCAGTAAAACACACTAGGAGTATCAATTGTTGAGATAAAGTTTCAGAAAGGTTTTGTTGTGATCAGCTCCGTACAAGTTGATTGCATCTTGTGGGTAAAGTATACAACCACTGCAGCGTGTTAAACAATCTATTCGAATAGCCGCATCTGAGGTCATGGACATGCTTGGAGATTTTACACGAAGGGTAGACTTTCATAAAACATTTGGGAAAGGACAGTTGTGTGAATTTATTCATAGAGCTGTGTGAAAGAATTTGATTAGGCTTCGTGTCCTTTGTGAAAATAAATTGTTAGACTATTATTATTGTTATTTGTTTTGAATTATGCTTTTAATCTATTATTGTATTCCATTGCAAATACTGCTTGTTGCAAAGTAACCACAGAAGCCATATCATTTGGAATAAGCCATCATCTATATTTGCATTCGGTGGTGCAACTTGTTGAGTACGATTATGTACTCATTCTTGTTATACGCAATATTCTTCAGTTGAGAAGGCTACATCATATCATCGTCGGTCAACAAGGTCTACTTCAAGGATCGTGGAGAACTAGATTGCGCTACCCCAGCCGATTGCCTGTGGGTATATGGATGGACATCACTGAATTTATTCTGTTACGTTCCGCTGCAACTTATTTGAGCTATTCGCTTTCTGAGGCATTAATTGTAAGCTTTGACCTTAAGGTCGTTACTCTGATTATTATTATTATTTGCCTATTTATCAGTCATCTTTGTATATAGAAATGATATATCATCAATGTTACGACTGTGTGCACTAGCGCGATCCTGGACTAGTGCAATATACACAAAGGGTCCAGAATTGTATTTTTAGGTCCCGACAACAGACCCACTGCTGCGTCTCGTTAGTGCACGCACCCTCGCCTCTGTCGTGCACTACAACTGGTGTAAACACTCATCGCCTCTTGTGATGAGGACATCAACCCTCTGGATACGACCGCTACTCCATGTACCAAGCAAGAGTTCAAGTTGGATATCTTTTGGAATCCAATTCGGGCTCCAGAGACAACCTCGACTTCAAACGAGCATAACTTTCCCATAGGGACTCCATTTGAGGTCCACGAGTACTTGATTGAAAGTTTGTCTCGTCCTCTTTTCAATGGATCTGGCCTTACCTCCAAATTCCTTATGTGCACACTACAATCATCAAAAGAAGATACTACATCACCCGTTTAGGCCAAATTGGGCCTTGTAATGCTTGGGCCCAAGGGGAAGGCGCCCCTCTGTTGGCTCATACTATTCATGGCCATACTATTCATGTGAACAGTACCATGAATAGTCGACCCCTATATCTTAGTTATGTGCAGCTCCCCCTCCCCTATTTAAGGTGGCCGTACCCCTCTAGTTTTCCTTGGATTTCGTTTGCTTAGTTTCTCTATTGTGAAAACTCTTGTTCTTTGCTTGTGTCGACTAGACTAACCGTAAAGAACCTTTGCAGAATCCCACCTTTTGGACTCAATCATATATTTGCAATTCAGATTGCTTGTTATTTCATTCTTGCTTGTTCTTCGATTGTTTGCAGGAATTGATCCTCGTGATCAGGTCAATCCGGTCTTTGGCGCAGTTGATAACAACTTGGTAATTAGTTCAGCGATTGCTTGGTTCGTGACGTCTTTGCGTTCGTAGCTTGGATCGTGAGAGTTGATCATCACCCAATCGGAATTTATCCTTTTCATCGAAAGATCGAGACAACAAGCGTTCATCAAGTGGTATCAGAGCTACAGTTTATCGGTGAGAATTTTTTTCCTACAGTCCAAAAAGCCACGAAAATCACAAAAAAAAAGGTTTAGTTCGTCGTCGAAACCAATATGTGCCTTTGCAATTTTTCTTTTTAGTTTTTGCTTATTGAATCATTGGCTGCATCGTCGTCTCAGTTGCTGATTTCTAGTTTAGTTAGAGTCTAGTTCGTCATTTTCTAGTTTGGATCATGTTCTTCGTGTTTTCTTTGTGTAGCTTCATCATTGTGCCCAACTTCTACCACGCCACACCATCCCACTACCATGGCAAGCCGTTGCTGCCTCATTCTCTGCTGTCGCCAAGAAAAATCCCTGCCGCACCAAACCTTTCCTTGCCGTGACAAATACACTCCCTGCCGCGCCCACCGGAACCGCTACCGTGGCAATCCCTTGCATGCTGCCGCCGTTGATTTTCGCTGCTGCGACAACCAAACCACCAAGCAGTTTGGTTCCCAAAGTCGGCTTCTATCTCTAACAAATTCGGTTTGGCTGGACAGTTTGTTTCGGTTTGTGACAGAGAAGGAAAAGGAAGAAAAAAGAGATTTATTTCGGTTGAGGACGGAGAAGGAGAAAAAAAATAGAGAAAAAAAGAGAGAAAAAAAGAGAACAGAAAAAGAGTGTCCACCTTTCTGAAATTTGAAAAGCACATCAAACCTTCGCCAAATTCGGTGAAAATTGGTGGAGGCCTTCTGCATATAGCCACAAACCTCCACAAAAAATTCAGCAATTTTGGCCCACAGGATCAAAAGATATAGCAGTTTGAAGTTTGAAACCGAGACGAATTCGAGCCTGAGTGGATTCCGATTCCAAGATACCTTTAGTAAAACGGGCATAACTTTTGCATGCGGTGTCCGAATTCGACGTTCTTGTGCTCGTTTGAAAACTAACGACTAGGCGCATTAAATAAAACCAACCTACTTGCACTAGTCACCTTTCAAGACCTCCAAAATTGGCCATCTTCAGTCCCGAATCCATGTCGCAAGTTTTCGATTTCTATTTTTGGCGATTCTTTTGATCTTCCCTTTGGAATTTGGGGTTTGCCTCAACTGCAAAGTTGTACATCTCATCAAAACCTTTCAAGCAAACATATATAAGATATATAAAACTTTGCTTTTTTATCTTTTGAGAGTAGCTGTTGTTTACTATTTCAACTAGAGGGCTGTTTATATTGCACGTTATTGCGTTTTTGTGCTCTACATTGTGTGAACAATCTTATGCCCCTACAAAGAAGTTTGAGTAGTTGGCTAGTGTCTCTCATAGCACTTGGTGTGAAGTTTTTCATTGCTTACATCGAGTCACAATTTGATCTTTGCGTGTGCGTTCCTACACTTTTCTTCATAGGGCTTTGATTAGCTAGCTTTGATTAGGCTAGGATCAGCAACTTTGACTAGTACTTTGAACAATTTTTCAACTTGCATTAACTGATTTGATTATTGTTGATCCTTGCTACCATATTGAAGCCCTTCGAGTTCCACTTCCTACTAACTCAGCAGGTACCGTTCCTTGCAATCGTTGGGCTATGCATAAGTGCGAATATCACGAACCAGCCACCAGTTGTACCACTTCCTTGCTGCATAGGTAAGAACTTGTAAGAACTTGGTAAGGAGTTGTGAGAGAGTGACTTGATTCAACCTGGCCAGCACCTAGTAGTTGATAGGAGCATATACTTGTGTTTTGTTTCCTTGTTTTCTATCAACTATGGCAGGATCATGGGATGATTATGAGATAGATCAACGTCTTCTTCAGGCCATTGAATGGGAGCACAAGAAAGTCCACGACGAAGATGCACGCTTGAGACAAGATTCTTCACCACGGAGGTACATGATCGTGATAGTAAATGCCGTACAACTAAACTCACTTTGCCTCCTTTTGCTGGTAACTATGATCCTGATGCTTATCACACATAAGAGTTAGCTGTAGATCAAAAATTTGCTTGCCATTAATTTTCTGACAATAAAAGGTTAGAGCTGCTACTAGTGAGTTCACTGATTTTGCATATATTTGGTGGAATAAATATTGTCGTACTAATCCGAGGGTACCTAGAACTTGGATGCTATGAAGAGAGCTATAAGAGTTAGATTTGTGCCTTCATATTTTATTCTCTTGATTTGCTGAATAAATTACAACGTTTACGCCAAAGTAGTAACACTGTAGAAGAGTACTATCAAGAAATGCAAACTACATGGTCTCATTGTGGCTTAGAAGAAACTGAAGATGCTAAAATGACTAGATTTTTAGGAGCATTAAACCATCAAATTCAAGATAAACTTGTTTATAAACCTCCAACTGTCACTAGCTTGTTTTGTCTTGCTTGCAAAGTTGAAAAGGAAGTACAAGGACGACAATCCAAGACTAATCGTGCACTTTTGTCGACTTCCACTACACCTTCACCACCGAATTGTCATTTTTTTGTGTGTGCGTTGTCCGGAGGATTTGTTTGCTGGGTTGTACAGTTGTTGGAGCCTGGAGGGAGAGAGAGAGAAGAAAACATAACATATATACATGTTATATATACGTAAATAATTAGCTCGCACACGGAGTAAACCTTGAAACATGTGTCAAAAATTAGACGTAGATCGATCAGACACGCGAATCATGGTAGAAGAACTAAAAACAAGATCACAGAGCACTCAGAATTTGCACTGCGAAACTTGCTGCTTTTTGTTTTCTTATTGCTTATATTGACAACTTGAAAACACTGCTTTGAATCCGCAAGGTTCAGTCTTTTATAGAAAAAGCATGTTTCCTAAGCGGAATCACAGATCGACTCTCTTTGCAATGCAAACTATCCTAATCGCTATGTAATACAATTTTGGAATTGTCTAACACATTGACAATCCAAAAACAACTCTTAAATAGAAAATACTAATATGACTAACTTAAAACTAACAATCACCTCCCTAAGTTAGTTATGCTTTCTTCACGGCTTGCATCCCAATTCTTTCTCTCATCTTCAAGAATTCGAGTCTTCCCAAAGGCTTGGTTAGAATATCTGCAAGCTGATCATTTGTAGTAACAAACTCAACCTTTTCATTTTCCACACATTCTCTAATGTATTGAAACCGAGTATCGATATGTTTTCTTCTATCATGATGTACCAGATTCTTACACAAAGAAATAGCGATTTATTGTCGATGTTGAGTATTATCCTCTAGGATCCTTGTTCAAGAGATTACCAAGGAGATGTTCCAATCAAATTCACGACATGTTTGCGTCTGCTCTTTGCTATATATTCTCGCTTCACATGAGGATAGTGCGACAACTTTTTTTTGTGACACCAACCGATTAAGCTAGAGCCTAAATAAAAATAACTCAAGTCATGCTCTTACGATTATCAATGTCCCTGCCATGTCATTTGTCACTATAATGCTTCAAAGACAATACTTCTCCATCTTTCTTCTTATAATAATGACCTAAATCAAGAGTGCCTTTAACATACCTCAATATGTGTTTTTACCAACGCCATGTGTTCGCTTGTCAAGGATTCCATGAACTGGCTCACCATGCCAACCGAGTAGGCTAAAGGCGGCCTAGTGTTTATGAGGTACCTCAAACTTCCTACAATGTACAGACTTGGTTTGATCTATAGGTGGTTGTAAGCTTTTCTTGCTTAGCTTACACCTTGCTTCCATTGGAACTTGAGTTGGATTACAATTCCACTAACCCACGATTCTCAATAATCTTCTTTGCATATGCTTCTTGGCAAATAGAGATTCCACTCGGTGTTTGATGTACTTCTATTCCAAGATAGTAACTTAACAAGCGAGATCACTCATTTTGAAAAGTTATTTCATCCGCTATTTGAACTTCTCAGCCTCCCTTTCACTAGCTCCTGTAATTACCAAGTCATCCACATAAACACCAAGTAGGAGACAATTACCATCCATACCTCTTTTGTACACTGCATGCTCCAATGGACTCCTCTCAAATCCAAGCGACCTCAAAGTGATATCCAATTTGGAGTTCCAAGCTATAGGTGCTTGTTGAAGTTCATACAATGCTTTATGTAACTTCAGTACTTAGTGCTCACTCCCTTTCTCAATATAACCAGGAGGTTGACTCACATATACTTCCTCTTCTAAATCCCCATTGAGGAATGCCAACTTGACATCCATGTGATGCGATCGCCATCCTTCTTCAGCTGCTAAAGCAATAAGTAATCTCACTTTGTTTCCATCTTAGCCATTGGAGCAAACACTTCTTCGAAGTCGATACCATGTTCTTGCACATAACCTTTTTACACTAACCGGGCTTTGTGCTTCACCACTTCTCCAATTAAATTCTTCTTCACTTTGTAAACCCATTGGGGCCTTATTGCCCTTTGTCCAACAGGAAGATTAACCAAAATCCATGTTTGATTATTGCGTATGGAATTCATTTCTTCTTGCATTGCGCATTGCCAACTTTCCTCCCTTTCAACTGCTTTGAAAGTGGCTGGTTCTTCTGCACCGAGCAAACACAGACCTGAGTACTCATATTGACCCTGCTCGGTTGCGTCATAGAGGTCATCCAGAGATCGCATTTTAACTGGAGCTCTCCATAACAATTTTGTATTAGGGCCGACAACAGAATTTGTCACAGGTGTAGATGGCATTGCTCCAACTACTGAGGACACCACTTGAGTGTCATAGGTTGTAATCAGAGCTTCGCAACTTCCTCCACTTCGAATCGATCAAGCACAGACTCTCGATGCGAATCACCGAGCACCTCAGGCTCTACCTGATCATAATGACATCGAATACTTCCTCATATTATGCTCCATCTGTCTCAATCATGGCTTTCCAATCCCATGCTTTATCTTCTTCAAATACGATGTCACGCGTCACATAGACTCTCTTGGTGACCGGATCATATGCGTGGTAATCCTTTGAACCGCTTTCATATTCGATGAACACCATTGGGGAGCTTCGATCATCAAACTTGTTGACATGGCTGCCAACCTTCTTTACATGAGCAATGCAGCCAAATGTGCGAAGGTGATGAACTGTCGGTTTCGTCTTGCACCAAGATTCATATGGTGTCATACCAACTACACTCTTGGTTGTTGCACAATTCAAGATATACACTGCGGTTGTCACGACTTCACCCCAAAAAAGCTTGGCATATTCATACTCTTTAATATGATTCGTGCCATGGCAACCATCATTCGGTTTCTTCACTCGACCACCCGCTTTGCCGAGGGGAGTAAGGTGCAATCATAAACCTTCTGATGCCCATCTCCTCACATAAAGTTGTGAACTCGTTTGATTTGAATCCCCGATTTGTGCTTAGAGCTTTTAGTTTTGCATTCACTTCAACCTCAGCAGCTATTTTAATCTTCTTGAAAGCTTGAAATGCTTCAGCCTTAGATCTCAACGACACATGCCACATAAATCTACAGTAATCATCAACCATTAGTAGAAAGAACCTGTTATCGGCTGGGGTTGAGGATGAGATGGGTCCACACAAATCAGCATGTACGAGTTCCAATAGTGTGTTCGCCCTGAAACTCACCTCCTGCGGAAAGATTGGACGACGTTATTTTCCAGCCAAACATTCATCACATATTTGTTCCAAACAAACTCGCCTAATTTTCATAGAGCTTGGAAGTTAAGATGACCAAAATGTGCGTGCCATCTCCAGGCATCATCGTTGAGATGAGTCAACAAGCACATTCTTTGGTGAACGAGGTCAAGGTTCGGGGCGTATAATCTGTTCCTTGTTCTCTTGACTCATAAGTAATGGCGACCCTCACGATCAAATACTGCAAGTGATTGTCTTCCAATATGACCTTGCACCCATGCTCTTCAAGTTGTCCCAGACTGATGACATTACTAGTTAACTTCGGGATATAGAGTACATCCGCCAATACCTTGTGCTCGCCTTTGCGACCTTCAATCAGCACTAACCCTCGACCGCCAATGGTGACCGTAGAGTCATCTCCGAATTTCACTGACCCTCCGATTGATGTATCCAGTTGGGTAAATTGTTTACTATAACCTGTCATACGGTTGCTAGCTCCCGTGTCAAGGTACCAAGTATTGTCATCAGCTTTCTCATTCACCCCGTGATTGAGTTGAATATCATGCTCTACAATAGTTACCGAGTCAGGACTTTCTTCTTTAGTCTCAATTAGCTCACATGTTTCAAGCATCAATAGTGCTGGCTCATCATCCCCATTCTCTGACTTATGTGATCTTTCTTTCTTCAGTTTACGACACTCAGAAGCAAAGTGACCAAAAATACCACAATTGTAACATTTGATCTTCTTTTTATCAAATTTGGGCTTGGGTTGAGTGTTGTGTCCTTCATCACCTTGACTAGCAGCTCGCCATCCCCCTTTGTTCTGTCCGCAATTACTGCTCAGCCAATTTTCCTTCTTGACAGTGCATTTAAAATTATCACCAATTTTCTTGCCCTGAGTAGACAATGCCTCCCATTGCGAACGAGATAGCATCAAATGTTCTCGGTCTTTCGGATCACCGAAGTTGCTTCGAATTCTTTCATCATATGCTTTATACCGGCCAACAAGATCTTCCACAATGAGAGTTTTCAGCTCAACACACTGCTCAATTGAGATTACCAGTTGCATGTAACGTGCTGGTGCTGCTCGAAGAAAGCGTCGGACAACTTCAATTTCCTCTAAGGTCTTCTCTCTGAGTTTGTAGATGCCATTGACCAAGGATGAGATTCGGCCGACAAAGACTTCTACAGATTCATCTTCCTGCATTTTCAGTCCCTCAAAGTCTCTCTTGAGAGTCTGTAACTTTGCCTCCCGGACACGTTCATGTCCTAGATTAGCCGTCTCGATTGCTTTCCATGCCGATTTTGCCGAATCCTTTTCGGCAAGTATTGGCATGTGATCCTCTTGGATAGCTTGATATATTGCTGACAGTGCCTGACGATCTTATATTGCTGATAGTGCCTGATGATCTTTGCGATACTCGGCGCCATCCTTCTCATATGCGACGCCGGCAGGATCAACTGCATCCCACACCTCCTGAGCTTGCAGTAGAACCTGCATCTTCGTTTTCCAGATGGTATAATTGTTCCTCGTGAGTTGTGGATATGCAATCAGTACAAGGCTTCCTTTCTTTGCCTCTGATGCTTCTCCAACTCCTGACGAAGACGCTCCTCCAACCATGAATCGTGTTCTGCTAGTTGCTACAATGAAGCCTCGCTGCTGCTCTGTAACATCCCAATTTTCCGAGTCTTAAAAATATTTTGAATAGTTAGTAGGGAGAAAATCCACCATTTGATTTTATTTCAATTTAATTTAAAAAGCTTAATATGGACTTTTAGTATCAAAACAATTTAATATGAATAATTCCAACATGAACAATTGTCAAAACTATTTTATTTGGGATCTATGTGCTTGGATATATTTTCTAGATTTTTTTTGAGTTTATTTGCTAATTTCTATTGCTTATTTGAATTTACATTATTTTCTAAATTAGAAAAGCTATTTAAAATCTCAAAAACAGCCTCGGGCCAAATTTCTCCGGTCCAATCTCCCTTTTCCTGTGCGTGGCACGCGAAGGGGCCCAGTCATGTGTTCGCTCAGCCCATTCGCGTATGCGCTTAGTCTGTCGCCGTCCGATCGAGGTTGGACGGTCAGATCAAGATTTTCCGAACGCGCCCGCGCCTTTCTCTCTGACCAGTGGGGCCACCACTGCGTCGTCCTCCTCGCGCCCGTCTTTTTCATGTGAAGCTCCACTTGTCCTTCATGGATGGAGCTCGAGCTCCATACGACAATGGAGAATTCCCAACTAAACTGCTCCTAGAAAACGCGTCAAATCTTATCTCTATCCTCCCCGCATCTATTTGAATCAAAATCGCATCTCGATTTCCTTTTTATCTCTGATTTCCAAGCGAGTTCGTTTCGGACTCTTTTGAACTCCAATGCCGTTACGCTACCCTAGCCCTACCCGGACCCTATAAATAGGACCCCGAGATCACAACACCGCCTGCACGAAAACCCCTCAAGCCGCCGCACCCCTAGAGCCTCGCCGCGCAGTAATCGCCTAGGGTTTTCGGCCAAAGCTTTGTTTCTTCGAATTGCGCTGCCGCCAGTGCGCTCCGCCTCCGGGGTCCGTGCCGTCGTCATCCACGTCACAGGAGCTTCCTTAGGAACCCTTCATCGCCGTCGATACCTCGCTAGAGCAGCCAACCGACAAAACCCGAAGGCCTAAGCCGCTCAGTACTCGTCGTCGGCGAGCCTAGTTGTCCTCAGCCACCCGTAAGTACCTCATCGTTTAGCAATAGCCTCAAGAATAGCCTGGTACCACCCAACTCCGGCGAGGAGCCACCGCTCGCCGTCGACCATCGAGTCTAGAGCCGTGCCGCCGTCGATCTGACATGGCATCTCGGTCAACTAGCCACGTCAGTGCCCTCGCATACGTGTCATCCGGTGTGGCAATATGTCGCCCACGCGTGTGTGCCCTCGTGGCGATCCACCCATACCTAGATCCAATGGCTCGGTAGACTTAGTCCACCGTGAGCCGTGGTTCTAACTTGTGGGTCCCACATGTCGATTTCCTTTTATTTGTTTTAATTCCAAAATTCCTGGTGACATCGAAGATAGCGTCATAAGTTGATTTTCCAAGAGAAAATTAAATCCGAAAAATCAATAAATCCTTTTTAGGGTTTTTCTTTAGATTGAAACTTTCAAAAACCATATCTTCTTCATCTGAACTCCAATTGAGCCCATTTAAATTTCTAAATTCGAGATATATTTATCTGAGATGTTTATTTAATTTTTGGAGTTGATTTTATTATCTGTTTTATTTATTTGTTTCGTTTGCGAGTAGACGTTGATACTTTGGGAGATTTGGAAAAGAAGGAGTTCACCAAGATCAAGACGAGTACTCAGATCTATTCCAAGGCAAGTTATACCTTTGATCATATTAAACCCAGTTTTTAAAATACTTTGATTCAAATTATTGCATATACTTTAAGTAATTATTTAAATACTTTTGGGTTTAGTTAATAATCCAATCTGTTATCTATTCCTCTTGTCTATTGTATGTCATAATCTTTTGTCACCCTAGATTGGTTCAGTATTTAGTTGGTATTATTATAGCACCAACGTGGGTTTGTTAGATACGATTAGATTGCTTAGTCATGCTACGAGTTATCATCTCATGTGAGTTGCAAATATAAATTTGACTAAGTGATTACGAGACTAAGTGATAAAACTGTGTGTACTGTGTGCTATTACTCGTTGATGGCATATGTTGCACTTAACCAATAGGGTGGGAAAAGATTTAGACTGAGGCAAGTGGGTGAACTGTGTGAACGGGAATAAAAATCTGTATGTCATAGTTAGAAATTGGAAGTCTTGCCTTGGTCAATTAAGGACTTAACTTTCTGCGCCATTGAACTGAGTCTTATTGTACGACCACATGCCTGGTATGGGACGGGTCTAACTTAGTAAGTTACGAAGTCTTAACATTGATTACTCAGGTTGTAGGCTAGGCCCTGTGTAAGGATGGAGGTATGAACCATCAGGTAGTTGCATCGCGAGACGGTTCGCCGCTTTCCTATCCAACGGTGTGTGTGATACTAAACCTCTGTGTTTGGGTTGGTATGACGGGAAAGCACACTGGGAGTGTCAATGATGAGATGAAGTTTCGGAAAAGTTTTGTTATGATTAGTGCTAGCTACACTGATCGTATCGTGTGGGTAAAGTGTACAACATCTGCAGAGTGTTAATCAATCTACTCGAATAGCTGCGTCCGCGGTCATGGACATGCTCGGGGATTTCACACGAGGGATAGTTTTCATAAAATATTTGGGAAGGGACAGCTATGTGATCTAAGTCATATGGCTGTGTGAATAACCTGATTAGCTGTGTCCTTTGTGAAAACAAATTGTTAACTTATTACTATTTATTTGTTTTGAATTGCATTTCAATCTATTACTTGTATTCATATGCAAATGTTGCTTTTATGCAAAAGGACCATAGAAGCCATTTCCTTTGGAATAAGCCTGCATCTATACATTATATTATGTGGTATGACTTGTGAGTAAGGTTACGTACTCATGCTTGCTATAATCAATCAACAAAAGTGGAGGAGTCATCGCCTGCATTTGAATAAGAGTTCATCGAACGTGCTGATCGTTAGGGTCTTATCCCAGTTAGTTGCCTGTGGTGAATTGATGGGATTCCGCTGAAGTTATTTGTTCTGCTGCTTATTTCTTTATTGCTAGCCCTGCGTGGTTTAATAAATGTAAACTCGACTATAATGTTAAAACCGTATTTGTTATTCAAATTAATCGTTTATGTTATTATTCGACTTGTGTGGATCGATATTCATTCATGTTGACACTATTTGCACTAGCGTAATCCTGAACTAGTGCAGAATACACAGATGATCCAGAATTGTATTTTTGGGTCCCGACATTCTCGCGATGAACTCCTCCAAGTTCTGATACCAAATATTAGAAATCAGACCCAGATCGATCACATACGCAAATCATAGTGGAAGAACTTAAAACAAGATCGCAGAGCATTCAGAATTTGCGCTGCCAAATTTGCAGCTTTTCTGTTTTCTTATTGCTTATGTTGACAACTAGATAAACATGCACTGTTTCGGATCCGGCAAGGTTCAATCTTTTACAGAAACGAACTCTGTTCCTGAACCGAATCACAAACCGACTCTCTTTGCAATACAATTTCGGAATTGTCTAACACATTGACAATCCAAAAACAACTCCTAAACAGAAAATAGTAATATGACTAATTTAAAACTAACAACATATACGTGCCCATGTGTATATATTGGCGCTGCAGTACATATGCGTTGTGATGTGAAGCTACTGTTTACGTGTGTCTTCTGTGACAGACCATTACTATGCTAGGCGTGAAAAGTAGTGACGAACGAATGCAGATGCATCGGTCGAAAGGACCTTGACTTGACGTACATATATAGAGAGTTCGGTTTGCAACAGATTTACGTGCGTAGCTGGCCTAGATGTGTGCGCCACGTAGCAGGACAGTGTCCATGGTGAGCCCTGGGCCGAAGCCACAGAGCACGCCCCACTCGCACCCCTCTCCGGTGGTGCCGCAGCCCTCCGCGGCGGACCACCGGCGCATCTCGTCGAGAACGAACCACGCGCACGCGCTGCCCATGTTCCCGTACTCGGCCAGCACCTTGCGCGACGCCCGCGTCTTCTCCGGCTTCAGCCCAAGCGCCGCCTCCACCTTGTCGAGGATCGCGCGCCCCGGGTGCACTGCCCAGAACAGCGAGTTCCGGTCGTCGTCGGCGACGCCGGCGCTGCTGAGTATCTCCCGGAGGCCAGCCTCGATGTTCTTGGCGATCAGCGACGGGACCTCGCTGATGAGACCAAACGTCAGGCCCACCTCCCGGAGGAGCCCTTGGATGGCGCCGCCCGTCTCCGGTATGAGGAGCTGCCTCGCGTGCACGATGTCGAAGAGCGGCTTCTCCGCGACCGGGTCAGCCCCGACGATGACGGCCGACGCCCCGTCCCCAAAAAGCGCCTGGCAGACCAGGTTGTCGAAGTGGGAGTCGTCAACGCCGCGGAAGTACATGACGTTGGTCTCCGCGCAGACGGCGAGCACGCGGGCGCCGGCGTTGTTCTCAGCGAGGTCCTTGGCCAAGCGTAGCGCTGCCGCGCCGACGAAGCAGCCCTGGTGGTAGAGGGCAACGCGGCGGACGGAGGTGGGGAGGCCGAGGAGGCGGATGATGTGGTAGTCGGCGCCAGGCATGTCGCTGCCGCCGCTAGTGGAGCCCACGACAAGGTGGGTGATGTCTTCCGCCGGCCTGCCCACTCCTTGAGCGCGGCCGCGGCCGCGGCGGCGCCGAGTTCTGGAACCTTCTTGGAGACGATGGCCTGGCGCTTGTCCAAAGTTGGGGCCATGTAGGTGGTCATCTCAGGATTAGCAGCCAGCAGCGCCTCGTCGATGTAGAGGTGGCGCTTCTTGATGGTGGATTTTTCACCTGCAGTTTTACCGTAGCGTGTGTTTTGCGCACGTTAATTTAAGACAAGCATATAAGTTGAATATCTTACAGGCATATAATCTTCAAAAGTATGTGTCAACAAGTCCGTCCCGTTTAAAATCATATTCATATCTTGTACAGTTCTTTGTGAGGCATGTTTTGGCTCCTGCTCCACCGGAAAGAAATTGGGTGGCAAGATAGATACTACGACTTGTATTTATACAGTTATCTTTGATATACGACTACAACATTTATCTATGATTAATCTAGACTGTTATAATTTGATCTTACCAAAATAAAAATGGGCAGTACATGATTTTGCGAAATGGTGCGACATCTGGGTGGGCGAGCTGAATGCATGAACGAAAGATGCAATGGAGTGGAGAATAATATCACGGGTCTAAAGTTATACAACTAAATGCACTTCTCGAGCATAGGATAGGCAATCGAGAGATGTAGTCAGTTTATACGGGGAATCAGCGCTCCAGACCGAATAGTTACCTCCTTTTCTTACGCTCGCGCGTATGAGCTTGGCAGTGCTCAAAAGGCCCAAGGATTTTTCTTTTTTTTTTTGATTTTTATTGTGGAATTTTCAATTGCCCTGAAAACGGAGGTGCCTTCAATCTCACTAATTATTTTAATAGATATAGATGATGTTTAGGACTACTGTAGTAAAACTTTGTCAAGTCCGACTACACATAAGTATCTATATTGGACACATGGATATTATATTATTACATTTGTGGTTAAAATCCTTTTATTATATAATACTATATTAATGTTAGCCACTTCGTGACAAAAAAAGTAGCGCGGTGTAATATTTCAGAGCAAATAGTAAAACATGTTATTTCTACTCACAATATTACATACTAATTATAATAAATTTTTTGTGCACACATTTTAAACTTACAATTTATAAAAAATTAGATGGGGAAAATTTTGTTTTGCCACTAATTTTGAGCAAATCTCTTATTTGTTTCCATTGAATTCTCTCAGAGACATGCCCGCCCAAACGAAATGTACCTGCATCAATTTAAACACTTTCCCTCGTGCCTAGACTCAACGAGACCTATGACGAGGACTCTATAAATATGGGACCGAAAATGAACACAATTATTTTCTTCTCAAAATTACACCGGCTAGGTCTCGAACTCCTTGTTGGGTTCTCATACCATATAAGTTTCACACGCCTTCCAGTTCGTCAAAAAGCACACGTCTCGTACCAGTTCATGGAAAAGCTTAAATAATTAACCTGCTGAGTGAGGCTGGGCACGCTATCTACTCAGGCAGTCATGCTTCACCAGTTGAGTTCGTGAATATTATTTCTTTTAAAAGGAGTGAACGTTAGCTCCTTAATCAGGCTAAGATTTCAGTAGATTTAATGCTGACAACTCTTATGGACATAGACTTTGGATTTCATACGTACATATGCGCCTGAACTTGTCCTTGAGGTCCTGCTTGTGGTCACTGTTGGTGACACGGAAGTAGAAGTCCGGGAACGTGCTCTGATCCACCACGTTGCTCGGGTTGGCCGTCCCGATGGCCAAGATGGAGGCCGTGCCCATGGCCCTCTTCTGCTCATACACGCTAGCTCCCTTACCCAGGCTCCCCATGAACGTATGTGTGATCGATATGAACTATGTATACTTCGTATGCATCAATGCATGTGCATGTGTATGTCACCGATTGCTTTTCTAGCCAGCTTGAAAGATCACTGGTCGAGATCGATGCCTGTCTTCTCCAGGAGCATGCCTATTTATAAGGCAGCAGCGACTTGGATAACGTGGCAATACGGCCAACGTCGTCAACGGGTGAGAAAGCATGTTTTACACTTGATATCACCTACTCGAGTAGGTGTGACTTGTGAGCAATAATGAACCGGATCAATGATATATAATTACGTTTTTATTTGGAAACTCTTAATCCGGGCGTATCCTCAGCTACCTACGCCGGAAAGGAAAAGGAGACTCTTAATCCCGGCATATCCACGGCTGCTACACCGATCGGACGTACACTCACTTATACGTGTTTTACCAAACTTTATGCTCGCTTTTATTGCCAACATGCAGCAAAATCTCTTGCTCCTGTAGTGCTACAATAAAAGCCACAATGAGATCACAGTAAATCTCTTGTAAGGCTACTCCCAATGCTCCACCTTAGCAAGTATCTTAAGACTCCACATAAGCAAAAATCTGATGTGACACTGTAATTAAGGAAGAGAGAGAGCAGCCTAGTATCTTATTTAGATACCACTCATACACAGTATCCTAGGTAGAAATAGTGGTAAAGACATTTATATCAAAGGCATAAGATACAACACTCTAGGATACAATGCATTGGGAAGGTGGTATCTAAATACCTTTTATGCAATAAGAAACTGCAATAAGAAACCACCCATTGGGAGCAGCCTAATGCTATAGTAAAAACATAAGGAGGTTATAGCAAAAAGTACAACGAGGTTGCAATAAATCTCTTGCAGCACTGTAGTAAAATGCACAATGGGGTTGCAATAAATCTCTTGTAGTCCTATAGTAAATGGTATAATGAGGTCACAGTAAATCTATTGTAGTACTGCAGTAAAAGGTTACACGGGGGTGTGCACGTTTTTACAGTCGGTTGTGTGGGCCGCCCTCTGGGGGATTACTATCAGTTGCATGGGGCGCTCGTAGAGGTTACGGTCAGAGTCCTGCGCTGAATAGCGCTATCGTATGTATAGATATACTATTTTGTACCTACGCGTATAATAACTAATCTAGCGCTTGCTGTCGGATCCCGGGCTTTGAATACCCGAAGTCCTCATGTGTGTACCGTACTAGTCCCTAATCAGTGGCTAATACACACATCCACAATGATGGCATACACATCCATACATACATATAAAATGAAACACATATGGTACATAACTTAAGCGATTACAACTTTACATTACAAGGGCCGATCGGCCAAATAAAAGCTCAAGTATTAAAAGTAACAAAAAACACAGCGGAAGCATAATATGTAAAAGTCTAACAGTATGCCCATCCGAATCCTCAGGCAACCGGCAAGAAACAAATCCTAGAAAGATCCATCACTGAACCCTTCGGTGCCGGGTGCAAAGAAAGTGTTTTCCGACGTAGGCTCATCCTCTAAGTCTGAATAACAATTTAAGTAAGGTTGAGTACATTGCGTACTCAGTAAGACTTATAGTGTATAGCAAAATTTGTATAAATACAAGGCTAACAAGAGATGAGGCTCTATGCTACAAGTTGTTTTCAGCATTAAGCAAATTTTATTTGCAACATTAATACATAGTATTTTGCAACAGAAATTTAAAGAGCAGTTAAATAGATAAATGACAACAAGTCAGTAATTGAATAAATAACAACTCGCAACCCTCCTTGGCTGCAAGCAACATCTTATTTTTAATCATAGCAATGGCACTCAACTCAAATATAAACCAACAAACAATTTCCCACATTTTTCAACAAAACTATTTTATGAAAACCAAAACTATACCTATTAAGACTGCACTAAGCACACTCATGACCCCGAGCATGGCTATTTAAATAGATTTACACTCTGCAGAGGTGTACAACTTTACCCGCAGCATACAAATTCTCTAGTTTGTTCGGCATCCGTCGAAACCACCGCTCACTACCTTTGGTAAGTGGTATAGAGCACGTATCGAAGCCTTTACATTACCTAGTCCTAACCTTGCACTAGCCCAGCCGGCGAATGAACACCCGGTACACCCCCGTCTCGGTGAGGCATTCACCGTTGTGTCGACAAACTTTGTGCCTAACATCGTTGTGAAGGAAGTCCCCTCGAACATGCCTACACTGGTCATGATCGCACTACTACAGCCTACTGTCAGACCCCCAGGTGTGGTATACCCGAAGGCCTTATGTGTATTCTGTGTTAGTCCCTAGATCAGTAGCTAGCACACACATTCACAATATTTGGGATGCTCAACCATACATTCACAAATACAAGGTAAAGCAAAATGGGAACTTAACTAAAGAGGTATAGGTATTACATTACAAAGGCTGACCGGCCAAATATTAAACAGTACTAACAGAGTAAAGTAGCAGCGGAAGATATAACAAAAGTAGCAAAAGCTCCAGCGGCTTTCCCATACAACCCTCAGGCAACCTACAGGGAAACAAGAACCTAGATAGACCCATCACCGAACCCTCCGGTTCCGGGTGGGAAAAACGGGTCGTCTAGTATCGGCTCCTCTTCATACTTTAAAACAACAATATAATCAAGTTGAGTACTTGTGTACTCAGCAAGACTTGTAGTATACCACAAGATTTATATAGATGCAAGGCTATCAAGAGAAAGATATATGCTACAAGCTGTTTTGCATTAATCAGATTTTATTTGCAATATTTATAAGTAGTACTTTGCAATGGAATTTGAAAGAGCAGTGGAATAAATATTGGAGAGTAATAAGTAATTGAATGTATCCTCAATCATAACATCTACAACTCGCAACCCTCCCTGGTCACGAGCATCATTTCGGTTCAGCCATAACTCGGCAGTTAACTCAACAATTCACCACCCATTTCCCAGATTTTCTTTATAAGACAGTTTTATGAAAATCAACACTAAACCCATACCATCCGCACTAAGCACGCTTATGACCGTAAGCACAGCTATTATAATAGATTCACACTTTACAGAGTTTGTACAACTTTACCCACATAATGCGAATTCTCTAGTTTGTTCGGCACCCGTCGGTGCCACCGCTCACTACCGTAGGTAAGCAGTTTAGAGTACGCATCGAAGCCTTTACATCATCTAGTCCTAACCTTGCACTAGCCCAGCGAATGGATCTTATCCTTCACTTACCCGGATTGCTCCCATTGAGTGCGGATCCTTCACTTACCTAGATTACTCCCATTGGGTGAGGCATTCGCAGTTGTGTTGGAAAGCTTTATCCCACTCCCTCGGGGATGGGAGCCCCTTCGGACATACTAGTCCTTTTGACCTTGTCCGCACTCTTCAGGCTACCTATGTGCAAGGCTAGTTTTTTGATGACTTAATTAGCTAAGGCCACCCCATAAATGGTATATGTGGTTGTACGTAAGGCTTAGATCCGGATTTGCTGGCGTCTGGTCCTTAACTGACTTTAGGTTTTGCATTCTGTTTTAAAACCAAAATAACAGAGGCACACCCCTCTGGTCATTTTCCACAAATCTCCCAAATCCATAGTTGTCATATTGTCCTTTTATATCCTTTCAGAAAAACCTATTGGTCTAATTAGCCATTGTGAAGTATTTGCACTTAAATTCTCAAGTTGACATCACATATTGTCTAACCCATATTCTATTGGTTACAACAGCAAGGACATCAACGTACCAAGGTGATTCATGTAGCAAGTAGGATTTACAACTACCGGGATCCCAAACATAGTAGTTTAGTATGGAACATACACGCATGCAATAATAGAATTTTGCAAGCAAAGTACAATAAGTAAAATACTGGGATCAATATGATCAAAGGGGGTGCTTGCCTTACTCAGGTTGTTCTGAATATGAGATCGGTTGGTCGTCGGAGAATTCGTTCACGTAATCAACGTCTAACGCAAAAAAGCCGAAAATCAATTAATTCATCCAAATAAGTTCCAACAGTATCTGAATACAAATATTTTTGTAAAATCAGGTAGATTACGATTTTAGATGAATTTAGAGACAAAAATCAACTCACTTGGAGTTCTGTAGCCAAAGTTATTGAGGTCAGAAGTTGAGTAGCATTAGAAATCCCTGGAAAAAGCGAGATGGTTTCGAGTACTGTTACCCATTTCGACCACCTAGTCGGAAAGAGGTTTCGACCACCTGGTCAAAAGGAGGTTCGAGTATTGTACATTGTTTGGTACGTGGTCGAAGGTGGATTTCGAGTATTGTTCACAGTTCGAGTACTTTTCATACTTCGAGTACTGTTCATACTTCAAGTACTGTTCACAGTTCGAGCACACATGGTCGAAAGGAGTCTACGACTACGTGTGGTCGTAGTGAGGTTCGACTACATGTGGTCGTAGGGAGCTTCGAGTATATGTGGTCGTAGGGAGCTTTGACTACCTAGTCGATGGGAGTTTCGACCACCTAGTCGAAGGGACTTTTGACCACCTGGTCGATGAGAGCTTCGACCACCTAGCCGAAGGGACTTTCGACCACCTGGTTGAAGAGGGCTTCCACCGCCTGGTTGGAGGGAGATTTCACTGTGCACTTAAGCCGTGGGCTCGTATGTCATAAACTCATCTACAAGAACGTTTTGATTTATGTTTTTGACTCATTCCCACCATTAGTGAATCAATACGGCTGACCCGACAACTAAGCATTACTTAGTGTTTAATGATGGGGATTAGGCAACTAATGATGAGCTACAGGGCTCGTCACCGTTGTGCCGCACGGTGGCTCTCACGCCTGCGCATCTTGTCAGCGGCGTGATACTCGTAGGGGGTTGGAGAGTGCCTAGGATGGAATCTCCTTACCCTTGTGCATCCATCGCCACCGATGTAGAGGCCAGAGGCGGTCTCACGCGGTGGTGCGCCAACGACGAGTGAAGGAGCGAGTACGGCAAAGAGCGGGAGCTCGATTGAGCTACGCCCTTGCCAAACTAAAGCACGTATGAGATTCTAGGGGCTACTAGGAGTATACCAGAAATGAGAAGGAGGTTGGAGGTGATCAGAGTCGACGGGTTGACGGTGAGCTGGGGTGGCAAGGTCGGTCGTGCGTGGAGAAGAAGCTTGGCTGAAGGAGCTTGAGGTCCAATGGTCGAAGAAGCTTCAATGTGTCCAGGCGATGCTTCAGGTACAAGGAATTGGTATGAAGCATAGCAAATCGTCGGTAGGGCTTGCGATGGCTTTTCCGACCGGAGGTGAGGAAGAAGGTTCAATTTCAGCTGGTCCTATGAATCGAGTATGAAAATGAATGAGGGGATAGCAACAATGGTCACTAGAACATGATATGACGCGGTAAGGGGGATACAAAACCCTTCACAGCGTTGGGGACAAAGGCGGTGGCGCAAGGCCGAATTAGGGCTCGCGCTCCTTGAGCTCTAGAGCTCGGTTTAGTGGAGGAGAGGAGGAGTGATTGAGTGCACTAGTTTGGAAAAGATGAGATGAAGCTCTGGGTGTCCTATTTATAGACAGAGGTGGCGAAGATTGATGAGGAAAGCTTGGGTAGGACAGCGGAGCTCTCGGAGGCTCTCGACGATGACGGGTAGGAGCGAGGTACGACCAGGGTAGGGATGGGCACGGCTTGATGGCGAGGTGACTAGGTAGGTGTGGCAGGTGGCAAAACCAGGGTGGTGAGGGAAAACCACTGGCAAGGTGGAGCTCTGTGCGTGGTCCGCTGGCGCATGCGAGTGGGGGTGGAAGATGAACCCTGCGGACGGGGAGAGAGTGGTTGTGCCGAGCTGGTTGGGCTGCAACGCAGCTTGGCCGACTCGGCCAGAGGAATAGCTAGTATACCTGACAGTGGGGTCCACTCATCAGCAAGAGGAGGAGATAAAAAGGGTTTAAGAGTCTAAAAGTTTTTTTGATTTTTGTTTAAAAGAAAACCAGCTGAGGTTTTAGGAATTTAACAATAAAAACCTTGATTTGAAAACCAACAGAAATGAATGAACAATATATGGAGCAAAAGTTTTAAAATGGTCACTTTTTTTACATTTTAAATACAAACTCTTTTATCAGGATGTTAAACCTACCAACGTGTAAGGCTAGTTTTCAATGACTTAATTAGCTAATGTCGTCCTGTATCGGCACATGTGGTTATACGCTTAGTCTTAGATAGGACTTGGTGGCGTTTGGTCCTTAATTGACTTGGACGAGGATCTTCCCCTATCTACTAGTGAGATACACTTCTCACACTTCTCAGAATATAATATAACTCGCCCACGTTACAAACTAAGTTTTTTATTTTTTATACAAAATAACAGAGGTAAAGCCCTCTAGGTCATCATTTCAAAAATCTCTCAAACTCATATTCAACATGTCATCCATTTTTCCAATTTTTGTAAAGACTAAAGCCAAGCTAAGCATTTATGCGATATTTGTATTCGAAAAACCCAATTTGACATCATTCATTGTCTAATCCATACCCTAATGGCTACAACAATAAGGATATCAATATTTCTAGGAGGATCATGCATCGAATGGGACTATAACTACCATTATCCCCAAATATAGTAATTTTAAGCAAACATACATGCATGCATTCCAAGAGGATCGAGAGGACTATATCGATGGCGAGATTAGCCTGCTGGAAGCTGAAGACCACCGAATGTACGCTTCGGAGGAGGACGTCTAGATGGTGGAAAGCGGCCGATACGTTCCCCGACATAACCTCATGCAGAGGAGGTAGGACACTGTTGGCACAGTGTTCCTACATCTGCCAATGTACGGCTGGAGAGGTGCTCGTACAAAATTATGAGGTAGGCCATTACGGCCTGCGTAAGGGAAGAAGAGTGGGAATCCATTTTACTATCTATTTTGGACGTTTTTAGAGGTTGAAGAGAGTAGAGTGATATGAGAATTCATCTTCAATGGTGGATGGATATTTTTATAAAACAAGGAGTAATATCGGCGCGTGAGATGAAGAGATGCATCGGGAATCGTAGTGGCATTTTGGAGCGCTTAATAGATCATTCGGGCAACGCTTAATAGAACTTTCGTTCACATGCAAGTTTAAAAATAAAAACCAACTCGTAGTTTAGTAAAACCAAGTTGTACATACAATAATTAAGAAATCAACAAGTCATAGTAAAGTTACTAGTATCTTATAGTAAATGAACACGAGGAATTCAGTAAAAATTGTTATGTAGTAATATTGTATGTACACAGAAGTAATTTTTATACCCAAGTTTACTATCGAGTTAACTATTCGAAGTTTATTTAAAAAAAATTTTGAATGTATGCGAAAGTCCGTATATTACATGCATGGGGGCCGCACTATCCGGGGGGATTCCTCGCACTACAACAAATCATATTTTCTCTTTCTAGTGGCGCACTCAAACCTAAAAAAACCCAAATTCCCAGGCAAGCTCTACCAGCCTGCATCCCCAGCAGGAGCAGTGGCAATCTTCAGATTCAGCACCCTCTCATCCCGCACATCTCTAGCTACGAGGAAAAATAAAATCCTAGTGCAATTTGTTTGTATTTTTTCTAGCGGAGTTGAAATTTCTAGGGTTCCAAACAAAAAATTCCCACCCAAACTCCATAATCTTGCTACCTTGGGTGACTTTCCTCCCAAATTCGAGCACAGGTTAGAATTTGGGAGTGTGCTTTTCTCTAGATTATAAGTAAATCCACTTTGCCCATGCAATCAATCACATGATCTCCTTTTTATTTTTTTTTTGTTTATCTTCCCACTGTGGCAGTAAATGAGGACATCCAGCGACGCATGAGGTCACAGTAAATCTTTTATAGTGCTGCAGTAAAAGGTTGCATGGGGGCACATGTGTTTTTACGGTCGTTTGCGTGGGGTGCACACAGGGGGTACAATTTTACTGTCGGTTGCGTGGGGCGCGCACAGTTTTTACGGTTAGTTGCATGGGGCGCACACAGGGGTTACGACCGAATATATAGATATACTACTATGTAGCTATGCACATAGTAACTATTTTACACACCTACTAGCCCACCGAGCGAGCCAGGTCAGATGGCCCATGTGTGCAAACCTCCCCTAGGGCGGACCAATAAGAATAGTTATGGGCCAGGAACCTCCTGCGCCCACATGCCGCACATCTCGGAAGTAAAATGTAGCGCATGAAACTGTAATTATAATACCCTTTTTACTACAAGGTTATCCCATAGGGTACTACTTTTTTTTTCATCGGGCCACAGTCTCATGATCCACACACGTGTGACCGTAATTCGTAATAGTGAGCGTAGTAATTGTGTTATCATTTTTACTGCCGGATCACGTATGAGTGTTTTTTTCGGGCCATGATCCCACGATCTCCCACCATGTGTGGTCACATCCGGCAGTAAACCTTTAATGTATGCGACAGTAATTACGATGAACATATTCTATTGTTTCATCATATCACAATGGACGCTTTGTATCTTGGGCGAAGGACTCACGATTTTTTCGCATGAGACATCACATCTACTGGTACCAATTTGTAACGAAACGTATCAATGCAAGCTAAATAGCTAGCTTGAAAGATCACAGGTCAAGATTGATGCATGTCTTCTCTAGGAGCATGTCTATTTATAAGGCAACAGTGACATGGATAACGTGCCCATACGGCCAACGTCGTCAACGGGAGCAACGACATAAGGCCAGATCAATGATATATAATGAATCTGTTTTATTTGGAAGCTCTTAATCCTGACATATCCTTAGCTACCTACGCTGGAAAGGAAAAGGAAATTCCATCTTGTTTATTTGATTCTACTAGACACAAACACACACACCCCCCAGCTTAGCAAAAGCCCACGATATCATCCACAACTACTATCACTACCAATTTTTAAATCATGATCAAGTATTACTACCTTCTAGACTTCACGTATAAACATTTGACAATATGGAAATCTTAAATTTCAGCAAGACGATTAATCATAATTTAAATGTAAAATAATCCAAATAAATACCAAAAGCATTATAGACAAATTTCAATTGAGGAAAACAACAACTAGCAATATCATCAACCATAAGGAACTAAGGGAACCATAATTTATTCAATTATTGCAAGTCCAAAATGAATGAATTATGAAGTAGAGTGAAGTGTTACACAAATGCAATAGTTCCATGTTATACTTCCACCCCAAAGTATGTCGTTATCAACGTTCACCTAAAACAAAAAATAAACAATAGTAAGTCCAAGACTCAGCAAGTACAGAGAAAATAACAACAAAACATCATCTCATCAATAATTCATTCTCATTATCTCATATCACAATTTCAATTTTCATGAATGCAATGCAAATCATGCTTATGCCACACTTCTCTTCTGCTTATACCAGTATAGTAGAGTGTAACACCCGTCGGTGTTCACTCATGCCCATATTCTCAAATGCGGGGATCCATTGCCCATCCTTTTTCATACGGGGATCTCATTGCCCATATCTTACATATGAGGATCTCATTGCTCACTTCCGTAGGTCAAATCATTCCAACATGAATGCTTAATATGCAATGCAATGAATAATCATCATCAATTATCGAAAGCATAAGAGCAATATAAAATAAGCATATCTCATGTAAATTACCATGACAAGCATTCATTTAACCAAATGGAAATTCCAACATTCAATATCATTCTACACACAGTTGCCTTTCTAGTTGCGATGACCTGAGTAACGAGAGGGTGATACCAATCTCAAAGCCACTCCGCCTACAGCAAACACCCAACTCAATACAACTATAATAATACAAATAAACACTTAATCTACAATGCTACTACGCGCTCTCCAAAAACCACAATTTTCCCATCTATACCAGGTAGTCCCCATACTGTCTCGACACTAAAATTATCATAACTTTCAACCCCCACATCGTAAAATAGTAATCCTTATCATTCTGGAATCTATACATAATTTCCTACAACTTCTTAGGTGATCAAAAGTTCAGATTAAATTATTTAAACCCCCCGTTTTTAACCCAGAAGACAGATCTATCATCTTCTAAACAGCAGACTTGTAACATCCCAAACTTGGTTTTTATTTGAAATGTATAAAAATGAGTAGAAATTAAAACCTTTGTTGCATCATGTTGTTATTTGATTTTTTTTGGAAATTCTTTAAAAGGTTTTGTTAATTTCAAAGACTTAATGCTTCAATTGACTTTTAAAACAAATCTTATGATCATCCTCTGGAATTATTTTTCCTAGGTTCTAGAACTTCTTAGTGGCTCCTCTGAAAAATTGTATAATTTTTAGATTTTGTTTGCTATTTTAAAAGGGCTAGTCAAATGAGATAGAGCCTTAGTAAAACCCTAGAACAGAACATTGAATCTTTTCTAGAGAAAAATGCAGTGCATGAAAAACTTTGGAAAATTTACACAAGGCTTTTCTTGGAGTTAGTAACCTCATGTAAAAATTTTAGAAATTTTGGAACTAATCTTCTAGGTCAACAAAATCCCTAACCATCTCAGACTTAATTCCGAAAACTCAGCTTAGCACTATTCTACGACCATGGTGGCCTACGACCGGGGCTGCCTACGACTAGCGCTCCCTACGAGCACTACTCATCTTTTGAGTACTGCTCATCTACTCGTCTATGAGTATTGTTCATCGATTTCCACCAGTTACTCAATTTTGACCAACCAGTCGATTTCGACCAGGTAGTCGAAGCCTTCTGACCAGGCAGTCGAAGCCTTTGAATAGTACTTGGTTATGACCAGCACTATTCATCCTACAACCACCGTTCATCTATGACCACTATTCATCTATGACCACTGTTCATCCTTCGACCGATGTTCATCTATGAGCACAGTTCGTCATTTATGATCAGGTCCTACTCGGTTATGACCAAGTCTGACTCGTCTACAACTAGGTCTGACTCGACTTTGACCACGTCTAACGCAACTTCAACCACGTCTGACTCAATTTCGACCAGGTCCGACCCATTCGCACCCATTTCAAACCCGATCCCGACTCGGTTAGACCCAGCCACCTAACCCACACCCGACCGAGCCAGGCTGCATCTCGCACATGCCTGAGTTGCTGATGCTGCGGGCGCCATCTATCAGCTGCGTCTTCCTCCTCTCGCGCTGACGCTCAGAGCCTCAATGCCACATGGTTGAGCATCTCTGCACCACTCTGTTAACGGTGTGAATCCACCGCCCTGTTTGCCCAATCCAGTGCGTTGTCAACTCACGTCGCCTCCTTTTCAGCTGTTGGAGCCCTATAACCCTCTCCCTCTCGCCCTCTAGCTCTCACTTTCCCTTTCGGCCGAAAAGGGAAAGGAGGCAAGAAGCTCATCTCTCCTCGGGTGAGCTTCCTCCATTTTTCTTCCCCTATTTCCTCTTCCTTCACCACCCTTTGTGCACTGGTTTGAGCACTTATCTTCGTGTGTAGGTCCTGGGACATGAAGCTTGTCACCTTTGGCTCCAGTGCGCGGTCCGCAAGGCTCCACTATGTCAACTGCCACTCCGGTGAGCCATTCTTCTCCCTAGGTGCATCGTGAGGTGTCCCTTAGCTTATGAAGCTTTTTTCCCTAAACTAATTTGTCCATTGGATCACAGGAGCTCGCGAATCTCAGAGTTTCCCCATTTCTGACCGCAAGCATCTCCATCGTATCCAACTCCGGCAGGGTGAGTCTTTGAGAAATTCCTCACTCTAGCACCATCTCATGCCATCGCTTGAGCTTTACCTGCCACCCATTCTCTCTCTTTTTGCCCAGGTCGAGCTCCCCTCGGTGAAGCCTCCACCGTTGCTTCGGTTTAACGGCGACAAGCCTCGTCCGACTAGCTCGTCTTTCACACGACACCCAGGTAGCTTCCATGGAGCTCCCAGGTCCTCATGCGTGCACCATTTTGCCCTTAGCATAGCTGTAGTGGCACATGCACGGTTGGCTGTGGCTCACCGTCGTCATTCGCCATCGCACCACCGCTGTAGGCCGTCTTAGTCCTCACCGCCAGTGTCAATAGCTTCGTCTAGCTCGAGGGATCCTGTTTTGGGATTTCACCCGGGCTGCCTTAGCCTGAGTCACCGGCGATGGCTATGGCAAGCTCACGGCCGTAGCTCCTCTGTTGTCGGAAAAGCCGGCAAATACTGTAGCTTGTTGATTAGCCGTTAATCGTTGTCGTAAGCATGTATTACTATGTAGATTCGGGTTTTAAGGTGCTAATATCTGGCTGACAAGTGGGCCTGAGCGCAGTTAAGTGCACACTTTGGTCCATGGACCGTGAGCCTGGTGCGTGGACTTTAGTCCATGCACTATTCTCATGGGCCTAGTCACCGACGTGTAGGACCTACCTGTCAGTAGGATTTAATTCAGGATTTAAATGAAAAATGGCACTATGCTTTGGACCCCACTGGTCATCGACTGCGGCTAGGATGGGTTCGGTATAAAAAGTATTTTATGCTTATTGATTTATGAAAAGTTTTATCTGTGTACTGTTAATTGCTTTAAACTTTAAAATTACATAAGTAATTCATTTTAACTCCCAACTGGATGAATCAAATTTTGTTGGCTTCGATTTTAAAGGTACTTTAATATAAAATTGGTTTGAGTCTTGTCTGTTCCGAAAATATTGCTAGTGGAATTAATTTTGGTTTAGCATTATTTCTTGTACTAAAAGTTGATCTTAACTTGAAAAATGCATAAGTATTTATCTATAACCTCAAATTGAGTGAACTCAAGCTTGATGGGTTCCTCTATTACTATACTTTAATGTAGAATAGGTTTTGAGTATGTTACTGCCTCTAAAATCCTATTTTACATATGTTTTGTGCACTTCTTTCCAAACTTCAAAAATTCATAGAAAATTCATTTAAACTCCAAATAAGGAGAATCAAGTTTCTCTAGTCTTAACTTTTTATTCTCTCTCTAGCCATGTAATCCTTGTGTCCTCTACTATTCTATAAATTTTTGCTAAATAATTGAATTCAGATGAATAGTGATAGATTGCATTTTTCCTGGATTTTTCTTAAAAACTGATTTTTAAACTGCCATAACTTCCAAATCAATTAATTTTTGTTTCTAAATTCATCTAAAATTATAATATACCTACTGTGAATTTTTCATGCATTTTGGATGATTCGAATTTTTGGATATATTTGGTGTTATGCTCTCTTATTCGCTTTTTGTATTCATTCGTTAGATTGCGAAAATCTAAACGAGTTCAAGTGTGATCTTCAATAGTAGTAAGTCGGGTATCTTCAACAATGAGTTCATATTGATCCTATTACTTTCGTTACAAAATATCTTGTTTACAACTTGTATGTATGCATGTTCTACTTGAATAGCTATTTTTCGTTAGAGGCAGTTATTCCTATTAGATGCATGAGCTGTAGCAAATGTTTATCCCTTGCCACTAACCCTAAGTTATTATTCCAGCTGATGTTAGTGCTCGGTGGATGTTATAGAGTCTATACATGTATATGCGATGTGTTGCTTAGTCATGCATAGATTCCAGTAGAATTGGGCGGTTATCGACTTAATCGATAACCTTGATCACACAAATCATTTTATTACACTATGTCCAGCACCATGTGCTATATTACTTTGAAAACTAAAAGTGTAAATAAAATAATTTAGACTTGGGAAAGTGGTTGGATGGTGTGCTGTTGGGTGTGTGAATGTCTTGCCTAGGTCAACAAGGACTGAACATCTTGTTTCACCAAAACCAAGCACATTTGTTTGCTAACCACATGAGAGGGATATGAGACCTCTCTTGACTTAGTACTTTGGCGTGTGTTACCCCTGAGTCGCAGGTGGTGGTTGTGTGTGTTGTGTTAAAAAGAGAAATATGTTTATATGTGTTGGGTGTGCCGGAGTAGAATCCTGTCTAGGTTCTCCACACCGAAGGGTATTGTAGTTGTTCGGGGGCTTTATCCCTATATGGTAGTTTACCTTTAGCTTTACAATGACTCTGACACAACGTATGGAGTTTTCCAATTCCATACGGGCGATTTGTAGTTAATACACAATATTGAAAACGTCTTGTAGGACTTAGTCTTGCCGACATACCTAAGGAAGTGTGCTTTATTGCATGGTGAAAAGGCAGTCTGGCATGTGGGTATATTGGTACACCCCTGCAGGGTATGAACTATTCGAATAGCCTTGTCCTAGGTTATGGACACGCTTGGGGTTGGACTTCAGGAGTTAGACTTAACATTTTGGAATTTTAAACTTAAAACTTGTTCGGTTGGCATCGAGATTGGTCTCATGCTATGTTTGTGAGCTGCGGGGCAGCCACCGGTTTGTTGTTAGATGTTGTCTAATATTTACTTATCCGCTGTTATTTAAAGTTATTAAAAATGTTTGCTCACTTGCCATTTCAATCTATTACTTGTACTTCAAATGAAATATTGCTTTATGCTGAAAATTGCCTAGTGTAGCAGCCTTCCTTGGATACATCAATGCATCTAAATATTGTTTTATTTGTAAGTCTTGCGAGTACAATTGTACTCAACCTGGCTTTTGCAATTTCAGAGGAGGTTGATCCTCAAGGGATCAACTATTGTGAGACTGAATCCATGTAGGACAACGACTAGCTTGGAGTTGTTGGTCAGGTTGCCTTGTGGGTAAGGGCAAACGGATCGGCTTTTTTTTGGTGCCATCTTATGGCTATGTTTTCGTTGCACTCTTAGTACTTTTATTATTTCTATTTGGCCGGTCGGCCGTATGTATGAAAACTGAAGTTGTATGTCTATGTTGTAACCTTTTATGACTTCGGTAATGAAATATTGTTGTATGGCATTGATATTGATATTGTTTTATGAGGTGTATGTGTACCGCTCCTGGGAGGTATACAATACATCGGGGAGGGATATTTGGTTTGTAATGCTAGGACCAATGGATGGTTAAGTATTACAAGTTAAATACCCTAGGCTCCCACAAGACTTACTAATTTCGTATCTTTTAGTCTACACATGCAAAAATATTAAATTATGACTTCTCAGAAACTACAAGAAATTATCTTCCATGACCTAGTTATGCCAAAAATTCCATTCTGCTATTAACTTTGTCAAATTAAAGTTTTTCTGTAACTGTTTCCAGCAGTAACCTGGTTCTGGGCTACAGTTTTCCAAAAATCATAACTTCTATTCTACCTATCCAAAAATCATGTTCTTGGTCTCTCTGGAATCATTAAGAAGTTACCTACCCTTTTTATGAATATCAAAACCCTAAATTATTAAATCTCCTATTTTTAATCTACAGATTAATGCGTACTGCGAGAAACCGACAAACTTACCAGGTAGCAGGCTTATGAAATTCATAATTTTAAATCTACTCATTTGATCGATATGAATAAAAATTCTAAAAGCTATCAAAATTTTCAACAACTTTCTAGTGGACGAAATTCCCAAATTATGCTCATAAGATCCCCGAAACCACAGTATAACAACACAACAGATTAAATCGATCTATTACTCGATCGCTTGACTAGAAATTGTTAATACCCTCTCAAATCTGGATTTTAATCTCTAATTAAATATACAAAACCGAGAGAAAATGACAGATCGTTACTCACGATGAAAACCAGATCCCAACTTCTTCCTCCACACTTTCCTCTGCCGAGGCCCCTTCTTTACTCCTGGTTCCTCCCAACACTTGGCGCACTGGACAAGCGAAGCAGCGTAGGCATGGGCACACTGGCCGAACGAGTTACACGCGGCGGCCGATGGATTGGTGGCCAACGAGCACATGCGCTCGGTGAGCAAATCCACAGATGGCTACACGTGGCAGGTGATCAGGACAGCTGGCCTTCCACGCGCTGAAGCAGCAGCCGGGCGATGCGCCGTGCGGGCAGGCAAGCGCGCGCTCGTGCTCGGGAAGGAGAGCAAACACACGTGGGCAAGCTATCCCCCACGATCCTTTTATCACGGTGTCTTTCTGACCAAAACTCTAACTTCCTCGCACAACTCGCTTCCGGAGAACAACCCCCTCCAAAAACCCAAACATCCCCTTTTTACTTATCCTCTTTTCTCTATTTACACACAGGTCCTCAAGAGGATACTTTTAGGGATATTACATACTTGTATATATATATATATATGTATGTATGTATATATATATGTATATGTATATAAATGTAGGGAACATATCTAGTGCAAATGGACTGTTCAGTGCTAATATGCTAACGTTGCTGTGGGCCATCGGATATCACGTGGATGGCTTGGATGCAGGCGGGTGGGATGCTCCTCATCACTTACGCTAGTTTTCGAAAAATCCTCTAGCGGCCATGTTTGTTTCACAAAAAAACCCGCAACTCCTCTGCCCGTACCCCTTCGTCTTCGATCGCCTCCTAGCGCACACTCGCACTGGCCTCCGCACCTCCTCGCTGCCCACTGGCCGCCCACTCCAATCTGCCTCCACCCCCTGCACTGCCGCGTCTTCCTCCTTCCCCCATCACCACCTCCTCCTCCCCCTCCTCTGCATGGCCACGCATGGTCGTTTCAAGTCGACCGCCTCCTTCTCCTCCTCTAGCTACTACCCCCCAGCCTTGACTCCCCACCACCACGACGTCTACCCGCCGTCCATCCACAGTGCCGTCCTATCCCCCTTTGAGGGCGTCAGGAGGTGAGTACTTCCAATCTAAATAACCAGAGCTTGGCCAACTAGTTGCTGAGCAATAATTTAGGAGGCTGACACAGTCGCACAGTGATGAATGCTGGTAGCCTCGTACCATGGTGCTTAACTTACATTTCTCATTTTCATCACGGGATACGTAACATTTCAATTTGGAAGAGCAATTAAAGATTACTATAAGTGTGTTATGCTTGGAGCAATGGCTCTATCAGATCAGCGGAATTAGACCATAAGCTAAACTACTGTGGTAGAATATTTACTGGAATGGTAGTTTAGTACCGACATGTTTGATGTTAGACTTAAACTTGTTGTTTAAAGCTTAGTTTACTTTCTGTTTAGGTTTGTAATTGGATCGCAATGTAGCAGGCATGGAATCTATGGTGGATGAGAGCATGGCATTGGATTTGCCAAGATAAGGAAGCCTCGATGCGCACTCTGTTCCTCAAATTAGTTCACTTCTCCAACAATTAATTCATTTTGGTACCCCGAAAAAGAGCGGAAGCACCCCATTCGTAGTATGTATTGTGTTGTGGGCATGTGTTTGATTCTATCAGTCATTCCATCATGCTTAACAGTTAATCATTTGCACTGCAGGGTTCTTCTTATACACCTTGTGTTGACCCAACTATCAAGCCATTTGAAGGGATGGTTTTTGATGACTTGAACACTGCTGAAGAATTCTACAAGACGTATGCACATTCAGTCGGGTTTGGAGTCCGTGTTGTCCCGCATATGGTTGTCAATGGTGTTACAAGATGGAAGCGATGGATGTGCTCAAGAGAAGGCTTCCGGTCCGAATAAGGTAAGGACAACGTGGAGTGAAAGAAAAGGAAATATGTTAGGAAGTTAACTAGGTATGGCCGCGGGGCAATTTTAGCTGTGAAATGCACTTACGACAATAAGTTTAGGGTGGAGACATTGGTTGAGTTACACACACATGAATTGGTATCAACTAGCAAACAACAGTTGATAAGGTCTAATAGGAAAGTAAATGAGAAGACCAAGCGTGCATTAATCATATGTCATAAAGGAGGCATTGGCAAAAGCGGGGCATATAGATATCTCCGTATTAATGATGGTGGATTTGAGAATGTAGGATGCACGAGGAGAGACTTGCAAAATTATCATAAAGAGCTGAGAAGATGTATTAAGTCATCGGATGTTCAGATGTTTGTTGACAACCTTTGTAGGAAGAATGACATAAATCCTTCATTTTACTTTGATTATGTTGTTGATGACAAGGGTAGGTTGGTACATGCATTTTGGGTGGATAGTACAAGTCGGAAGAATTATGTCCATTTTAGATATCTTGTCTAATTTTATTCTACATATAACACTAACCATTATAACATGATCTTCACACCATTCACTTGAGTAAATCACCATAAGACATGTGTCTTGCTTGGGTCTGCATTATTAAGCAATGAGAAGTTTGAGATGTACGTATGGTTGTTTCATACATTCTTGAAAGCAATGGGAGGAGTTACACCTAGGCTTATCATAACCGGTGAAGATACTGACATGAAGACTGCAATTTCCATTGTTTTCTCTACTAGCATGCATAGGTTATGCATATTTTGTAAAAGCTTCCAGTGAAGGTACCGCCACATTTGAGGGAAAACCCTTTATTGTACTAACGTGTTAACTCATGTATATGGACCTCAGAAACTTCAGAGGAATTTGAGGAACAATTTTCTTCCATTATTTCTGATTTTGGTTTGAAATCCAATGAGTGGTTGGCTACTCGGTACCGAATCCGCGCATCATGGGTACCTGCTTACTTCAAAGATGTATTCTTGACAGGAATCCTTAGAACCACTTTTAGGTCAGAGAGTTCTAACTCTTTCTTCAATCAGTTTATTGGATTCAAAAATACTTTAGTGGAGTTTTGGATCAGATTTGTTAATGCAGTGGAAGAACAACGTCAGAATGAGTTGGAAGCTGACAATGCCACGTACACACAATGCCTATGTTGCAGACTACCTGGGCAATAGAGAAGCATGGAAGTGAGGTCTTCACGTTCATTGTCTTCACTGAGTTTCAGAAACAAGTGTTGGCTGCTCGGGAGCATGGCGATGTGGAGAACATGGAAAGGCGAGAGAGTACAAAATCTCAATAGTTAGCGATAACTCAAACAAGGTAAGAGAGGTACGCTACAACCTTACAACAAAAGATGCCAAATGATCCTACATGTTTTTTAAGTCATTTGGAATTCCTTGCCACCATATTATCTGTGTGTTGCAGAGTCCATTAGTTAACGAGCTACCAAGCCAATTTGTGTTAACGAGGTGGACCAAAATGGTAACTAAGGACGACGTCTTCAATGGAGAGGGAAATTTGTTGCAAGAAAAACCAAGGAGTGCAATAGAAACATCTAAAGACAAATTGGCATCCGAAATACACAGCAAGATAGAGGAATTAATTCACCATGCTGGTAGAACATATGAAGGCTTGATATTTCTTAGGGATCGGTTTGTCATATTTGTGAAAGAAGTGACTCCTCTGATTCCTGAGAATGTGGTAAGTAGAGTTGAAGAGATTGAAGCATTTGTAGGTTGTCCCATCCCTAAGGAAGTCAACATAAAGCCACCAAACGATGTTAACTCCAAGGGTAGGTGCAAGAGAATAAAACCATGACAGAAGGCAAAGATAGATGTGAAGAAAGATAAGAATGTGGAAAACAAAACAAGGGTGCCACGTATGTGTAGGCCATGCAAGGAGATCGTGTACCATGACAGCCGCAATTGCCCTTTGAGGACGACAGCATATTGAGCAAGGTAATGATAAATTTTGTACCACGGATGTGCTGGTTTTCATTTCATCTTGAGTTCATGAGGATGCCACTAAATTTCTTTGTATTTTAGGTTACTGTTATTGGCGAATGGATCCTGATGTATTGTTCCAAGGAGGCTAACATTCCAGCAAGGAGGCTATACCATTTTCTATGTTTTGTGTAATGGCATTGTGGAGTGTACTGTTCCTGTTCCTGTTTTGTGATGTTCGATGTTCTTGGTAACTTGTGAGAATGCTTCCAAGAAATTTTTGGTGTTTCATGTTCTGTGATGTTCTGCTATCTGGTTGACAGCCAAAATTATTCTTGGCGTTCCAGATGGAAATTTTTGTTGACTTGGCAGTGATGTTCTGTGATTCATGTTCTGTTTTATGATAAAAATGGTCTGTTCCAGATGAAAATTTTTGTTGGCTTGCCAAAATAATTTTGTGGTTGACTGCCAAAATTAATGTTGTTCCAAATGAAAATTATTGTCTATGTTGTGTGATTCATGTTCTGTACACTCCACAAAGGATGGCATTCGCACTATTCATTCTTTTTGTAAAAGCATTCACGCTTTCTATCCATTTTGCATCTGTAACTAAATGAAATGGTGTGGTTATTCATTTGTTCAATGTAACAATGCTTTGTAGACTCCGAACCCAGTGGTATGACATTACTGGGAGAAGGGCGTCTATAGCACTCAAATGGGCATTCACAGAAGAGAAATGAAGTGCCAAAACAACTTGCAACAGTACAGAATAAATTTTTGGCAGCATATCCTCTCAATGACAATAGCATTCAGTTCACACTTAGGGTACATAATAGGAAATGCATGCTGATACTGGTAGCTAAAAACCTGACAATATACTCTATGCTCTCATGTTACAGAATCTATCAAGTTACAACAGAATTTCTCATAAACAGAATTTGCCTCACAACAGCATTTGCGTCACAATAGAATTTCTAAAGTTCCAGAGAAGAATTTCTCAAGTTTGCCTCAGCTATAGATGCATTGTGTCTGCCAGCTTCCCTGTAGCACGAGCTAGCTCTTTGTCATGTAGAAAGAGGATATTCCATTACCCTGCAGCAAGGCATACGTACATGTAAAGTAGTTATGCTCTCAGCACCCAAAAACTGGGACAAACTCAAAATTTTCTTGAACTACCAACCTATCAAATATTACCAACAACCAAATTTGTAGAACATAGGACATCTCCACTCCCAATTGTACAAATCACTGACTATCTCCCCCAAATTGCCCAATCACCTGCTGAAATTTAACAAATCAAAAAGGAAATTACGAGAAAGGTTTCACTCACTCACCCTTTGTTGACCTAAAGCACCCACAAAGATCCTATTTTTCTCCACCAGCATCTGCGCCTGTGTGCTGCTGCTATAAGCGATGGTCCACACCTCCTCTGTTGGCGGTTGTGACACAGGTCGAGGTCTCCAGCCTCGGCGAGGAGGCAACATTGCAGCATGCAGAGGAGGGGAGGAGTAGGTTGTGACAGGGGGAAAGGGAGTTGGCTGGCCGAGGAGGAGGCAGCGGCACGAGGGGCGGAGGCGGATTGGACGGGGTGGCCAGTGGGCGGTGAGGAGGTGGTACTATAGCACACAGAGGAGGGAAGGAGGAGGTGGTGACCAGTGGGTGGATTGGAGGGCGGCGAGCCGTCCTAGCCTTAGCTTTTGGATGTCCTTGTTCACCAACTGTTGAAAATTGGTGTAATCCTGAGCAATCAAGCGGACAGATACATCATTGTTGAGTCCCTCCAGAAAGTGTTCCTGCTAGGCCTCATCTGTTGCCACATCCTCTGGGGCATAGCGTGCCAACTGGTTGAACTTGTGATGATATTCGTTGACAGTACGGTTGCCTTGACACAACGAACAAAATTCCTTCTTCTTCAGGGTTATCATGCCTGAAAGGATGTGTGCACGATGAAAAGCCTACACAATCTTGTCCCATGAGATAGTCTAAGCATCTGCATGAGATTGAGTGAAGTTGTCCCACCACTCCAATGCTGGTCCATTCAGTTGGTGAGAGGCGAACAGAACCATCTCATGATCAGTGCATTGGATGACATCCAGCTTCTTGCCGATTGCCCTAAGCCATTCACCAGTATCCATTGGCTCTGTGCTACTGGAGAAGGTTAGAGGGCGCATCCTCATAAATTTAGGTAGATTAGCCCATGGCGGGGGCAGATCGTGAGTCACTGCTACTGCTGCTTGCACATTCTGCATGCTGGTGAGAGATTGGGTGAGCAAATCAATCAAGTGAGATTGATTGGCCATCATCTGGCGCCAATCAGGTCCTTCTGTTGGAGGTGGTGGTGGCTACGGGATCGGGTTGGCTTGAAAGTCAGCATTCTTATTGCCCTGACCACTAGCACTTCCGCTGCCGATTTTGCGGGTTATCACCATCTGCTAGATCTTCTAAAGACTTAGAAGAAAGAAGAGAGCACTGAGGGGAATATTTCTATAATAGCCCAAGAACCAATTAAACACAAGGGAAAGAACAACTTTTCCAAAATAGTCTTTCATTGATTTATTTTATTAATCAATTGTGGCTGTCACAAAAGGGGTTGACAGCTTACAATTTGTGTCTAAACAGAAATACTAAAAAAGCTAAGGAGTCACAAGGGTGTAGTTTGGGTTGTTGGAACTAGCGTCGCCTTCCTTGTAGAGGGCCAGTTCCTCCTCTACTGCCTCTAGTCTCATGTGGGTAGAATGTAGCTCATCTAAGGTGCGCCAGTAGGCATGTTCCATGGCCATCGTCAGGTTGACCTGGTGTGTCAGCTCTGGAAAGTCCTCATCTCTGGCTGAGTGAAAAGTACTACCAAGTTGGGTTGGGACGTGCATCGGGTAGTAGTGGAATCCGTTGCCGTTGAAGCGGTGGTCATAGATGTAACAGAGTCGGGAAGGAGTCACGTTGTATCAGGGCATCCAAAATATGGAAGTCTGTGTTAGGTTGCAGGTTGGAGTAGAGTATCACTTCCACCCTGCAACGTTCCTGATTGCCCACCATGTACGTGTACCCTAGTACGTTGGCCTCTCCTAGAAGTCTAGATGTTGCATCATCCTCTAGAGTGCTGCAGCCCAGTGTCCAGTGAAGATCCCGTGGGAAAAAGCATTTGGTGCTTCGGCCATCTACAATTTTTGAAAAAGAGAAGGATTAGTAATGATTTTAAAGAGAAGGGTTGAGTAAGGACACTAGAAAGAACAAAGTATTTTTTTAGTTTTTGAAAATAAGTCCTTAAGGGTTTATCCATTCTATCTAAGGCTACGACCTACAGTCGATATGGCTTTGATACCACTTCTGTCGAACCCGGGAACGAAGGATCCTAGATTCTCTATGTTTCATACACTAGTTCAGGAATAGCTAGTATACACATTCAAACAAAAGTGATAGCAAAATCATATCACGCATTTATTATTTGATAATCAGAGTTTATTACAATTTGGGCACAAGGCCAAATGAAATATACAACAGAAACATAAGTAAATAAGGTAGGCCACACGATTCGCCACAGGCAATCGTCTAGGGGCACAGCCTAGTCCTCCAAGTCCTCACCGTCCTAGTAATAATCTTCACCTGAATAATTTATTCAGCAAGAGTGAGCACAAACAACCGTGCCCAGCACGTTACACCCAATAACAAAATATAATGCATGCATGTTTAACCAAGAGAGGCTTATAGGGTTCATTTTGTATAAAGTAGCATTTTTAGGTTTAAATACTCTTACTAAGTTTCAAGGCAATTTTTATTCCATAACTAAAATCAGATTTTAAATTGGAAATTTTATAATGGATAACCTCCATACAAGTGTAGTGAAGGATACCCTCCTATCATATGGCTAACCATCCAATTTTTCACAAAGATTAACCATCCTAAAAATCATTTGCTAAATTCATTTAAAAAAACCAAATTCTAACTTTGAGTGGCTTTGCTCAGCATGTCCATGACTGTGGACACGGCTAGTCAATAGTTTCTACTCTGCAGAGTGTGTACAACTTTACCCATAAGAGATAATTTGCTTAACATGTCGGCCAATACACGCTTCTGTAAGCATGTGACTAAGCAATTATCATTAGGCTTTTACAATGTTCTACCCCAAGGTTATCATGCCCGCTAAGGTTTCACTTCCATTGGGCTAACCACCCGCCGGGAGCCGCCTCTAGGGCCAAGTGGGAACACTGTCTAACCAACACCCACACATCAACATGACATAAATAACAATGAGGTATTACAAATCATTAGGCCTAATCTGTCCCATTCCAGACATGTGGTAGTACGATAGAGCTTAGTGGGATGTGGTGTAATATCCCGTTAAACATAAAACAAATAAGTGATCAGTACTGAAATTAAATATAATTAGAGGTTTAGAGGGGCATTTTTGTTTTTATTGGAGAACCTGGGCCGTGGGCTTTCGGCCCACGTTGTTTGGTCCAAGTGGGAAGCTAGTTTAAGAAGGGGGCAACCAAACCCTAGAAGCATGTACTGTCGCACTATAGCACGCGGCTACTGTAGTGCTGCTACATTATAGCATGTTGTACTGTAGCACCCCTTCCCTGCTATCCCTAGGCTGCTGCCCAAGAAGAAGAAGTATGGGGAAAACCTCCTTTGGATGCTACTGGCCAAGGAAGAAAGGAAGAAGAAGTGGGAGAAGCAAGAAAGGAGGGAGATCTCATGGTTGTTCTTGCAACCATCAGCGGTTTCTCCAAGGGTAACCCCTGATCACGTTCGTTTAGCTGTAAATTCTTGTATTTTAGCAATGTCGGTATTAGATCGGTTTAGGGTAGTCTGTAGTGCCCGACTGTTTTGAGGATGTTAACTAAGAAATTTGATCTGGCCATCTCCTAGAGATTTGTAGGTCATGTCTTTGTATTTCAATAGAGTCTTGGATCAGGTCATTTGGATGAACGGATTGTTAGATATGGATTTCACAACGCTGCTGTCCTGAGGCTCAATCAGGTTTCGAGCAGATTGTATTAACTGGAGAATAGAAATTAGATAACAAATTATTTAGAGGATACCACCAACATGAAAGTTGTAGGTATGTTTGTAAGGTTTTCATAGAGCTAAATAACATAATTTTTGGATAATTGTACTGAAAGTTATGTAAGATTTAGTCTCGCTGTCCAGAATCTCTGACGGGATTTAGTAGTTTTAGTAATCTGTTTGGTAAGGACAGAGGATGACCAAATTTGGGAATCTCACCAACTAGTTTTATGTGGATAACTTAAGGATCTTTCAAGAGAATCAAAGAACACTAGATTTGGATAAGTAGACAAAAAGTTATGAATTTAGAAAGAATATTGTTTTGTTTTGGGGCAGACCAATGTCTATAGAAGTTGGTGTTTTGGGTTGCGCTAGGGAGCGTAGTTCATCGTGTACTTATTTCTAGCAATATTTTGTCCAGAAATGTTCTCTTAGTGTGATTGTTATATATATTCAGGTTGATTGTTATATATATTCAGGTGGTCTGATTCTGGGGGCAGCACCTCTTCGCATCATCAAGCTTCACACGATTGAGGCAAGTACAATTAGTGGTAGAGTATTTAAGAGTGAATGTTCATGAATGCTAATATTATGTGTACGATATCTACCCATGAATGCTAGTACAATGCGTATGTTCTTTAATGCTAGAAGTACGTGTATGATCTTTACTTATGTATGTTGCTGCTGGCTAGTACATGATTTTGTTGGATGAAAGGATCGATTCATATGCATCATGTTATCATCTTTGATACTTGGTCACGTGGTGACCAAGTATTGATTTTGTGGTCCCCGTCATGTATTAGACAGGCTTGTGGTCCCCACACTCGTGGAGTGTGGTCTTATGGTCCCTATGCTAGAAGGAACAGGCATGGGTATGCATCGACGGATGCATACTCCGTATTACCGGTATATGCAAAGAGAAAAGAAAAGTTGCATATGTGCATTTGCATTGCATGCGTATGTGAATTGGTTGATTATGGAGAATTGTGGTTGGATGATGATGATATAGTTGTGTATGATATTGTCTCACTAATTTGTTCTTTGCTGAGTGTTGGACTCACTCTTGCTATTGTTTGTGTTTTTAGGTACCTCTTACGAGAACGGCATGCATGGGAGGGAATAGTCATAAGTTTGGGTGCACACTGCTACGAACTATTTATAATTGGTTAAATTTGGAACATGCCTTAATAAGTGAGCAAACCGCTTAAAGGATTCTTTTTTGGTTATTTCTTATGCGTTGGATGTTTTGTAATAGAGTTGATTAGCATGTTATGGCCGCCTTTATGTTTACGTTATAGATTTGATGATTGGATTATTGTTTACTGCTATAAATAACTATGCGAACCTCTGGTATGGTTAACTATACAAAGGAGGTTTTGCCTGAATTTAGTAAAATATCTTAGTTTTAATTGTTACTCGGTTATTTTAGTAGCATTCAAGGCTCTTGTTGGGCTGGAGTGTTACAGTTGGTATCAGAGTGGGGTTTAGGTCTGTGGTAAATAGTTTAGCAACTTAGGTAACTTAATTTGCTAAAATTTGTTAATGGTTAATTAATCTAAAACTTAACACAGTAGTGCACAATAGGATGCGATGGGTCAAGCAATGCATTTCCGTTTCTATTATGTTGCATTATTGATCTATGATTTGATATGATCTTTTATATCTATAAAATTATTCTACGCTTGTTATAAGATGATCTTGTATACTCGTAATTGATTATATTGGTTATGTGTGATGATAGTTGTTGTTGAGAGGTTGAGATCGTGGTTGTGGCCCTAGGCTTTGCCAGGTTACACCATCATTCATGGTATGGGAATAGGGAAGTAGTTACCCTGAGTACCATAGTTTTATGTGTTGAGGGTGAGTTTCTTTAGAAATGTTGTTCTCTTCCTTAAGTTTGAATTTGGCCAATTCTTGTCTAGTTATGGTTGATGAATTTCTCTTGAGTTAGTGGTTCATTGCAGTTGATTGGTTTTATTAGGTCTCTAATTGTCCCCTGAAACAATTATTGTTTTTCTGACTGTTGAGTTGCTTTTGCTACTCATGAACATTGTGAATCGGCGAGCTTGTTATTTGCATGGTTGTTCTATCTGTCCTATTGGAAAATATGACTCAATAACTTGTTTGATATTTTGGATAATGAAAGCTTTCTGCTGCAAATTCGTTAGCATGTGAAAGCTTTGGACTTTATGTATTTCTTTTGGATTATTTTGAGTATTGAAGTTGAATACTTCTCTTTTATGAAAGAAAATGTCAAAATCCTTTAGCGATGTCTTGTCCTGGTTAAGTAAGAGGTTATAATTAAAGAAATTAATGGATATGGTATGAGTTATCAAGTTGGGTCTGTAGTGTGATGCATAGTCGATATTAACCAAGATCCTTATAAGGGAAGTTGATTAATTTGATAGTGTCTTGTAGTAGTTCTTGATGAACTGTGATTAAGAGTATGGCTATACCTAATTGGAGTCAAAGAAGTTATTAAGGAGTGTGGAACATTGATAAACTGATTTGACCAATAAAATTGTTTAGTTTGCTAAACTTGTTGGATTATTTGGTCTCAATGGATGAAACTAACGGTGTGGGAAGGGAAAGTTGGGGAGATTCTAGATTCTTGCCTTCATGGATATTAATCTTGAAGGTATCTTTTCTATGGATACTTTGTGAATATATATAGTTACTAGATCTACATATTTCTTACCGTGATTAATTGTTGGACTTGCCTACAAAAGATTGAAGGGATAGAATACCAGTAGACCTAGAATTTTATGGGAGGAGTTCTGGATAACTCTTCTATATAAAATGATGGGATGAATTTGGTCATAGTGTTCTTGAGACCTTTGAATGATGGTAGATTTCGATTCTTAAAGTTTTATTGTGATTTTGTACCAAATTATGAATATGAGGTTGACGAGGATCTAATAATCCTCATTTTATTACTCCATAATCATGTAATATGACGTCACATGAAATACCCCTTAATGTTATAAAGGGGGAGCAAGTTAAGTGGTCGTAAGCTCTTCTACGACCACCCCCTAGTCGTAGGCATTTCTACGACTATGGTGTAATCGTAAGTCTTGCTACGATTACGTCTGGTCGTAAGTCTTTCTACGACCAGTACTCAGTCGTAAGCTTTTTCTACGACTACCCCCTAAGTCGTAAGTCCTGTTACGACCATCCCTGCTACGACTTCCTCACAATTAACTAGGTCCACTCGTCAGAAGGCCTATTTATTAGTGAGGATCTGAGCAGTCAAATTACGTAGTTATATCAGGCATAACTACAGATGATTCTCCACTATCTCTGATGGGTAACCATTGGACAGTATGGGGAGGTTACTACTCCGGTAATTACTCTCATTATTACGCAATAATGAGCGCTTAATTGACCTGGAATGACAACCGTCCCTACAACATAGTATAAATAGGTGTCTCTTGGAGATAATAGGAGGGTTTTTTTGGAGAGATAGTCAGTAGCAATATTAGCGCAAGCCTTTTCACTGATTGTAATCAAGATACCCAATACATTACACAGGACTAGTGTTGTTATTCTCACCGGAGAAGGCCCGAACCTGTATAAAAATCCCCGTGTCTCCTTTGTCTGCATGATCAATTGTGGAGACCCCCCGAATCAAACAATCTTGACATAAGATCGGTTCTAAAACACCAACAGTTGGCGCCGACTGTGGGGAACTTTTGGTAATTCCTTGTCAATAGTTCTTTCTTTTCTCTTTGATGCTACCATGGCAGACATCGACATGGATGCCAGCTTCGACTACGAGCTGAGTATCGAATCATCTGACGGTATTGCCGCCTCGGGAGATCTTCTATCAGATCTCGGAGACTGCATCACCGCTGGAGGTCAGGAGGGATCCTTATCCCCCACAACTGTATGCCCAGCTGAGGAACCAACTTACTCAGGGGGCAAGGGTCAACACCACCACCAACAGGGCTGCCCCAGGGTAGATTCGCAACACGACGAGAGTCCTTCCTCCAAGTGTTCGAGTCCCCTTAAGGCAGTACGACTTGGCGAGACAGGTTTTGGAAGCCATCATTCCAAAGCTCCATCGACATCTGATGGTCCTCTTTCTCCGGATAATTTTGCAGAGAAGAGGATCGAGCACGTTGTTCCTCCAAGTTCAACCATCCCATCGCAGGACACACCTGCAGACGGAGACGGTTATAACCCAAAGTTCCCCTACCTGGAGGGGTTTACTCCAAGTCGCCAAATGGTGTCACTCGACTACTCCTCAAGCGAGGAGGCCTCGAGTGCAAGTAGAGGTCATCCACGGGAGGTCTTCTTCATTCCCCCTGATAAGAATCATTCTCCCAGAAGAAGGATTGATGATGCTCCCCGACGGGTACACTCTACACGCCCTCGTGGCAATGGCGAAGACACCACCACTGGCGAACGAGACGAATACTTTAATGAATGTGCGGGACATCCTCAACATTCTCGCACTCCATTAAAGCCAACTCAGGGGTCTGATGTAGGCCATTCTGAGACAACCCAATGAAGAAAAATAGCAGCTCAGAAGAATCTCCCTGAGCGTGCTTATTTCCAGTCGGAAGAAGCTCAAGAGCTCCAACACATCAACGACTTGCTGGAAAATCCAATCCAAGAGCTTGCTCGAGCGCTGGGGTACGATCACTTCGCAGAAGAGATCACACAAAGGCTTCTCAGCACGATGGCAAAACTCGAGCATCCCCGTCGACAACAACTAGGGAGTCGTAGCAGTACAACTCCATCTTCTACCAGCTGTTCGGATAATTCATCGCATGAAAAACGACATGACCCTCGCTCACGTCGTTCTCCTGATCCGAGGAAAACTCGTTGGATGACTAGAGACCAACAAGCCCCACGAGAGGTGATTTCTCATCACTTCAGGAGCGCAATGTACGGCGGCAAGTGGAATACGAGAAGTATTTCCCTCGTAAAGCTGAGACTTATCACAGGTCCAGCCCACCCATGGCTGGGTATCATCGAGTACGATCACCCGGCAACGTTAACCCTTATTTTTTTACAAAGAAGGAGGCAAGAAGTCATCTCGGGCATTTTCGCCTGACCTCCGAGCAGTTCGCTGGCCGCCTCGTTTTCGACCAGCGAACATGGAGAAATTCGATGGAACTCAAAATCCTATCGGGTTCCTCCAGATCTACACTACAGCTATTCGAGCAGCAGGAGGAGGAGAGCATGTCATGGCAAATTACCTTCCGACTGTACTCGAAGGATTTGCTCAAGCATGGCGTTTAAACCAGCCATTCGAATCGATCTACTCGTGGTAGCACCTCTGCAATCTTTTGCTGGCGAACTTCCAGGGCACCTACAATCGCCTTGGAAAGGAGGATGACCTGCACCGGATAAGACAGAATGACCACGAAACTCTACGCCAATTCATCAGGCGCTTTAGTCAGGTTCAAAATTCTATTCTGGAAGTTTCTGACTCATCCATGATCAGGGCTTTCAAGCAGGGAGTCCGCAGTAGAAGAATAACAGAGGACATTGCTTTACATCCACCCGCCACCATCGCCGAACTCTTCGAGATGGCCGATAGATACGCGACTGCTATCAAAACTGTTACAGACTTGTCTTTACGAGTTCCTGTTACATACTACTCTGAAAATAGAGATTCTATCTGCATCTCCTCGGCGACCTTCTCGCCGACCAACTGCATTTCCTCGATTAGTCGTTCTGCTTCAGATTCGGTGCAGTCGAAGTCGGCTTCAACAGAATGTGGATTAAGGTTAGGGTCACGGGCCTTGATCTTTGGTAAAACAAAGCTCACAACACTTTTGACCGCTTCCCTTATAGAATCATTCTGGTTGGTCTTCAGAGTAGACACCAGCTCTTGCAAGGTACCGACTTGCTCCCCAATGGCACTCGTATGAGCGGCCATCGTGTCGTCATGGGGAGTGACCTTCCCGACACGAAACCCATCAAGTACATTATTCAAGAGCGAGATGTTGTCTTGAAGATTGATCTTCATCGACTTTATCTCCTCCTGGGTACAAGTCGAAACCTCATGGAGTTGTTTTATTTTGATTAATCTCTCTGAAAGGAGTAAAGATTGATTAGATAAAACAATTCTATGAGAAGATAAAATGATTGAATAGCAGGTAAGAGTTTTACTTACCCGTTAATTGAGGACCTAACGCCTCAATTTCTTGATCTTTCTCTTTCGCGATGCGGGAGATCTCGTGGACAACTGAGGACTTCTCCTGGACCTCGATCTGAAGAGCCCCCACCTCGGTATGAAGGGCCTTATTTTCGACTTCTTTTTCTGCAAAAGAATGAGAGGTTAAGAAGGCAGAGATCAAAATCAAAAGCAGTCGTATCTCCACGTACTGTTTTTTTTCTGCAATTTTTGAGTTGCAGAGTTAGCCTCCTGAAGCTTCTTCAGAAGGTCGTTGGCTTTATCCCTTAGCTTTTTCGACTCGGCTTTCTCGAAGTCGAGTAAATCAGCTAAGGTCTTTTTGTCACTCTTAAACCTGAAGGGTTAAAGGAAGACATGAATACACAAACGAGCAGTCGTAAGTATTCCTACGACTGACAGATAATCGTAAGTTTTCCTACGATTACCCCCTGGTCGTAAGTTCTTCTATGACTAAGCACCAAATCGTAAGTATTTCTACGACAACCTTGTACGAGTACTGAAAAAGTAATTAGTTTGTAAAACGATTATGAGTATCAGTCACTCACCACCTCTCTGCTTGCTCGCAGAGTACCGCCTTCTCTTGTCGTAGTTTGATAAGTTGCCGATTGTACTCGCAAATCGTGGCAACTTGTTCTACAGCTCTCTACAGGGAGAGAACCAATCGGAGACGGGGGTAAAAACATACGTAAACATCAGTGAATACTTACATTCATGTTTGACCAAGCAAACATGGACATTATTCGCAACGGATCTTTCAGCCCATCCATCTCCTCGACTCGTTTCCACCAAACCCCCTCAAGACGCTCATTGTCGAAGACATCCCCGCAATTGGGAATGCCGTTGGGGTGAGGAAATCGGTCACAAGATCAGTAGGCAGAAGATCCTACGATAGAAGCAGGGCCAAAGAAATCAGAGCAAAAGTTAAAATACTCTTCTTCCTCTGATTCGGTGATGGGAGCACCGCCTGGAGGATCGGAAGGAATGTCTTCGACAGCCTCCTTACCGACACGGTGGTCGGAACTCTCACCACCACCGACTCCCGATGTCTCACTCGTGGCCTCCCCTGCCTCTGCTGTCGTCTCTACAACAACCTCGGTGGTCGTAGCGACTTCTACGGCAACGACTTCCTCCGCCGCAGGGATAGAAGTCGGAGCCTCAGCCACTGCCTCAGTCACATCTTCACTGGCTGAAGAAGTGACAGCGGGCTTCTCTGTAGAAGCATCCTTGGGGGCTGAAGGCGTCGGACTAAGACCGCAAAACAAAAGTGAGTTAACTTGTGAAAAACAAAGGGTAAACACTGTTCTTACACTTCTGTCTTTCACATACCTCTGCGTGCTGGGTCTAACCCAAAATTTGGGAGCAACCTTCCCAATGGAAGGTTTCTTCGACCTCTTCTCAACCATTTTGGGTTGAGATTCAATCGAAAGAATGGGAGTCTCCTCTTCTGGACTCTCCGAGTGGCCGAGTCCCATCTCGACCACCTTAAGACCACTGCTCTCCTCAGCCTCAGGCCCTACTGGAGCAGCAGTTTCCTTCACAAAAGACTTGAAGCTTTTCCAGTTCTCCTTTTCTAGCTGCCTTATGAAGCCACGAGAAGCAGAAACTGCGAAAGTTTTGCTGTCATAATAGAAGGGTACCTTAACCTTGTGGGCTTTACGCTTAAGGGCAAAGGCAGCTTCTTCATCTTTCTTCCTCGCCGCAGCAATGTCCGTGGCGAATTTAGCAAAGGGAGCAAGAGGAGCTGAACCCGAGCCACCCTTGTCACCGACCTTTACAAGGCGGCGCTTCTTGGTTGGACGGGACTTGGCTGGCTCCACTTGCGCAGTCACCCCAATGACCACAAGATCGACCTCCTCGCCGTCCTGGCGGCCTTCTATGCCTACTTTCTATTAAAGATTAGAAAAAGAAAGTGGTCGTAAGATCTTTTTATGATCACCAACTGGTCGTAAGTTCTTCTGCGACCAGCTCACAAGTTGTAAGTATTTCTACGACTATGATATAATCGTAAGTCTTGCTATGATTATGTCCAGTCGTAAGTCTTTCTACGACCAGTACCCAGTCGTAAGTTTTCCTACGACGAACCCTTTAGTCATAAATCATTTTGCGACCACAGGTGCCTAAAGACGAAGTCGTTTTTTTTATTACCTTTAGGCACTCCACTTTTTCTTCTTCGGTCAAAACCGCAAGAATTTGTGGAGCTGCTATGATAGACGGACACTTCTCGCAAATGAGCCTGATGCGAGCGTCAACCTCCGCCTGTGGAAGATCTGTACACACAAACAACATGATTAACAGACCAAATCAGGGATTAGCCAAGGTTAAAGCCCAAAAGTAAGTTTTCCACTTACCGTCCTTATAATCCCTGGTCAAGTCTTCTTTTCCCGAGTACCTCCACATGGGAGGAACTTGCTTCTTCAAAGGGCTAATACGGCGCGTGATGAAATCCTTCACCACGTGCCATCCGGTAAGCCCCTCCGACTTCAAGTCTTTGATGGCTTGAATGTAGGGGGCTATCCGGTCGAGATGACTGGGAGTCGAATCCCAGGAAGGAGACCTCTCGGCGGCTTTCCCGACGAACGAGAGGTTGTCTTCCTTGGTGACCTCCTAGTAAAACCACTTCTTCTTCCACCCCGGCCACGACGACCGGGTGAACATCTGAATGTACTCCTTCGACTTACCGTCGTGGAGCTTCAGACCGCAGCTCCCAGCAATTCCGGCCTGCCGAGCCATTCCGTAGTAGTACTGGAAGAGCTCGAGGTCTGCCGGAATCCCCAGGTACGCCTCACACTAATACACGAATACGCTCAGCATTGTGATGGAATTAGGACCAAGGTTCACTAATTCCATCCCAAAATTCTCAAGCACGAGCGTGAGGAAGGGGTGGGTAGGTAATCGGAGGCCACACTCACAGTACGCCTAGAAAATAGGAATTTGATCTTCCTCCCCCGACAGCCAGTGTTGCCCATTTGCCGCAATCCACTTCACGAGAAGCCCCTCGGGAATCTTCTCGGCGGCGACCAAAGCAGTCATTTTCGCGTCGTCCATTTCCGATTTAGCCCACTCAGAGACGGTCCTAGCCATCTTTTCTAAAGAAGGGAAGAGTTGGATTTAGAAAAACTCCAATAAAGCGCACAGTATCACCGGCGGCGGAAGAGGCGAGAAAGCGACGAACAGTCAGGGTGAATTAGGGAACAGGTAAGAACCCTAAGTCCATCCCCACAGTCCGTTTTATAGCTGTACACCTAAAATGAAACGCCGTGGAAGCCCAACGGTTTCCACCGCTTCGGGAATTGCTCTAACGGACAGGTCAATAATCTGCCCGTTTAAAAGTACCGAGACTCTTTTCACACCTCAAGTGAAATTACCTTCTTGACTTTCGGATCTAAAGAAATGCTGGTCGAAAAAGATTTACTTCCAATCATAAGGCCATGATTACTCCAAAGTCGTAAGATTTTTGACGACTACTTTGTAATCGTGAGATTTCCAACAAATTGCCTCGACCAACTATATTTCTGGTCGAGAGGAACACATGTTGGAGAGTTTTTCCTCCAACGTTTTTCCTACAGCCTCCTAATGGTCGCAAAATCATCTACAACTCCTCAACCAAGTAAGTTATTTTCACTTGAAGCTAGGGGGCTAGATGACGAGGATCTAATAATCCTCATTTTATTACTCCATAATCATGTAATATGACATCACATGAGATACCCCTTAATGTTATAAGGGGGAGCAAGTTTAGTGGTCGTAAGCTCTTCTACGACCACCCCCTAGTCGTAGGCATTTCTACGACTATGGTGTAATCGTAAGTCCTGCTACGATTACGTCTGGTCGTAAGTCTTTCTACGACCAGTAGTCAGTCGTAAGCTTTTTCTACGACTACCCCCTAAGTCGTAAGTCCTGTTACGACCAGCCCTGCTACGACTTCCTCACAATTAACTAGGTCCACCCGTCAGAAGGCCTATTTATTAGTGAGGATATGAGCAGTCAAATTATGTAGTTATATCAGGCATAACTACAGATGATTCTCCACTATCTCTGATGGGTAACCGTTGGACAGCATGGGGAGGTTACTACTCCGGTAATTACTCTCATTATTACGCAATAATGAGCGCTTAATTGACCTGGAACGACAACCGTCCCTACAGCATAGTATAAATAGGTGTCGCTTGGAGATAATGGGAGGGGCTTTTTGGAGAGATAGTCAGTAGCGATATTAGCACAAGCCTTTTCACTGATTGTAATCAGGATACCCAATACATTACACAGGAGTAGGGTTGTTATTCTCACCGGAGAAGGCCCGAACCTGTATAAAAATCCCCGTGTCTGCTTTGTTTGCGTGATCAATTGTGGAGACCCCCCGAATCAAACAATCTTTACGTAAGATCGGTTCTAAAACACCGACAGAGGTGGAACCGATGAATACATGTTTGTAAATGTTCATGTGATTTGGAAAGGAAAGTTGGTAGCATCTAGATTTCATGATGAAGCGAGTTGATAGCAACAATGGTTGGGATGCAACTTTTGTGTGTTGATGTCTGGTTTTGAGCATCTATAAGAGTTGAACAGATGAGATTTAATAGGTGGCTTACATTACTACAAAAAGGCTAATACTGGACGCCTCATCATAGACGGTTGACCAAAACTGTCTGTATTACATGTAATCACAGACGGTTTTGATTTAGAGACCATATGTGTTACTGGTTGTGCTAAAAACTGTCTGTGAAGAGGTAATATCACAGACGATTCATGATGAAAACCGTTTGTGAAGTATCACAGACGGTTCTTAAAAATAAATGTCTGTGATATTTAGAACTATCACAGACGGTTTTCAACAAACATCTGTCTATGATACTTCCCAGACGGTTCTTAACATGAACCGTCTGTGATAATTAACTGTTTCGGCTCCCGTGCGATGCGTCTCTTTGTCTCCTGCATCGACGGGTGATGCCTCTCTTCGTCTCGCGCGTAGACGTTACGTACGATGCGTCTCTTCGACATTTTATAAGAATGATCATCGTGCGCTATGGTGAGCATGCATGGTATTGAATACGTACACCATGGTGAGCACGCGGAGCATGACTGCTAGGACCAAGCTGGCGAGGAGGTTGGCAATCGCCGTCCTTCTTCCTGACGATGTTGTCGTCCACATTGTCGGCCTCGTGGCCGCGAATCTCCTCAGGCCATGGCTGACCTCTGCAGCCTATGAGCCACGTACGTGATGATTTCGTTTTGTTTCCAATATCCAGTTTTGAATTGTGAATTTGACTATAAGCAACAACAACCTTAATTTAGCCTTTTAATTTTCTCTTACAGAGTAATTAATTCTTGTATTAAGATTTAGTCACCTTGAATTTTAGTTGCAAGACCATGTACTAGGCGTCCAAGAAGCGCACTGTGGGGAGGCGTGTGACGCTGGAGCGGGAGGAGGCAATGAAGTGGCAGCACAACGAGTGCTACCTCACCGTTGTCAACCACTTGGCCAGTGCTGGCAACCCGGAGGCCTGCTTCATCGTCGGCCTCGAGCTTGTGTTCACGCCCCAAGACATGCCACGTGGCCTTGTGTTCCTGTAATACCCTAAAATGCGTTAGAGGGAAAAATGAACATTTTATTTTCTTTAGTAGAGGGTTGTATGGAAAAAAAAATCTGGGCCATAGACTTTCAGCCCACAGCGCCATTGCCCAAGGTGGGCCAGCCACTTATAAGAGCCTAGGGGCAGCAGCTTTTGACCTAGCCGCCACCCCTCCTGTACGCCCCTGTCCTGCTGTTTTCTTCAGCTTTCTCCAGCCGCCGCTATGCCTGCTGTTTGCTCTAGCCGCAGCTCTGCCCTGCTGCTTTTCTCCAGTGCGCTGCATAGTGTTCTACCGAATTAAGGCTACATGCTTGCATGCCGTAGCTAGCAGTAGTTGCATGCACTCCACTACCGCATGCATATTTTTATTGGCTGCATGTGCACTGCCGCATGCATATATTTTATTGGCTGCATGCAATGGGATTGTTTGTGGCCCTGCTGGTCAAGGAAGAGGCCACAAGGCTAGGGGAAAACCAAGAGGACAGCAAGAAGAAGAAAAACGCAAGGAGTAGAAGGAGAGCTTCTTCGTGGGGATTAGATCATCGTCGTCCCGTGGGTCTTCAAGGGTAATGAGGTGTTTTTCCCTGCTGTTTGTTGATGATTAGCTGCAAATTCGATTAGTTGAATTGGATTGAATTGCTGCTGTTAGAATTTTCAGATCTGTCCAGATTGTTGCGTGGCCCATTTCGGATTCTTAGAGGCCGAATTGGAGATTTTCATCTCCTAGAGATGTATATATATTGTTCTTAGCTTTCGGTGGCCGCCAAGAACACCTGATTCCGACATACGGATCAAAAGTTATGATCGTTTTAGTTTCTGCTGTCCAGAATTGTGACGAGAATTACCTTTTAAGTTGTCTTCTAAAATATGTGTATGTTAATGGACAAATCAGGGTTTCCTCTCAACTAGGTTATTGTAGATAATTTCATAAACTTTTCAGATTGATAAAGAACGCCCAATTCGGAGTTGTAGATTAAAAGTTATGGTTGTTTTAATTCTGTTGTGTTAATTGTTCAAACAGTTTCTGTTCTGCTGTTTCATTTAGCTGTTAGCAAATTAAATTGGCCGAATTGGGTTATCTCGTCAACTGGAATGTTGTAGATATGTTCGTTAAGTTTATGTAGGATCTGGTCTCACCTCGTTTTGAGTCCCAAGTAAATAGTTATGGACAATATCGTGCTGCTATCCAGGTGTGATTCCAGGGTGCTGCTTGTTTTTCAGATTTGGGGTTTATGGCTATCTCTTGGGTGTTCAAGAGGGTTTTGTAGAATATTAAGTCATGTCGGGTACCATGTTGTTCTTATTTTGTTTATTTAATTGGTTAGGCAGCGAGGCTACGGGTTTGGGAACATCATCGTTGCCTGCTAACGCGTCGCAACGCGGAAGGCAAGTACTTTGCTACTTTTAATGGTTGTGATTGATGAATGTTTACATGTTTATGTTGTGACACCTCGTGTTACAAGAGATGATGAACTGTCTATGTTCTTTCGTGTATGTTGAAAATATGCTATGAGATGATGTTCTTCATTGTTCATTTACATTCAATGTATCCATAATTCTTGTCTTATCCACGGGAGTGGATTGTAAGTCTCACCATTTCAGTGTGGGCAGATTTGGACATTGTCATGTCCGTCCACGGGAGTGGATAGAAAGACCCATCAATTCCAGTATGGGCACGTAAGACCCATCAATTCCAGTATGGGCAGAGTTGGACACCTGTATGAAACGTTCTTCATACGGGACTTGGATCCCCGCACTTTTGTTAAGGTGCGGGCTTAAGTGAACACCGACGGGTGTGTCACTAGCTATACCGGTATAAGCATGTGTGCAGTCCATTCTTTGATTACATTCATTCATTTCATGCATTCCTAAGTTTTCATTCGGTGTATGTTCGCATTCTTTAATGATGATGTCTTGTTTGTATAAGTGTTATGTTCTTTTCACTGTACTTGCTGAGTCATGGACTCATTCTTGCGTTGTTTGTTTATTTTAGGTAATCCCTGATGTTGGCTCACTTGGGAGGGAGTAGACACGCACTACTCATTCACATCATCCTATTCAAGTTCAAGATTAAATTTAGTTCTATCTTTCATTCATTATTGATGAACTGTAATAATTAATTCTAAATGGTGAAGGAAGGATACCTTCTCCACATTACAGTTGATTTATTACTGGATGTGAACCTTCATTATTGATGAACTGTAATAAACAATTTAGATGGTGAAGGAAGTATACCTTCACCATGTCCCGGTTGACTTAATACTGCCATTAGATGATATACTTTATTCATATTCTTCCGCATTGTGTTGTATGTTAGAGTAAATAGGTGGCATCTTGGCTTCCGAATAGCCAGGGTGTTACAGTTCCTTGAACAGGCGGCTGTCGCCGGCCACAAGGCCGCGGCCTACATGCTCGGCCTCCTTCTCTACATGATCGACAAGACGCGCGACATTGGGAAGCACTACATCAGGCAGGTTGAGGGCGAGCCGGCCGACGGTGGGTGCGAGACGGCCAAGAGGACCAACCGGGAGTGCAGGTAGTGCCAAAGGCTCACCGCGGACATGGTCCAGGCGGTGGCGTGGAAGAAGATGGCCGGGCCACTGGGCCGGATGTGGGCATTGTTGGAGGACGGCCACCGGTGCACGAGCACCGGCTGTGGCGTGGAAGGGTGGGACGACTACGCCATCTTCTGCAGTGATGACTGCAGGATTACGCATGGGCATGCCAATTTCTTTGCAGGGGTGTTGGACTACTTGCCATAAAATTAATTAGCGGTTTTAGATATATTTTTAGCTAGCAAATTCGTAATAGGGAGTGTCTATATGCTTCAGGTGACTAAAATTTCTTTATCCATCAGTCACATTTTCTCACCGTTAGATCAGCATTCTATGGCCCAGATTGTCTTATTCTAAAATAGACAAAAGTATTACAAGAAAAATACAAAAAATATCACAGACGATTTTATTATAGAACTATCTGTGATATTAGACCATATCATAGATGGTTCTTATATGGAACCATCTGTGATAAGTATCACTGAAGGTTCTATAATAGAACCGTCTGTGATATCCCTTTATTTATAACAGCCCGCGTGCTAGGGTTTGTGCCCTAACTCGTCAATCCCCAGCGCATGTTCCCCTCCCTAATGCGTGCTAGGGTTCGGGACTTTGGGCTCCCGTATCACGCCTCCCGTGCCGCCGATTCGACCTCGCAGCCGCCGAATCAATCTCGCCTCACCATCTCCCCCACCGAATCGACCTCGCCGCTATCTCCTTTGCCATCTCCCCCACCAAATTGAGCTCGCCCCGCCATCTACGCCGCCGAATCGAGCTCGCCTCACCATCTACGCCGCTGAATTGAGGTATGCCGCTCTCCTTTGCTCCCACGCTGCAGCTCCCCCTCCTCCCATGCTCTACCGCTCTGCCTCTAAGCGCTACTGCGTGCTGTGAGCTGTGATGTGCTCTGCCCCTGGTGCTGTTGCTTTGTTGTGAGTCTGACTGATTTGTGATTTTTAAATTGATGAACTGAATACTGTGGAGGCTTGGTGATCTGCTTTGTGCTTTGTGATTTGTGATCAACTGATGAACTGAACTGATTTGCTTGTTGATCTGTTGTGCCTAATGCCTACATTTGGCTTAACTCCATATACTTCTTGCTGAATACTGAATAAGTGAATATTGAATATACTCCCGAACGACACCACGGTTCATTGCCGCTGTTGCCGCGTTGCACTGAGGTAAACTACTCCTCTTTATTCTCTATCCCATTCCCTTCCCTTTGCTCTGTGATGGTGTTGGTGATGATATGGATGATACTGCTAGTGTGGCATGAGCCCTTGGGAAGCATTGAGTGGTTTTCTGATGTTTGGTTGATTTATGCATAGTGGGGAGATGGATGTCGGCTGTGCTGGTGGTGGTGTTTGCCGCCGTTGCCACGTCGCACTGAGGTAAACTACTCCTCTTTATTCTCTATCCCGTTCGCTTCCTTTTGCTCTATGATGGTGTTGGTGATGGTATGGATGATACTGCTAGTGTGGCATGAGCCCTTAAGTAGCGTTGAGTGGTGTTTTGATATACTTGTATTGTTTCAAGCATGCACTTTATACATTCCGATATACTTTTTGTCCTACAACATAGTTGATAGTATCTTGATAGATTTTGTTCTTGTGTAATAAGTTAATTTTGGTTGATTTGCTTGAACTAGTCTGAATATATTAGCAAGTTTTAATCTTGTGCAATTAGCCTGTGAGGACCCGGAATATTTAACTAGTAACACTTAACCTCCAAATGGTTCTAGCGTTACTAATTAAACATTCTAAGCCTCGATGGTCATATGCTTCCCGAATTGCAAGATATGCACATCATCACAAAATTACACATCATTTCCATACAACATATATTACTAAGTTCAACAACGACATACATAAGGTAAAGTTATTACAAAAGAGAGCCGACCGGCCAAATAGATCAATATACAAGAATGACAGCGGAAGCAAAAGCGCCATAAGATGACTAGAACAAAAGTCGGCAGTTAGCCACACACCCACAAGGCAACCGACCGGCCGCCAAGCTAGTCGCCCATAAGCTACCACAACACACTCACAAAGTGAGGCCCCTCGGCTCACCTTCTTCCTCTGCAACAAAACAATTAAGCATAGCAATCGAGTACAAAGATTGTCTTTGTACCGCAAGATCGACGTGTGGAATAGCAGACCTATTCATAAACTACATGCAAGCTTATTTAGGTGGAGGTTGTATGTCTCTTTTTGCATGAAGCCAACTTTATTTGCAATAAGGTAATACATTTTAAAAGCAAGTTTGCAAATCTGTTTTGTTATCAAAGTAACAAAGAAGTACGATACATACAAGTAACCACCTGGAAGTGACTATCCCAATAGCCACCACAACGTAGTACGAATCCCCGATTCGTACCACCCATCAAGTTTTAATTTAAAAGGTTGTAGTCTAACTCTTGAAAGACCTTGCCAAGCGTGTCCATAACCTAGGACGAGGCTATTCGAATAGTTTTAACCTGCAGGTGTACCAATGTACCCACACTTGCATCGCCTTTAAGCCAAAGCACACTTCGTAGGTATGCCGCACGGCTAAGTCCTACGAGACGCTTTCCAATATTGTGTATTAACTACGAGCCGCTCGTATGGGTAGAAACACCATACGCTTACATTGCAAGCGAAAGACAACAAATCCCATCCCGGTGAAGTCTTTCGGACACTACAATGCTCCCAACACCATCCTCCTGCGACCTCCTGCGACCGGAGCCAATACACGCCAAAGTACTAAGTCAAGAGAGGTCCCATACCCTCTAGTGTGGTTAGCACGCTAAAATGCTTGGTTTAGTGTAACAAGATGTTCGGTCCTTGTTGACTTAGGCACCATTCCAGTCACACCCGAGAATCACACCAACATACCATTGTGCCCAAGTCTAAATCATTTTGCTTTTAGTTTTAGTTTTCACAAGTAGACATGGCACAAGGTGGAAATCATAAATCATAATAAGTTTTGTGTGATCAAGGTTATCGACAAGTCGATAACCGCCCATTTCTACCGAAGCTAAGCATGGCTAAGCATTTAATTCGCAACTACTAAGTGACAAGAGCCCATCCACGAACTCTAAATCACAGCAAGTAACCTAGGCTCATGGTAGTAGAGGATAATCATTTGCTAAGGAAATGCATCTACTAGGCCAACTATTAAAACAAAATAGCAATGCATACATAGAATTTGTAATCAACATAAATACTTAAAATACTGGGATTAACATGATCAAACTGCTTGCCTTCTTGCTGTTGCTCAATTTGTTGCGGAGGATCGTTCTCGGGATTACCGCAAATGTCGAATCCTAAGCGAGAGGCAAAAAGAACCAAGAACAACCAATAAGCCGAGCCACAAATAAACAAATGAGCAAGCAACAATCACCCAAAGGCGACGAAATTTATACATAAGGTAGGATACGAATATACCTAGACATAGAAACTGGAAAAACCTAATTTGGACTTGTGGTGCAAAAGATATTACCTAAAAACTCATTTTCGGCCAAAATTAGCACTGTAGCAAAAACATTTTCTAGAAAGGTTTTGAGGCTGAAATTTTTATGGTAGCTACCTACTGGTATAGAGGTAACCCATATAAAAGTTCAGGTCATTTGGAGTTAAAGTGATTTAGTTATGATTTTTCTAAGATGCAAAATTGGCATAATGCACTTTCCAGGAGCATAAATATGTTCAAAACTAATTTTACAGAGAAGTATACCAACAGAGGGGTTTTCTAGAATTTATCAAATATATTTTGCATTTACAGAGAATTACTTGTGCATTTTATAAGTCTTCCAGAATTTTCTAAATGCTAAAAATAGGTACTAACTCATTAATCAAGGTTTCTGTTACAATCTTGGACCTACCATCATTTTTATATTAACATTGGGTTAATAACAAATTTATCAAGGTTGGAATCATTCATTTTGGACATACATAGAGCAAGATATGCATTTTCTAAAGTTTTATTCATTTTACGGAATATTCAAAATGACAGAACCAAGTCATTCCTAGTTATACAATTTTACACTCTTCGAACATGCTTAAATCCATTTTTATAATAAGCCAAAGTGATAACATAATTTATTACAGTTGGAATTAACTAAAAAGCAGTTAAAATGAATTAGTTATGAGTTTCTAAAGTTTTTATATCATTTTCAGTTGATAAACAAATACTTACCGAAATACCGAGCAACCCAATAAAAAAGAAAACGACGTGGACAACCCACAACCCTTGATCTAACATCCTACGGCTCACGCGCCGAAAATAGCGCACGCGCGCGAAACCCAAATGAAACCCACCGTTGGATCAAGATCCAACGGCTCACACGAGTGTATGCAACCGGACGATGCGGTTGCCTCGGCGAACCACGACCGCAGATCACAAGATGAACGGCTCAGAACCCATATCTAACCGGAAGGTCCGAATGCACTTATGATCTCACCGCAGATCACGAGATGGGCGGTCCAGATGATGAGGGAACCGGATGGTCCGAATGCATGCAAGATCCGGGCCGCATCACAAAATGGACGGCGCTATAGATCGAAGTTCAAAAGAGGTACCGACGAGTGGGACCGCATGTCGGTGACTACGAGTCACGCATCGCAACGATTTAACCCACGCCACATGCTGCACCGCCCACAAGTCGAATAGCGGGCGGTTAAGACCGAATTAGTGATTCTAATGATTGACATTAAATAGATTCTAATGATCACGAGATTTGATTTTAAACCCTCGGGCCACAAGTCAATGACCGGAGGTTAATTACGACAACGATTAAATGCCGACTCACTTAATTAAGCAATGATTAGGCATTAATGATGTCGAACAAGATGCGGAGTGAAAGCAGATTGCTTTAAGGAGATTGGGCCCACTGGTGGTGGCTCAATAATAATGATTAAGACACAATTAACAACAAATGATTGGTAATTAATGTGTCCTAATGATCTGACGAAAACGGGAGCTTCTCAGCTGACAAAACCCGAGTGGCTTTGCCGGCTGGTCGCCGGCGACTCCGCTCGCGGCGGCGCCCACAAACTATCAAAATGGGTTCGCAATAGTGTTGCGGACCCAACGATGGTGACCTCGCGGCGGTGGAAGTGCAGAACGCCGCGAGCCGGAAAACAAAGATGAAGGCCGACACGGCAAAACACGAAAATAGCAAAATACTCATTGCCGGTCCAAGGAAGCGGCGCCATGACTTCTAGGGACTATATAGGAGCTACCTTATCCGAGAGGAGCTTCAAAGATGGCGGGAAGACTTGAACACGATGAAGTCCACCGGGCCGAAGAAGATGAAGTGGAAAATGAGGTTCGAGCAAAATGAGTAGAACCAAATCGTTACCACAGCTTCATTATAGCTCAAAGAGGCTCCAAAAGCAAGTAATTGCAAAAGAATCACTTAATTGAGCTGGAGAAGAAAGGGGTGAAACCAACGAAAATCTCCAAACTTAAAATTGAGTGATTCTGTGAATGCAACCCAAAATCAAGTTAGGGAAATATAAAGGAGGTTGAGGAGTTCACAAGGGTGCAAGAAAAGTTGAAGATGAACCACTGGACACCAAGGCCGCCATTAGAGCTCTCGACCAACAATGGTGTTTTGAGGGTGAGAGGTGTTCTTGAGCTCAAACTCGAGAAGAGCAAAGTGTGGTGCAAAGGAACACCGGGAGGACCTAGAGGGGCAATTATATAGGGAAGGATTAGGGTTTCGATCAAGGACATGAGCCCATGGTGAGCTCGGTTCATGCTCGGTTGTAGACCAAGAAAAGATGGGAGCAAGTGAGACTCGGGACAATGGAGGAGAAAGCTGAGCGCATTAAATGCTCCACAGAGAGGCGTTGACGAAAGCAACTTTGAGGTGACCCATCAAAGCCACCCACTCAACCTCTCTCTTTACGCCATTGCCGCTCGCGCTCAAGAAGCGAGAGGAGGAAGAAGAACAATGAAAACAAACCACGACCGTCGGATTAAAAATGGACGGTCACGATTTAGCGAGTTCGCCGGACGGTCCGGTTGCCCTCAGGAATCTGGACGGTTGGATCGAGATCCAACGGTCCCAATTTGTTAATGTAACCGGAGGGTCCGAATGCTCACACGAACGTGGGCCACGCGATCTGAATCCAACGGCTGATATCGCACGCGCGTTTTGAAAGGGTGGCTCGGTGCAGTTAGTTGACTGGACCGAATCAATTGGCTCGAGCCCGAGTCCGACTCGAACCCGAGTAACAGTAAAACCTAGTTTGACTTTGAAATAAAAACAGGGACTTTGAGAGATTTATTTGAGGTAGCAAAATAACTCCAAAAATTCTGAAATTTTTACAAGAGCTTGCTAACTCAAATATCAATCTTGTGTAAAATTTTCAGAGGTTTTTATACTTTGAATAAATCTCCAAAAATTCTGCAAGGCTCTGTTTTAAGGTTTGACTAAGAGTCAAACAGGTTTGACTGCCTCTAAAAATATTCAAACAATTTCTAAAAATTGTGAAATTTTTCGAGAGGGTCACATACCACCACAGAGACTTAGGAAAAATATATCCAGAGGATGATCATAAGATTTGACAAGATTGTTTTGGAAGAACAAGATTTGGATCAAAAGGACTTGTGACAATGTAATTCCATAATCCTTTGAACAAGAATTGCTTGGCACAACAGAAATACATGATGTAAGAAAAAGTTTTAATTTCTACTCATTTTCTTACATTTGAAACACAAGCCCAAAATTTGGGATGTTACAACTCTCCCCCTTACAAGAATCTCGACCGAGATTAGTCTACTCGGAGAAGAAAGAAGGAAAATCTGCACGAAGGCGATCTTCTCGCTCCCAAGTTGCTTCATCTTCGAATGTTTTGACCACTCAACCTTAAGGAACTTGATGACACGGTTCCTTGTTCTCCGCTCGATTCCTCAAGAATGCGAACAGGATGCTCGCGATAGGTCAAATCCTCCCGCACATCGAGAGTTTCCAACGGAGTTTCCTCGCTTGGGACACGGAGGCACTTCTTCGTGTGAAACATGGAACACATCATGCACCCCCTCAAGTGCGGTGGCCTCAATCGTATGCAATCGCTCCAACTCTCTCGATGATACGGTAAGGCCCAACATATCGAGGAGCCAACTTGCCCTTGATGCCAAAACGCGATGGCCCTTCAAGGGTGAGACTTTGAGATACACAAAGTCATTGGGCTCAAAGCTCAACTCACGGCGACGACGATCCGCATAGCTCTTTTATGCGATGGGCGCGCGGATGCTCGCGGATCAATCGAACTTGACTTTGGCCTCATTAATCGAATCGGGCGAAGAATCGCGCCACCGATCTCGACCAGTTCAATGGGGTTCGCATCTTCTTCCATACAAAGCCTCAAATGGTGCCATGCCAAGATCGCTGATAGTCTGTTGTTGTAGGAGAACTCAAGAAAAGGTAGGCATTTCTCCCACTTTTTCCCATAGGAAAGAACACAAGCACGGAGCATATCTTCCAACACTTGGTTGACTCGCTCCGTCGACCATCGATCCGAGGATGAAAGGTCAGATTGAAATGAAGGGGGTCCCCATAGCCTCTTGCGACTATGCCAAAACCGCGAGGTGAAAAGCGCACCACGATCGAAATAATCGCCTTCGACACCGTGAAGACTCACAATCCTCGAGACATAAAGTTCGGCCAAAGGCCCCACACGGCCGAGTCTTGACGGAAGGAAATGTGCCACTTTAGTCAACTTTGTCGATCACGACCCAAATAGCATCATTCCCTTTGGACGGCGGGGCAATCCGTGATGAAGTCCATGCCAATCAATCCACTTCCATTCGCACCGCAAAGGCGAAGAAGACCTTTGGATGCCGATGTTCGCCTTCACACGACAAAGACACGCCGCACTCGAACGAACACGGCAATCTCGCGCTTCATTCGGGTCCACCGAATCTCGGCGAAGATCCTGATACATCTTGGTAGCCCCGGATGAATAGACAAAGGAGAATCATGGGCTTCGCGGAGAATCAAATCCCGCAATTCCATGACCTTAGGAACCACAAGACGCCCCAAACCACACAACGCCATGCTCGCCCTCCGAAAAGCACTTGGCCATCCCATCCTTGATGTTCGCTTGATCTCGCTCACACCGCATCATGCCTCGCGTGCCGCCATGATTTGTCCACCAAGGTTGGTTGCACAACCAATGTAGCAAGAGAACCGGCTCGGTCAAACCCAAATTAAGGCGCTGAAATTAAAATGAGAGCAGTCACGCTCTTGGAGCATCAACATGTTGCAATACACCTTCCGATCGAGTGCATCCGCAACGACATTGGCCTTGCCGGATGGTACCGAATGCCCATGTCATAGTCCTTGATCAATTCCAACCATCTTCTTTGCCCGAGGTTCGGATCTGTTGGGTGAACAAGTACTTCAAGCTCTTGTGGTGAATACACCTCACAACGGTTACCAATCGTAATGCCGCCAAATCTTGAGTGCATGGACCACAGCAGCCAACTCCAAGTCATGAGTAGGATAGTTGAGTTCATGAGGCCTTAACTGCCGCGATGCATAGGCCACGACCTTGCCCTCCTGCATAAGAACACAACCAAGACCCTGACGAGAAGCATCACAATAGATATCGAAACTCTTGTGAATATCGGGAGAACCAAGATCAAGGCTGAGGTCAACCGCTTCTTGAGTTCCTGAAAACTCACATCACAAGCAATGACCACTCAAACTTCTTGTCCTTCTTAAGCAATTCGGTCATAGGCTTCGCAATCTTGGAGAAATTCTCGATGAAGCGGCGATAGTAGTCACCAAACCAAGGAAACTCCGCACATCGGTGACCGACTTGGTGACCCCAAGATAGCACATCACCGACCTTGCTAGGATCCACACCACACCTCCCGCTTTGAAAGAACATGGCCCAAGAACGCCACTTCCTTCAACGAACTCGCACTTGCCGAATTTGGCATACGGTGGTGTTGCGCGCCTTGCCCAACACAAGTCGAAGATGCTCGACATGCTCTTCTTCACTCTTGGAGTAGATAAGGATATCATCGATGAATACCACCACAAACCTATCCAAATACTCCATGAATACTGAGTTCATAAGATTCATGAATAAAGGAGCATTAGTCAAACCAAAAGACATGACGGTGTACTCGTAAAGACCATAACGAGTAGCAAAGGCCGTCTTAGGAATATCCTCGGTCCCGATCCGACTTGATGATAGCCCAATCTCAAGTCAATCTTGAGAAGACTCGTGCTCCGGTCAATTGATCGAAAAGATCATCAATACGGGCAAAGGATACTTGTTCTTCACCGTCACCTCATTAAGCGGACGGTAATCAACACACATGCGCAAGGTCTTGTCCTTCATCTTCACAAAGATAATCGACAACCCCAAGGAGATGAGCTAGGACGGATAAAACCCTTCTCTTGCAGCTCACCCAGCTGCTTCTTCACTCCTCCAACTCATTAGGAGGCATGCGATCGGCCTCTTAGAAATAGGGCGTGCAGGCAGCAACTCGATCACAAACTCGGATCTCGAACAGAGGCATCCCGGCAAATCTTCGGAAAGACATCCGCGAGTCACACACCGTGGGGACGCCGCGAATCTCCAATGCCGGCCGCTTCAAGGACATAAAGGTGGGGTTCTACTTATCGCGGTGAAAACCCAACCTGTTCACCAAGGGTGGTGAGGTAGACAATCTTCCCGCACAATCGATTTGCCCCAAGTGTTGGGACAACCAATCCATGCCAAGAATCACATCCAAGCGCCGAGTCGAGCAGATAAGACTCGCCAAGAATCCCACTCCTTCGATGTGGATAGGAACATCCCGGCATACTTGGTCACTCTCATTTCCGAACCCGAGAGCGAATCAAGATGGAATCCCAGAGGAACACAAGTGAAGCCCACAATCAACAAAGCAAAGACCTCGAAATAAAAGAATGCGAGGCCCCAGAGTCAAATAAAATCAGAGCAGGGCGCAAATTAACAAGGAGCGCACCCAACACCACGCCGGGTGCCTCCTGGCCTCCTCACCGAGATATGGTTGACTCGGCCGCTCCCAAGCCCGGGTCTTACGGTCGGTGGGTGACCACTCCCTGCCCGCGTCCTCCATTAGGACGAGGGGCCGCTCAGCTTCTTAGGACAACTACTCGCGTAGTGGCCCTTGTCGTGGCGATGAGAAGCGGTGGCGTCGGCCGGGGTTGCGGGAACACCTGCTGCTGGTCGCAGCGCGCGCGATCGAGTCACGGCTCGCGAGGACGTGGAGTTGGTGCCAAGGCCTCGGCGGTGGTGAAGCCAAAGAACGGGCCACCGTGCAGTCCAACACGGGACGAACGAGGCCGGCCTGCGGCATCGGGCCTCCCACTTGCGCTGCGACTCGCCAGCGCTCTCGCCTTGTGCTCGGCGATAATGGCCTTGTCCACCAAGGTCCGGAAGTCGGGAAGTCCACAATAGAGAGCTTGTCCTGAAGCTCCTCGCACAAACCTCCACGAACTTCTCTGCTGGCCTCATCGGTGGCCACCTCGCCAGAGCGCACCTCGCCAAATGGTTGAACTCATGGAGGTACTCGATCACAGATTTGCGCCCTGCTTGAGCGCAAGGAACTCCTTCTTCTTGACTTCATCAGGTAGGCGGGGACATGGGCCCGGCGAAAGCGATCGGAACTCCTCCCACGAGACCACGTGTCCCGCAGTCGCATGGCGAGGAAGTTCTCCCACCATGAGAGTGCCGCACCCTCCGGTGATGGGATGCGAAAAGTGCCCGCCTCCTGCTCGGCATCGAGCAACGTTGAGCTTCCGCTCAACCGCGCAGCCATCGTCTGCGCCCAAGGGGTCTCGGACCGGGAGAAGGTGGGAGGATGAGTGCGGAGGAACTCCGCAAGTCCCCACGAGATCGGGAACCACCTCGGATCCGAGGCACCGAGTGAGTGGAGGTGTTCCCGGCGATGACCTCCAACACCCTACGGTCCTCCGAACGATTGCGTTCGATCGCATGAGGACTTCGCCATGGTCGGAGGAGGAAGATCCTCATCGGGACTACGGTGATTCCGGCGCTCGTGTCCCACCACCATCCCGATTTACTAAGACAAGTTAGATACGCTTCAAGACCCAAGAGCACAGAATCCAAACTTAGTTAACATGACCAACGAACACCACAAAAGAACATGAGGTCATAAGTCACCGAATCCACTTCCAAACGACTAACCCGTATGGAAGAACGAGTAATCGCTTGAGAAGACCCAAAATTTCAGAACTAAAATCGGCTCAAAACAGTCCAAAAATCAAGGTATAACCACGATAGATTATAGACATTAGCTAATTTCATATCACTTCTTACCCTTTTATTCCCACCGTTTTAGTTGAATTATCCTCTCATTATCTACCTTCTTTAGAACCTTTGAGCTTGCTGTCCGAAATTGACGCTTGCTGTCCAGATTTTGCATCCAAGCTCCTAGTCAAATTTTCCATTCCGTAAGCTTCAAAACCTTGTAGAAGGGCAGCCAACACTTCAATTTGCCAAACTCATTGGTCCCCAAAACCCAAATTAAACGATAAGGACTATCCTTTGGAAGAAGATGAGAGGAAAACAATTTTCAAAACTCAAACCAGAACAAGACGAGTGAAGAAAACTAAGATAGGTAAGGAGTAAAATCTGATAACTTACTTAATTTTCATAAACCATTTGACTCTTGAAAATAGGTTTTCAGAACATCCTACAAGGCGACCAAGCTAGGGTTTCTCACGGTCAAGATGGCTCGATACCAACTTTGTGAGGACCGGAATATTTAACTAGTAACACTTAACCTCCAAATGGTTCTAGCGTTACTAATTAAACATTCTAAGCCTCGATGGTCATATGCTTCCCAGAATTGCAGCATATGCACATCATCACAAAATTACACATCATTTCCATACAACATATATTACTAAGTTCAACAACGACATACATAAGGTAAAGTTATTACAAAAGAGAGCCGACTGCCAAATAGATCAATATACAAGAATGACAATGAAGCAAAAGCGCCATAAGATGGCTAGAACAAAAGTCGACCGGTTAGCCACACACCACAAGGCAACCGACCGGCCGCCAAGCTAGTCGCCCAAGCTACCACAACACACTCACAAAAGTGAGGCCTCGGCTCACCTTCTTCCTCTGCAACAAAACAATTAAGCATAGCAACCGAGTACAAAGATTGTCTTTGTACCGCAAGACTGACGTGTGGAATAGCGGACCTATTCATAAACTACATGCAAGCTTATTTAGGTGGAGGTTGTATGTCTCTTTTGCATGAAGCCAACTTTATTTGCAATAAGGTAATACATTTTAAAAGCAAGTTTGCAAATCTGTTTTGTTATCAAAGTAATGTGAAGTACAGATACATACAAGTAACCACCAGAAGTGACTATCCCAATAGCCACCACAACGTAGTACTAATCCCGATTCGTACCACCCATCAAGTTTTAATTTAAAAGGTTGTAGTCTAACTCTTGAAAGACCTTGCCAAGCGTGTCCATAACCTAGGGCGAGGCTATTCGAATAGTTTTAACCTGCGGGGTGTACCAATGTACCCACACTTGCATCGCCTTTAAGCCAAAAGCACACTTCCGTAGGTATGCCGCACGGCTAAGTCCTATGAGACGCTTTCCAATATTGTGTATTAACTACGAGCCGCTCGTATGGGTAGAAACACCATACGCTTACATTGCAAGCCGAAAGACAACAAATCCCATCCCGGTGAAGTCTTTCTGACACTACAATGCTCCCAACACCATCCCTCCTGCGACCTCCTGCGACCGGGCCAATACACGCCAAAGTACTAAGTCAAGAGAGGTCCCATACCCTCTAGTGTGGTTAGCACGCTAAAATGCTTGGTTTAGTGTAACAAGATGTTCGGTCCTTGTTGACTTAGGCACCATTCCAATCACACCCAGAATCACACCAACATACCATTTGTGCCCAAGTCTAAATCATTTTGCTTTTAGTTTTAGTTTTCACAAGTAGACATGGCACAAGGTGGAAATCATAAATCATAATAAGTTTTGTGTGATCAAGGTTATCGACAAGTCGATAACCGCCCATTTCTACCGAAGCTAAGCATGGCTAAGCATTTAATTCGCAACTACTAAGTGACAAGAGCCCATCCACGAACTCTAAATCACAGCAAGTAACCTAGGCTCATGGTAGTAGAGGATAATCATTTGCTAAGGAAATGCATCTACTAGGCCAACTATTAAAACAAAATAGCAATGCATACATAGAATTTGTAATCAACATAAATACTTAAAATACTGGGATTAACATGATCAAAGCTGCTTGCCTTCTTGTCGTTGCTCAATTTGTTGCGGAGGATCGTTCTCGGATTACCGCAAATGTCGAATCCTAAGCGAGAGGCAAAAGAACCAAGAACAACCAATAAGCCGAGCCACAAATAAACAAATGAGCAAGCAACAATCACCCAAAGGCGACTTAAATTTATACATAAGGTAGGATCTGAATATACCTAGACATAGAAACTGAAAAACCTAATTTGGACTTGTGGTGCAAAAGATATTACCTAAAAACTCATTTTCTACCAAAATTAGCACTTTGTAGCAAAACATTTTCTAGAAAGGTTTTGAGGCTGAAATTTTTATGGTAGCTACCTACTGGTATAGAGGTAACCCATATAAAAGTTCAGGTCATTTGGAGTTAAAGTGATTTAGTTATGATTTTTCTAAGATGCAAAATTGGCATAATGCACTTTCGAGAGCATAAATATGTTCAAAACTAATTTTACAGAGAAGTATACCAACAGAGGGTTTTCTAGAATTTATCAAATATATTTTGCATTTACAGAGAATTACTTGTGCATTTTATAAGTCTTCCGAATTTTCTAAATGCTAAAAATAGGTACTAGCTCATTAATCAAGGTTTACATTACAATCTTGGACCTACCATCATTTTTATATTAACATTGGGTTAATAACAAATTTATCAAGGTTGGAATCATTCATTTTGGACATACATAGAGCAAGATATGCATTTTCTAAAGTTTTATTCATTTTCTGAATATTCAAAATGACGAAACCAAGTCATTCCTAGTTATACAATTTTCACTCTTTGAACATGCTTAAATCCATTTTTATAATAAGCCAAAGTGATAACATAATTTATTACGCTTGGAATTAACTAAAAGCGATTAAAATGAATTAGTTATGAGTTTCTAAAGTTTTTATATCATTTTCGGTTGATAAACAAATACTTACCAAATACCGAGCAACCCAATAAAAAGAAAACGACGTGGACAACCCACAACCCTTGATCTAACATCCTACGGCTCACGCCGCCGCGAAAATAGCGCACGCGCCTTAACCCAAATGAAACCCACCGTTGGATCAAGATCCAACGGCTCACACGAGTGTATGCAACCTGACGATGCGGTTGCCTCGTGAACCACGACCGCAGATCACAAGATGAACGGCTCGTAACCCATATCTAACCGGAAGGTCCGAATGCACTTATGATCTCGGCGCAGATCACGAGATGGACGGTCCAGATGATGAGGAAACCGGATGGTCCGAATGCATGCAAGATCCGGGCCGCAGATCACAAAATGGACGGCGGCTATAGATCGAAGTTCAAAAGAGGTACTTGACGAGTGGGACCGCATGTCGGTGACTACGAGTCACGCATCGCAACGATTTAACCCACGCCGACAGGCATCGGGCCCACAAGTCGGCGAATAGCGGGCGGTTAAGACCGAATTAGTGATTCTAATGATTGACATTAAATAGATTCTAATGATCACGAGATTTGATTTTAAACCCTCGCCCACAAGTCGGCGACCAGAGGTTAATTACGACAACGATTAAATGCTCGACTCACTTAATTAAGCAATGATTAGGCATTAATGATGTCGAACAATGCGGAGTAAACGGTTGCTTTAAGGAGATTGGGCCCATCGGTCGCTGGCTCAATAATAATGATTAAGACACAATTAACAAACAAATGATTGGTAATTAATGTGTCCTAATGATCCGACGAAACGGAGCTTCTCGGTGACAAAACCCGAGTGGCTTTGCGGCCGGTCGCCGGCGACTCGGTGCGCGGCGCGCCACAAACTATCAAAATGGGTTCGCAATAGTGTTGCGGACCAACGATGTGACCTCGCCGTGGTGGAAGTTCAGGAACGCCGGCGAGCCGGAAAACAAAGATGAAGGCCGACACGGCAAAACACGAAAATAGCAAAATACTCCGCTGCAGTCCAAGGAAGCGAGCGCCATGACTTCTAGGGACTATATAGGAGCTACCTTATCCGAGAGGAGCTTCAAAGATGGCCGGGGAAGACTTGAACACGATGAAGTCCACCGGAGCCGAAGAAGATGAAGTGGAAAATGAGGTTCTGAGCAAAATGAGTAGAACCAAATCATTACCACAGCTTCATTATAGCTCAAAGAGGCTCCAAAAGCAAGTAATTGCAAAAAGAATCACTTACCGGAGCTGGAGAAGAAAGGGGGTGAAACCAACCGAAAATCTCCAAACTTAAAATTGAGTGATTCCTGTGAATGCAACCCAAAATCAAGTTAGGGGAAATATAAAGGAGGTTGAGGAGTTCACAAGGGTGCAAGAAAAGTTGAAGATGAACCACTGGACACCAAGGCCGCCATTAGAGCTCTACGGCCAACAATGGTGTTTTGAGGGTGAGAGGTGTTCTTGAGCTCAAACTCAGAGAAGAGCAAAGTGTGGTGCAAAGGAACACCAGGAGGACCTAGAGGGGCAATTATATAGGGGAAGGATTAGGGTTTCGATCAAGGACATGAGCCCATGGTGAGCTCGGTTCATGCTCCGGTTGTAGACCAAGAAAAGATGGGAGCAAGTGAGACTCGGGACAATGGAGGAGAAAGCTGGCGCATTAAATGCTCCACGAGAGACGTTGGCGAAAGCAACTTTGAGGTGACCCATCAAAGCCACCCACTCAACCTCTCTCTTTCTGCCATTGCCGCCCGCGCGCTCGAAGAAGCAGAGGAGGAAGAAGAACAGCGGAAACAAACCACGACCGTCGGATTAAAAATGGACGGTCACGATTTAGCGAGTTCGCCGGACGGTCCGGTTGCCCTCAGGAATCTGGACGGTTGGATCGAGATCCAACGGTCCCAATTTGTTAATGTAACCGGAGGGTCCGAATGCTCACACGAACGTGGGCCACGCGATCTGAATCCAACGGCTGATATCGCACGCGCGTTTTGAAAGGGTGGCTCGGTGCGATTAGTTGATGGACCGAATCAATTGGCTCGAGCCCAGTCCGACTCGAACCAGTGAGCAATAAAACCTAGTTTGACTTTGAAATAAAAACAGGGACTTTGAGAGATTTATTTGAGGTAGCAAAATAACTCCAAAAATTCTGAAATTTTTACAAGAGCTTGCTAACTCAAATATCAATCTTGTGTAAAATTTTCAGAGGTTTTTATACTTTGAATAAATCTCCAAAAATTCTGCAAGGCTCTGTTTTAAGGTTTGACTAAGAGTCAAACAGGTTTGACTGCCTCTAAAAATATTCAAACAATTTCTAAAAATTGTGAAATTTTTCAGAGGGGTCACATACCACCACAGAGACTTAGGAAAAATATATCCAGAGGATGATCATAAGATTTGACAAGATTGTTTTTGGAAGAACAAGATTTGGATCAAAAGGACTTGTGACAATGTAATTCCATAATCCTTTGAACAAGAATTGCTTGGCACAACAGGAAATACATGATGTAAGAAAAAGTTTTAATTTCTACTCATTTTCTTACATTTGAAACACAAGCCCAAAATTTGGGATGTTACATAGCCTTCTGAGAGCAATAATCAATCTTCTTAATCTTACCTTTGTCTGTTTAATTAACTAGCCTCTTGCCATTCAACTAGCCTCTCGCCATTCATTTCACCTTTGCCAGGTATGTTTTACCATTTCATTCCTAATCTCTTCTCTATAAAGTCTCTAAGATGTTGTGCTTGTGCCTTTAAAACTGCATCATATATATATATATATATATATATATATATATATATATATATATATATATATATATATATATATATATTATATTGTTTGTAATCCTCACCACTTTGGAAGTCGTCCATGCAGCATGAGGGGGAAGGGACAACAGCCACAGGCAACTTCATCGTGCCCCTGCAAAATCAAAAAGCATGGCTGCTAGGAGAGCGTCAGGACATCCAATTACTTGGATGTCGTCGATAGGTAATTGGACATTGCTATGTTCAAAAAGTGATGTGGACGCGCAGGTACTCCGACTCGGAAGTGGGTTCATGTATCAGCAACCAACCATTTCTTGATGTCAAGTCACTGTAGAAGTAAGTTCCTTTGATCTAAGTTCTATGGTGACTTGATATCAAGGAATGGTTGGTTGCTGATACATGAAGCGACTTCCCAGTCGGATTACCTGCATCCACGTCACTTTCTGAACATAGCGACATCTAATTACCTATCGATGACATCCAGGTAATTGCATGTTCTGATGCTCTCCTGGTAGCCGTGCTTTTTGAATTTGCAGGGGCTCGATGAAGTTACACGTGGCTGTTGTCCTCCCCATGTCGTGTGAACGACCCTCAAAAGTGGCTAAGGACTACAAACAATATATATATATATATATATATATATATATATATATATATATATATAATATGATGCGGTTTTAAAGGCACAAGCAACAACTACTTGGAGACTTTATAGAGAAAAGTCATCACAGACGGTTTCAGCTACAAACCGTCTATAGAGAAAAGTCATCACAAACGATTTCATCTACAAACCGTCTGTGATATATGAATCATCACAAACGGTTTGTAGATGACACCGTCTATGATATGTATCATCACAGACGATTTCAGCTACAAACCGTCTGTGATAGATCCTATCACAGACGGTTCTGAGTTAATAACCGTTTGTGACAATATACATCACAGACGGTTTGAAAACCGTCTGTGATGACCTCATGTTATCACTGACCCATAAACTCAGACAACTTATGAAACCGTTTGTGATGACGTTTTTGAACCGTTTGTGAAGACCTTTTCTGTAGTAGTGTTATGCTTACATGATTGTGGAATAGTCGGATGATAGCATGTCCATGATGAAAGGGTTTTAGTATAACCTTTTAAATTGCATAGTAGATTCCCTCTAAAATAAAGTGGTTGTTGTAGTGAGGTTGTTTGGTTTTCGTATACTCTCATTTTGAAGATGGGATGAAAAAGTAGTATGGAACAATTTGGTAAACTTTTAGGGGCTTTATAAAGGAAGAGTTGACAATAAAGATTCATGTTTAGAGTATATTATTCTTGATGTTAGTAAGGTTGCCTGCAAGGGATTGTGACTTGTGGTGGTGGTGATGATTCTTTAAGAAATAAAGTAATTTGATTGCCTTTCATAATATCGATTAAATGAAAAGTTTGAAGTTTTACATTCATGACCATGGGTAGTTCATGAATTATGTGGTAGCTGAAATTTATTGAGCAAAGCGACTAGTTGGAAGGTTCTATCAGTTCTTAAGTGATTCTTGTGATTTGGGCTTAAATGATCTTTTGCTTGAGTTGGCAAAGTGATGTTTCAATGAAAGAAAATTATTTCCTTTGATAAATTGAAGGATGTAGTAGAGGAATTCACAATTGGATTCAAGTTTGGTAGCTTATAGCTTATTGAAGCGTGCTTAACCTTGTTGGTTGGTCGCATAAGAGTTCTTCAAGTTTCAAAAGCAATGCTTTATTTTTATTGGCTGAAGTTTGATATTCTCTTCTTGTGGGACTTGTGCCTTTGTCCGTGGTCTCATCTTTTGTTTTTCGAGTTCATTGCTAATTGACTATTTCTCTTGGTCATGTGTTTACTGTAAATGGTAAATATTTTTCTAAGTGCTAAAACCATTATTGTTATTTGCCTCTTCTTTTGAGAAAAGAATAATGGATATGTTTTACAAAACCTCATAGAGGGTATAGTGGCAACTGAGTGGTGGTAGTCAAGTAAATGATTTTGTGAGACTCTGGGTGTCAATTTGTTTGAGATACATTGAGTGATAATTTGATTTCTTGGAGTAATCCTTGGAGAGGATTTGATTTAAATTGAATATTTGTCTTTGGAGCTAACTGATTAGATTGTTGCAACTCATAGAGTCTATAGTGATTTGTGGTCCAAGATCTTTTGTTCATTTTGATGGAACATTAGAATTATCAAAGGTATGAGAATCTTGATCAATTTATTAGATTGTCGTGATTTGGATATTTTGCAAGGTTGTGTAGGAGAATTATGACGGTGTAGTTAATGAGAGTAGAATTTCGAACAAATCTAATTGATATGATAGCTATTGGAATAGTAGAGATTGTTGAGTTATTATCGGGTATGACTTGGTTTTAGTGAGTAACCCTCTAGAAGTTAGAATCTTTCTAAAGATAATTTGGTCAAGAATATGGTTACATGTTAATGTTAATGATTGAGTATGTTTAGATTGTGAGAATTTTAGTCATCGTGAGGATTTTCCTATCTTTTACATGAGAAGTTCATTGTAGGAGTCTTAGAGGTTGAAATGGGGCTTGTGGTTTATGCTAGAACCTTGGTCGCTCCTTGATTATGTGTAGAAGTAAAAGAACAAAAGTGGATTATGAATAGTGTGTTGATCATGGATAGAATCCTTTTGATATAATAAATGAGAGATGGAACAATAGTTCCGTGTGTGCGGTGTAGTTTGCATGGTTGGTACTAATAGGGAAGGTTGTCCCAAGGTACTTTGTTTGTTTCTGGAAATTATGGGAATTTGGGAAGATGGTGTATCGCTAGGACCGTCTCGTGTCCTGGCGCGGGGTGCACAACATTTTGTTGACCCGGTGTCGAGAGAGTACTTGGGAGATCTGGAGTGTGAGGTTTCGTTAGAGCCATTGACCAACGAGTAAGACTGTACCTTCGAGTCCTGTATGTTGAGTGTACCTAAAAAGGTCGAGACGAGTTTTGAGGTGTAAGATGTTGTTATCCATCAAGGTGATGTGGTCCCATAAGTTCAAGAGGGAAGCAACTTGGGAGTTGGAGTGTAGCATGCGCGAGCAGTATCCAAAGTTGTTCATATCGGGTACATGCTAATCGTGTTTAATTTCAGTTGTGGTGTTCTTGCGAATAGAACGACAAGTAGAATTCGGGGTCGAATTCTGTTTAAGGGGGGTAGAATGTAATATCCTATTTAAATATAAAATAAATAAGTGATTAGTACTAAAATTAAATAAAATTAGAGAAGGAATTAGAGGTTTTAGAGGGGCGTTTTTGCTTTTATTGGAGAACCTAGGCCGTGGGCTTTCGGCCTACATTGTTTGGCCCAAGTGGGAAGCTAGTTTAAGAAGAGGGCAACAAAACCCTAGAAGTATGTATTGTAGCACGCGCTCTCAGAAGGGCGCTCATCAGAGCACGCGACTCTTGTAGCACCACCGCACCAGTAGCATGTGGTACTGTAGCACCCCTTCCGTGCTGCCCCTTGGCTGCTGCCCAAGAAGAAGTATGGACAAAACCTCCTTTGGATGCTACTGGCGAAGGAAGAAATGGAGAAGAAGTGGGAGAAGGAAGAAATGAGGGAGATCTTGTGGTTGTTCCTGCAACCATTAGTGTTTCTCCAAGGGTAACCCCTGATCACATTCGTTTTGCCGTAAATTCTTGTATTTTAGCAATGTCGGTATTAGATCGGTTTAGGGCAGTCTGTAGTGCCTAACTATTTTGAGGATGTTAACTGCAAAATTTGATCTGGACATCTCCTAGAGATTTGTAGGTCACATCTTTAGATTTCAATAGAGTCTTGGATCAGGTCATTTGGATGAACGGATTGTTAGATATGGATTTTACAATGTTGCTGTCCCGAGGCTTAATCAAGTTTCGGGTAGATTGTATTAACTAGACAATAGAAATTAGATAACAAATTATTTGGAGGATACCACCAACATGAAAGTTGTAGGTACGTTTGTAAGGTTTTTATAGAGCTAAATAACATAATTTTTGGATAATTGTACTGAAAGTTATGTAAGATTTAGTCTCACTGTCCAGAACCTTTGACGAGATTTAGTAGTTTTAGTAATATGTTTGGTAAGGATAGAGGATGATCGAATCTGGGAATCTCGCCAACTAGTTTTATGTGGATAACTTAAGGAGCTTTCAAGAGAATCAAAGAAAACTATCTTTGGATAAGTAGATGAAATGTTATGAATTTTAGAATAATACTGTTCTGTTTTGGGACAGATCGATGTCTATAGAAGTTGGTGTTTTGGGTTGCGCTCGTGGGCGTTGTTCATCGTGTACTTATTTCTAGCAATATTTTGTCCAGAAATGTTCTCTCAGTGTGATTATTATATATATTCAGGTGGTTTGATTCCAGGGGTAGTGCCCTCTCCGCATCATCAAGCTTCACACGGTTGAGGCAAGTACAATTAGTGATAGAGTATTTAAGAGTGAATGTTCATGAATGCTAATATTATATGTATGATCTCTATCCATGAATGCTAGTATGATGCGTATGATCTTTAATGCTAGAAGTATGTGTATGATATTTACTTATGTATGTTGCTGCTGGCTAGTATATGATTTTGTTGGATAAAAGGATCGATTCATATGCATCATGTTATCATCTTTGAGACATGGCCACGTGGTGACCAAGTATTGATTTTGAGGTCCCCGTCATGTATTAGATGGGCTTCTGGTTCCCACGCTCGTGGAGTGTGGGCTTATGGTCCCTGTGCTAGAAGGCATAGGCATGGGTATGCACTGACGGATGCATACTCCGCATTACCGGTATATGCAAAGAGAAAAGAAAAGTTGCATTTGTGCATTTGCATTGTATGCGTATTTGAATTGGTTGATTATGGAGAATTATGGTTGGATGATGATGATATAGTTGTGTATGATATTGTCTCACTAATTTGTTCTTTGTTGAGTGTTGGACTCACTCTTGCTGTTGTTTGTGTTTTTAGGTACCCTTTACGAGAACGGCATGCATGGGAGGGAATAGTCATAAGTTTGGGTGCACACTGCCACAAACTATTTATAATTGGTTAAATTTGGAACATGCCTTAATAAGTGAGCAAACTGCTTGAAAGATTCTCTTTTGGTTATTTCTTATGCGTTGGATGTTTTGTAATAGAGTTGATTAGCATGTTATGGATGCCTTTATGTTTATGTTGTAGATTTGATAATTGGATTATTGTTTACTGCTATAAATAACTATACGAACCTCTGGTATGGTTAACTATACAAAGGAGGTTCCGCCGAAATTTAGTAAAATATTTTAGTTTTAATTGTTACTCAGTTAATTTAGTAGCATTCCAGACTCTTGTTGGGCTGGGATGTTACATGCGGCTCAAAGACCGGTCCTTAACCAACTTGGGCAACATTTCACAACCTTGGACTCAATCATTGAAATGAATCAATCCTGTGCATTGACTTGCACCATACCAACATCCATTATGCCCAAATCTAAACCATTTTTTTTATTTCACAAGTAAAAGCATTTTCTAAAACTTCTATGGTAAAAAAATACCATATACTGAATTTGAATCAATTTTGAGTAGTTTGGCTAAACTCCCCAAATTCAAGATTTTGGTCTAAGCATTGTCTAAGCATATAATTCTTCTAATTCATTTGACTATGGTGACAAGGGGATGACTATTCAAACATCAATATTGGCCATACGAAGGAAATAGATTAACTAGGAATTTAAAATAGGAACTTAAAATAACTGAACTACAAATAAGCATGTAATAATTTAAAAATAGAATTAAGTAATTTAAAATAATAGGATCAAACATGGTCAAAGGTGTAACTTGCCTTGCTCAAATTCTTCTTCTTCAACTAACGCAGGTTCCTCAGAATCTTTGAAATCTAAACGTGAAAATAAGCCAAATTCAAATAATACTCAAATAAATGTAAATAAAAATTCAATTTAACTCCAAATGAAATCATTTTAGTTTAGTTGGCTAGATCTTGATTTTAGATGAATTTAGAGATCTGAATCATCGAATTTGGAGTTCGTTTGAAGGAGAACGAGTCCCTGGAATTTTAAACCCTAAAGAAATACAAAAATCAGATTTTTTGGATTTTCTCGAATTAATTTACTAAAGAAAATTCACTTTATGATGTAAGCTGACATCATCGCCTGATACGGGAAACTCCACTAACAAGTGGGCCCCGAAGACAATGGACTAGGACCACGGCTCGGTCAAAGTCCACGGTGGACTTGGTTTACCGCATAGTGCTAGGGTTGCGCGTGTGCTGGCGTAGTGGCTGACGTGGCAGCCACGTGGCGCTGATGTGGATTTTGGCACTGATGTGGCCGTGCATGGCAGTGACATGGATGTGCCATGTAGGCCCGTGACCGACGGTGATGCGGCGTTGAGCTCGCCGGCGCTTCGCGCAACGGCAAGCCACGCGAATGTGCGCAAACGAGAGAGGAGGTTGTGGCAAACTCGGTGCTTACCAAAACGGTGGTGGAGCATGAAGGAATGGCCGGTGGTGAGAGTTTGTGCGATGGCAGTGCTAGGGAAAAACGGCGATGGCGCTCCGATGGTCCTCGGGCTGAGATGGTGCACGCGCAATGTAGGTGATGACGAGGCAGGGATGTAGATAAAGACGACGGAGTGAGGTTGTCGGCAGTGGAATCGAAGGTTGAAGAAGCTTCAGACGACGGCTGAGATCTTCGAATTCTACGCGCTAGAGGATAGGAGGAGTGTGGAGATGTGGGGCGTTGGGGTGAGAGGAGGAAATCGGAGCCGGGGCGCACCTTTATACGGCGTGGGTGAGGCTGAGGCGGTGTAGAGCGTAAGAAGGTCCAAGCAGGACTCCAGTGAGATTTAGGGAATTGATGATGAGAAAGCAAAGGGAAAAGGTAGAAACAGACTTGGGGTTGATTGGCGATTTATTTGCCATCAAAATCTCGGAGAATCCGAGTGGATTTGGCTGGTTTTGGAAAGCTCCGAAACAGCGCTAATGGCAGAGGTGAGTGGGGCGCGCGGAGGAAGAAAGGAAAGGGGGAGAAGAAGGTGACTGTAACATCCCAAAAATTTGGTCTGTTTTGAGGTTTTAAAAGAAAAAGAACCATTTGGATTTTTCTGCTAAAGTTAAAAGCTTAATATGAATTTTCAGAGTTCAAAAATAATTTAATGTGATTAATGTCAACATCAACTATTATCAAAATTATTTTATTTGGGTTTTATGTGCTTGGATGTATTTTCTAGATTTTTCTAGAATTTTTCCGAGTGCATTTGCTATTTTCTAATTGCCATTTGGATTTTCAGCTATTTTCTAAAAAGAAAAACTATTATAAATCTCGGATAAGTCTTCGGGCCGAATTCCCTAACCCTTGGCCCATTCTCCTTCTCTCTTCGGCCCGTTTCCCTTGTTTCCTGGCCCGGACCGATTTGGCCCACCTCCTTTTCTTAGCCCAGCCGAGCGACTGCTCCCTCTCTCTTGTTTCACTCTCGAGCGGGCCCCACTGGCAGCCTCCCTATCTTGTCTTCCACTGACGGTGGCCCCGCCCTTGCCAGCTCGTCATCGTGTCCCTCCTGGACTCCTAGAGTCCATGTTCTGGCCAAGAAGCTCCCGTGCCGACCTCCTTTTGGAATCTCATCCTCCGGTGCTATTTAAACCAATCCGTTTGTGTCCTTTTGTTCGCATCGTCGACCTCTTCCAAAACCCTAAGGCGCCGCCCCGACCTCGTCATCGCTGCACCGCAATCCGCCGAAGAACCGAGTCGGCCACCGAAGCCTTTGCCGCCGGAATTCGCCACCGTTGGTCCATCCCTGCCCAAGCCGCCACCGCCAAAGGGTTCGCATCATCGTGGCCTACACCGTGACGCGGTCTTCATCGCTTGCGGACCACTCCATCGCCGTTTTCGGTTTCGTCATCAAAACTCGACCGTGCCGCCGTTGTTGATCTGCACGTCAGTGAGTGCTCCCAGCCGTCCAAGTGCGTCACCATGCGCCCAACCTTATTCCCATCAAATCCCCACCTCTAATTGGGTTTCTTTGCCGCCGAGCCGCTGCCGCTATGCTCCTTCATCTTCTCCGGTCGTCCTCAGTTTGCCGCTGCTTCGGTCATCTTACAACCATTCCGAGCTCACCTCTGTGATCCTCTTGTCGATGCTAAGCTAGTGCTCGCCTTCGTCTCCTTCGGGTGCCACTCCTTCCCCAATTCCTTTGTGAGCCGAAGCTCCTCCGCCGCCAAAGTCGCCGCTGTCGCCACCTCATCGCCGGCATTGATGCGCCTCCACCTCTCAGAGCATCACCAAGTCGCCGGGAACTCATTTTTGTCTTCGCCCGGACTTGAATCGCCGCCGTTCATCCTCGCCACCATCTCCATCATCGCCGGCCAGAAGCTCCTGCAGCTCCTCTATTCTCCTTTGGTTGTCCTTGCCATCTCATCTTCCACGTCGGATGCCACCACATGCGCCAAATCAAGCATCAAGCCCTCTCTCACCACATGGCGACCTTGTCATCAATGCTGTGGTGAACCCAACCCAAAGACCATACACTTGTTTCACCATACACCATCTCGGTTCCATGTGGGACCCACTGTCGAGTTGTTTTCGTCCCGCGAACAGCCTCACCGACGTCGGCGACGTCATATTCGAGAATTTCCGATGGGAAAATAATTCGGATAATTCCAGAAATTCAATTTAGGGTTTTCTTCAGATTTCAATCTTCCAGAGCTCATATCTTTTGCATCCGAACTTCGATTGAGTCCATTCAAATTCCTAAATTTATCTAAATTCGAGATTTATTTATCTGAGATTTTTATTTAATTTTTGGAGTTAGTTTTCTCTCTGTTATTTATTTATTTGGTTTATTTGCTTGTTTTGCGAGTAGACGTCAATACTTCGGGAAGCTTTGAGCAAGGAGTAGCATACCAAGATCAAGATCAATCACTGGATTTATTCCAAGGCAAGTCGTGGTGCTTTGATCATATTGAACCCATGATTTCAAAAGTATATTCTTTTATATAATTGCATGCTATCTTTATATAAATTGCTCTGGGATTAGTTATTAACTGTTGTCATTATGCCTCCATTGAATAATTAAATGCCATGAAACCTTTGTCACCTTAGTATGGGTAATTTTAGTTGGACATATTTGTATTGCCAACGTGGGTATCGTACATAACTACATATGCTTAGTTCAGCTTAGTTACGATGGGTTTGTCATCACATGTGTCTTGATAATTAATTTTGACTTAATGAAATATGGAACCGTGGTGGTGAGCCATTCTTGTTAAAATTTGTGTACCATGACGGGGTTAGTCATGGGTGTTGGTTAAACAAAATGGTTTTCGCTCGGGCGAGTGGTTGGTGGATAGTGGGGATGTGGATTGAACATGTTGTGGGTTTGTGGTAGTCTCGCCTGAGTAACTTGTCAAGGACTTAATCTTGTGCGCCATTGAACTGGGCCTTAACCGTACAACCACATGTGCAGTATCGGACGGACCTGGTGATTAATTAGCAATATCTTAATTTCGGTTCTGTCATGTGAAGTGTGAGTCGTGGAAAACGTATTCTCACGGTGGCGCTAGAGGGGGCCACATGCAGTGGAAAGACATTTAGTGTTGAAATCTTAGCGCGCGGATCGGGTTAAGAAGGAGCTTTGTAAAAGCCTTGTGATGATCACTTAGTCGCACACCTCGGAAGTGTGTTAAACGGACATTATAAGTTGATCTATCTCTTGTGGGTCAAGCCGTACAACCTCTGCGAGTGTAAAACTATTCGAATAGCCGTGTCATGATTTATGGGCGTGCTCGGGATTTCACACGGAGATAGAGTTTCTTGAAAATGTGTCGAGTGTGGATGGGAAGTTCACTTATGAATATAATGTTCGTTTGATGAATAGGTCATTCACTTGGTGGGTTGTGTCGATTGGTGAATGGGGAATTCACTTATCTTTGGTTTGGTTGGGAAGTGAATGGGAAGTTCACTGGTTGTTTCAAAGAATTATTTATTTATTTATTATTGTTTTCAATTACGCATTTCAATCTATTTATTGTATTTTTCGTAAATGCTGTTTTATGCAAAAGAGCCATAGAGCTAATCTTTGTTCAAGCCCTGCATGAATACTATTTGCATACATTTCCCCACGGCTTGCTGAGTACATTCAAAGTACTCATGGCTTTTGCCCTGTATTGCTTAGTTGAAGAATATCAAGCTGCTCAAGAGTTCTTCGCCAGAGGACCATGAAGGTTTGCGGATTAGGATCGTTTCTCCACTCGATTGCCTCAGGCATGTTGATTGGCCATTTGAAGAGTTTCGTTCATTGCAAGAGTTATTTGTTTCTTTAGCCTGCGTATCAAGTTAAATAGCGTTGACCATAAGGTCCAGTTATTAATTATTATTTGTTACTTTGAGATCTTTTAGTTAAATTAAATAAATGGATGGTATTTCATCATGTTTTCTGTGTGAGCTAGCTACGATGCAGGACTAGTTCGAGAATACACGAGGGTTCTGAGATGTATTTTCGGGTCCGACAGAGGTGGTATCAGAGCCATATCGACTGTAGAACGCAACCTTAGTTAGCATGGTCGTTTAGCTAAAAGTTTCAAAAACTTATTTTCTAAATCAAATCAACTTAACTTGACTTGAGTAGTTGTTCTTTTCTCATCTCTTCTGGTTCTATTCTCATCTCAGTCTATTCTATTCTTATCCTATTCCATTCTACTCATCCTGTGCCAGAGATCTTGTCTCTTGCCTTTGCTGAATGTTGTTTTACATTCTTGAATTGACTTTCTCGCCTCATGAATTTCTCTCGTCCAGAAGAAAAGCAATTGTCAAGAGTATCTTCGTTGCTTCGTTCCAGTTGTTTCGAAGGAACCTTCATTCTCTAGTTTAGATTTGGAGCCGTCCTATTAAGGTTTAGTAGTGCAATAGGTCTTTATTTGGATTGTGTGTAAGTGGGAGCTGCAGTTTTGCTGTCAAGCATTATGTTGCAGTCACACTAAGGCTTTAATCTGAAGAATTTATTTGTGCTTTCATAGCGTTTCACCTATGTCTCCTTGTCCTTGCCTTTGGGTATAATCTGTTCCCCTAATTAGGTTGTTTCCATCTACTCCATCTTGTCTATCTCATCTGCTGTGCTATTCCCCCTCGTCTGCATCACTTTTCTATCTCGCCTATTAAGCCTGTGGAGGACTATCGCAGATGGTTGATACTCGCAATACATCGAGTCATACTCAGTCAGAGAATGCCAATGTGTCGGGACCCAGAATTATGATTTTGGAACCCTCTGTGTATACTGCACTAGTCCAGGATCACGCTAGTGCACACAGGGTTAACATAGGTAAATATCGATCCACACAAACGATAAATAAAGTAAACGATTAGTTTGAATAACAAATAAGGGTTTTGACCTTATGGTCGAGTTTACACTTATTAAGCCACGCAGGGCTAACAAAGAATAAAGCAGCAGCGGAACGGAAATAACTCCAGCGTAGATTCCACCAATTCACCACAGCAACCGATCGGGATCCGGACCTTAACGAACGATCGGCCTTCAGAACTCCTCCTCAGCGGCGTAGACTCCTCCTCTTCGTAGGTTTGGGCGCAAGTTTTACAACAAGCGTGAGTACACAACCGCACTCGCAAATCATACCACGAATGCAATGTATAGATGCGAGCTTATTCCAAAGAAAAGGCTTTTGTGGTTATTTTGCGAAAATGCAACATTTGCAATTGAATACGAATAATAGATTGAAAGCATAATTCAAAACAATTAAACAATAATAATTTAACATTTATTTCCACAAAGACACACAACTAAGCAGTTTATTTCACATAGCCATATGATTGAGGTCACAGCTCCCATCCCAACATTTTATGAAAACTACCCCTCGTGTGAAATCCCGAGCATGTCCATGACCATGACGCGCTATTCGAATAGATTGTTTAACACTCTGCAGAGGTTGTACACTTTACCCACAAGATACAACTAGTGTAGCAAGCACCAATCGTAACAAAGCAGTTCGGAAACTTCATCTCAAACATTGACGTTCCCGATGTGCTTACAAACCGCTATACCAGCTCACATAGAATTGGTATAACACACACCTGGACGAGGAAGGCGATCGTCCCGCGATGCAACCACCAAGTAGTCACACCTCCACCTGTCACACAGCCTAACCTATCCACACGAACATCAATGCCGAGAATCCATAACTTACTAAGTTAGGCCCGTCCCATACGGGCATGTGGTCGTCTGATGAAGACTCGTTCAATGGCGCACAAAGTTAAGTCCTTAATTGACCAAGGCAAGACTTCCATGTTCTAACTAAGTCACAAAGATCATCATTCCCATCACATAGACCACCATGTCACACGGTCTCCACCACTTGCCTCGCCTAAATCCTTTACCACCCAGTTGGTTTTAGTGCAACACATGCCATCACGAAGTAATAACACATAGCACACAATTTTACACGAAGTTCCATAGTGACTTAGTCATAGTTCATATTTGCAACTTTCATGAGATGTGAGACTCGTAGCATGGCTAAGCAATTGTACTCGCATCTAACCAACCCACGTTGGTGCTATAATATTACCAACTCAACCAATCTAGGGTGACAAGGAATTATGACATACAAGGCCAAGGTGTGATAACAATTTGGATAATAACTATGCCCAAAGCATTTAAATAAATAATTAAAGTAGAATGCAATACTTCGAAACAAAGTAATTTGAAAACTGGGTTCAAGATGATCAAAGGTATGACTTGCCTTGGAAAAGGTCTATGTACTGGTCTTGATCTTGGGGTGCTCCTTCTTCCACAAAATTCCCCGACGAATCGACGTCTACTCGCAAACGAAACAAAAACAAACAAAACAAATAAATAACAGAGGCAAAACAAGCTCCAAAAATTAAATAAAAATCTCAGATAAATAGAGCTTGAATTTAGACAAATTTAGAAATTTGAATGGGCTCAATCGAGTTAGGATGCAAAGTTATGAGCTTTGGAAGATTGGAAATCTAAAAGAAACCTAATTTGGATTTTACGGATTTTCCGAATTATTTCTCGAAGAAAAATCGGATTAATGCGCAATGATGATGTCGTGAGGATTTCAGGAAAGAAATAATAAAAAGAAATCTCTAACATGTGGGACCCACATGTCAGAGGCTAGGCTCACGGTGGACTAGGTCCACCGAGCCTCTGCTCGAACCCGGTGGGTTGCTGCGTGTGCACCCACGTGGGCGCCACGTGGCGCCACGCAAGCACGGGCGAGGTGGCGTGACACGCAGCGGCCAGTCACCGGCGGCGGCGATGCTCGACAACACGGCAGCAGCGGCGCGCGCTCCGCTGAACCGGTGGTACCGTAAGGTAGCTCGCAGCTAATCTGGCGAGATGCACTCCACGAGCGCAGAGGGGCTCGGGGTGGCCGGCGAGCCGAGGCGCGAGGGGTCACGGGTTTTGTCGGACGGGGCAATTGGCGGCTTCCGTGAAGTGGATGGCACGAGGAGCTAGCCCAGCTATTGCGGCGGAGGTGCGACGATGAGGTCCCGCGATCTCGACGGCGGCAAGGAGCTCACCGGAGTCCATGCGGGTGAAAACCTAAAATCGGTGAGGGTGGCGGCGCTGGGTTGGGGCTTCTGGTGCTGGTGATCGGGCGATCCTCGGGGCTTTATAGGGGTTGGGGAGGCTAGGGTGGCGTCGGCGGTGAAACCCTGTAAGAGTCCGAAGCGGCTACGAGATAGATTTCGATTTTGAACAAGATTCGGGATATGATTTTACCAAAGAATAGGTGCGGTTGAGATGGGGATAAGATTTGGCACGTTTTCTAGAAATGTTTTATTTGGAAACGTGTTTGTCGGACGGGGCTCGAGCTCACCATCAATGGTGGCGACTCGGGCGCGGGCGCGAGGAAGAAGCTGGCTGCGAGGAAGACGACGCGATGGCGGGCCCACTGTCGGCGGTGGAGCGGAGTGCGTGCGCGCGAGATCGGCAAGCGGGCCCACCTGTCGATGGGAGGCGGTCTTGTGGGCGAGTTGAAGCTGCAGTGCGAGTTGGGCCGTGGTTTGGCGGGAATAGGGTTGGGCTGGGAAGATTAGGCCTGAGAGGATTTTGAGATTTATAAATAGGTTTTCTAATTTAGAAAATACCAAAAATTCAAATGGACAATAGAAAATAGCAAATGAACTCAGAAAAATTCTAGAAAAATCTAGAAAATATATCTGAGCACATCGAACCCAAATAAAATAGTTTTGGCTAATGTTCATGCTGGGATTATTCACATTAAATGTTTTTGATTGTAACGTCCAATATTAAGCTTTTGAATTAAATACAAATAAATCCAAATGGTGAATTTTCTCCTACTAACTATTTAAAATATTTTTAAGCTCAAAATTGGGATGTTACAAACCTCCCCCATAAAGGAATCTCGACCCTTAGATTCAAAGCTAGCTAGAGAAAAGGCTAGGAAACTCGGCTTTGAGCTCTTCTTCACGTTCCCACGTTGCTTCTCCTTCCGAGTGGTTGCTCCACCGGACCTTGCAAAACGCAGCAGTCTTGCTTCGGTGAGGCGCTGCGACATCCAAAATCTTGATTGTTTGCTCCTTGTAGGTAAGATCCTCCTTCAAGTCAATTGATTCCAACGGGCTTGCTCTTTTGGCACGAAGACACTTCTTCAATCGCGAGACATGAAAGACATCATGCACTCCACGCTAACGATCATGCAGCGCTCAAGCGTAAGCAACTTCTCCACGATGTTCCAAGATCTTGAACGGACCAACATACCTAGGGCAAGCTTCCCCTGGCATGAAACCTTTGACACCTCGGCGGGGTCACCAAGATAAACGAAATCCTCGGGTTCAAAGGCGAGGTCACGACGACGATTATCGGCGTAGCTCTTCTCGCTGGTGAGCTATCTTCAATCTTTCTCGATCATGGCTACATGCTCTTACGCTTCTGAATAATGCGGACCAAAACCGATCGTTCGGTGCTTTCGACCAATTCAACGGGTTGGCGCACGACCATACAAGGCTTCAAATGGTGACATTTGCAGACTAGCTTGATAATTGTTGTTGTACGAGAATTCTGCATATGGTAGACTCTTATCCCATTGGGCAGCATTAGCTAGAGCACAAGCTCTTAGCATATCCTCCAATATCGATTAACTCTTCGATCGTCCATCACATGCGTGGGCGATACGCGATCAAATTCGGATGGGTACCCAATGCTTCATGCACTTTGCCAAAAGCGAGAGGTGAACCGAGATCCTCGATCCGATACTATCTTCTTGGGCACTCCATGCAAGCGACAATTCTTGCCATATACAATTCCATAGGCGATCTCCGAGTATGGTTTTTGACCGGCAGAAATGGCGACCTTGGTCAAACGATCGACTATTACCTGATCGAATCGTAACGATTGGTCTTGGGTAAACCGGTGATAAATCCATTCGATTTCTTCCCACTTCCATTCGGCATCTTGGCGGTTGCAACAAACCTGCTGGTCTCTGGTGTTCTGCCTTTACTTTCTGACAGATGTCGCACAAGGCGACGAACTCTACGACTTTTCGCTTCAAATTTGGCCACCAAAATTTAGCCTTAACATCCTGGTACATCTTGGTACTTCCAGGGTGGATCGAATATTTTGAGTCATGGGCCTCCTTTAAGATTAACTGCCTTAGGCCATCGATATCGGGTACACAGATACGACCATTAACCCAGAGTATGTCTTGAGCATCCTTGGTGAAATCTTTGAATTTCCCTTCTGCCATTTTGATCTTGATTTCTGACAACACGGAATCCTTTGGTTGTGCTTCACGAATCGCTTCTCGGGTATTGTACCTCCAAATTGGCTACAAATCAGCCGGACACAACTTCTAGCCCGACAGAAATTCTTCATAAAGTTATGGGCAAATTCCTTTACTTCCAAAACATTGCAGTAACTCTTACGACTTAGAGCATCTGCAACTACGTTGGCTTTTCCGGGATGGTAATGGATTCCAAGATTATAATCCTTGATCAATTCCAACCATCTTCTCTGTCTCATGTTCAAATCTGACTGGGTGAAGATGTACTTCAAACTCTTATGATCCGTATAGACTTCACAGCGATTGCCGATAAGGTAGTGACGCCAAATCTTTAAAGCATGCACTACGGCAGCTAATTCCAGATCATGAGTAGGGTAATTCTCTTCATGAGGTCTCAATTGCCTTGATGCATAAGCAATGCTCTTCCTTCTTGCATCGGGGCGCATCCTAATCCTTGACGCTACATCACAATAGATATCGAAATCCTTTCGAATATCGTGAGAATCAACAGCGGGTGAAGTCAAACGCTTCTTCAACTCTTGAAAACTTTCCTCACAGGTGGAGTCCAAGTGAACTTTTCTCCTTCTTCAACAATTGCGTAAGGGGCTTAGCAATCGATGAGAATCCTTCGATGAAGCAGCGGTAATAACTTTGCCATTCCCAAGAAACCGCGAATCGAGTCACGGTCTTGGGCTGCTCCCAATGTAGCAATCGATTTAACTTTCACCGGGTCAATCACTCCTCATTTGTCATCACATGACCCAGAAATCCACTTCCTTCTTCCAAAAATCACACTTACTGAACTTGGCATACGGTGATGCTCTCTGAGCTTTTCCAAGATTATCCTTAAATGCTCGGTGTGTTCTTCCTCCGACTTGGAGTACACTAGAATATCATCAATGAACACGACTACGAATTTGTCCAAATATTCCATGAATACTTTATTCATCATGTTCATGAAATAGGCAGGGGCATTAGTCAGACCAAAGGACATGACTAAGAACTCATAATGTCCATACCGCGTTGAGAAGGCGGTCTTGGTATATCCTTAGGACAAATCTTTGTTGGTGGTAACGATCGCAGTCGATCTTCGAGAACACTCGGCTCCTTTCATCCGATCAAGCGGATCATCTATCCGGTAATCGGTACTTGTTCTTGATGGTAACTTCATTGAGGCGGTAATCAATACACATCCTCATACTTCCATCTTTCTTCTTGACAAACATCTTCGGCGCTCCCATGGCGGCGAACTAGGTCTCACGAAACCTTTCTCCGAAGTTCCTCTATCCGCTTCTTCATCTCTACCAATTCATCGGTGGCATCCGATAAGGTCTCTTTGAGATCGGTCTTGTCCTCGGCACTAGGTCGATGACAAACTCAATGTCACGATCGGTGGTATTCTGGTAACTCCTCCGAAACACATCAGGTATTCAACGACCATGGTACTTCTTCCAAGGAAAGGGTCTTCAAACTGCTTACTAGCAAATGTCCATCACGAACCGAGGTGGCGAACTTCTACCTTGTTTCCTTTGGCATCCTCGATTATTCTGACTCTTGGCCACAATCTAGCACGGCTTTGTGCTTGGATAACCAATCCATGCCAAGAATGACATCTAGGGTTTGGGTATCTAGAACAATTAGGTTGGCTAGAAACTCAACTCCAGCTATGAGTAACTTAGCTCCTAAACATCCCACTCTAGAACTTAGCTCTGCTCCAGGCGACTAGACTAACAGAGTATGCTTAAGTTGCATAACTTCCAATTTATTCTTGGTTGCAAACCTTCCAGAAACAAATGAATGCGAAGCTCCAGAATCAAACAAAACTGATGCAGGTACTGAGTTAACCAGAAACTTACCCAGTACGACGTCCGGTGATTCCTGGGCTCCTTCCAGAGTGACGTGGTTGACACGGCCTCTGATCACGGACTGTGGTGCTCCTCCGGCTTGACCGGCAACTTGTGAAGCTCCCTGGTTGATGCACGGTGTCGGGCGTCTTGGATGGAGTAGCTCCAAGGTTGAAGCGTCTTCGGTGATTGTTCCCCTTTGCGGACACCGGTTGGCAAATGTCTGGGCGGCGAGACGGTGTGTAATGACCTTTGTGCGCTCTGCGGTTGCTTCTGGATTGGGGTTGTGGTGCGGGGTTGCGGAAGTTACGGCGGTGGACGAAGTCTTGAAGTTGGTGTAGGTGCTCAACGAAGTGCGGGTGAAACTCGCTGAACTGTACGGCTTGCGTTTTCTTGCCCTCTCGTGATTGCTGATTTCCTTGTTGAGCCATCCGGCGTTTGCGGTTATCCTCCAATTCCTTGCGTTTGTCCTCTAGAACAAAGGCTTTGTTGACCAGCTCTTAGAAATCGAGAAAAAGTGTGGCGATCAAGCGACTTGCGATCCGATGTTTAGCCCTTGAAAGCGACTTTGGCGAGCCTTGTCCGTGGCTACATCTTCCGCGCATAGCGAGCTAGCCGAGAAAACTTGTTGAGGTAGTCGACACGACATAGCTCCTTGCTTGAAACGCGGAACTCATCCTTCTTGGATCGATAATGCCTTACGGTACATGATCTCGGCGGAATGCCGCAGAAAATTCCTCCCAGGTGATATCCTGTGGCGTCTCATGGGCGGCACAGAAGTTCTCCCACCATTCAGCAGCGGTGCCCTCCATCTGGTGAGTGGCATACAAAACCTTTTCACGATCGCTGCACTGGGTGATCAACAGCTTCCTTTCGATAACTCTGAGCCAATCGTTTGCTTCCACTGGGGAGATGTGTTCGGAAAATGTTGGTGGACGAGTCCTCATAAATTCTGCAAGTTTGGATGGTCCATGGTGACCATGAGCGGCTGGGGCTCCATACTGTTGATTGTTGTTATTGTTGTTGGCCTGGTTGTTCATAGCTTGCATCTGAGTCATCATAGTATTCATCAGCTGAGTCTGTGCTGCCATGAAAGCTCCAAAGTTCTGCAAGTCAATTGGGGGTGCTTGTGGCGGAACTGCTCCTGCGGCTGGTTGCTCATTGCTTCTCGGTGCTGGGGTACCGGAACCACTAGCAGCAGTCTGACGAGTTTGAACCATCTGGCGAAGCTCCATGGGTTAGATAAGGTAGCAAGCACAAGATAAGTTGAGAACTAAGCAGGGGGTAGGTTAAACCCAACAAAACACAGCTCAAGAAACTCCAATGAAATACCTTTATTAATTAGGGTCTTAGCATGGCTGCAACAGATGCCTAAGGGCCTTTGCAGCTCATACTCGCACACAAAAAGAAACAACGACCTAAGCATACTAAACTACCGCCTAAAGGGCGACTCCCTAAACTGAAACTGGCTAAGCCTAAAAACTGGAACTAAGATCAACTACTCGAGAAAGCCTCCACAACCGCGGCGACGCTCGGACGGTATGGACTCGGAGTGAGCGACATCTTGGCAAGCGATCGATGCCAGGAATCGTGCGGCGAGAGAAGCGTTCGATGCAGCGCAATCGCTCCGCTCCTCCTCGGCTCTGTATCTTCTTCGGGCTCAACTGGGCCTTCCTCCGGATCTTCTTCAGAATCCTCCTCAGGGTCTTCCTCTTCTTCGGGAACTTGGTCGTAGAGAATCTCTTACAGAGTAGTGACCTTCTCTTCAGCTCTCTGCAGGGCTTCATAGACATGATCCAACTCCGTGATGGTCCTCTCCAAAGCTTCCTCCTGGGCGAGGTGCACCACTGTAGCGTTGCTCTCTTCTTCTGTGGACGGGTAGCGTGCTGGCAAGTCCACAGCTGCAGCTCTGGGGTGGTAACGGAAGACGGTGTCTTGAAGCTCCCTTGCGTAGATGTTGCAGATACGCAGCATGGCCAAGCGCGACGACTCCTGGATACCCTCCAGCCAAGTGATCTTCCTCATAGAGACGTGCGAAGGTTGGCTCGCCTTGTCGTTCCTCTGGCGTAGATCGTCGGGCGACAAATAACTCCACGGTCTGTCCATTCACAATCCGGTTGTTGACGACGCGATGGGCAATCAAAACCCCAAGAACACGAAGCAACTTCCAAAGCTCGCGGCATACCCTCCAAGTCGCTCACCATAGCCTCGAAGGCGCAGGTATCTGTCAAGACAGATTTAACAGGTAAGAGCAACTTTAAAGCAAATGGGAGAGAAAGGATTATAGCAAAAGTTGAGGCGAGAGAGATATGAGGAGAGTTAAGCAATTAATTAACCTTGTAAGTTAATTTTCTTTTAGAAAATAGTTTGGACACTCTAAAGACGCCAATCTAACTAAGGTCAAGACCTACGATCGGTATGGCTCACGATACCACCTCTCGGGACCCGAGTTATTTATTCTGGAACCCTCTGTGTATACTGCACTAGTCCAGGATCACGCTAGTGCACACAGGGTTAACATAGGTAAATATCGATCCACACAAACGATAAATAAAGTAAATGATTAGTTTGAATAACAAATAAGGGTTTTGACCTTATGGTCGAGTTTACACTTATTAAGCCACGCAGGCTAACAAAGAATAAAGCGGCGTGAACAGAAATAACTCAGCGTAGATCCACCAATTCACCACAGAAACCGATGGGATCGGACCTTAACGAACGATCGGCCTTCAATAACTCCTCCTCGAAAGCAGGCGTAGACTCCTCCTCTTCTGTAGGTTTGGGCGCAAGTTTTACAACAAGCGTGAGTACACAACCGTACTCGCAAATCATACCACAGAATGCAATGTATAGATGCAGGCTTATTCCAAAGAAAAAGGCTTTTGTGGTTATTTTGCAGAAATGCAACATTTGCAATTGAATACGAATAATAGATTGAAAGCATAATTCAAAACAATTAAACAATAATAATTTAACATTTATTTCCACAAAGAAACACAGCTAAACAGTTTATTTCACATAGCCATATGATTGAGGTCACACAGCTCCCATCCCAACATTTTATGAAAACTACCCCTCGTGTGAAATCCCCGAGCATGTCCATGACCATGGACGCGATATTCGAATAGATTGTTTAACACTCTGCAGAGGTTGTACACTTTACCCACAAGATACAACTAGTGTAGCAAGCACCAATCGTAATAAAACAGTTCGGAAACTTCATCTCAAACATTGACGTTCCCAGTGTGCTTACAAACCGCTATACCGACTCACATAGAATTGGTATAACACACACCACGATGTGGGAAGGCGATCGTCGCGATGCAACCACCAAGTAGTCACACCTCCACCTGTCACACACCCTAACCTATCCACCGAACATCAATGCCGAGAATCCATAACTTACTAAGTTAGGCCCGTCCCATACCGGGCATGTGGTCGTCTGATGAAGACTCCGCTCAATGGCGCACAAAGTTAAGTCCTTAATTGACCAAGGCAAGACTTCCATGTTCTAACTAAGTCACAAAGATCATCATTCCCATCACATAGACCACCATGTCACACGTCTCCACCACTTGCCTCGGTCTAAATCCTTTACCACCCAGTTGGTTTTAGTGCAACACATGCCATCACGAAGTAATAACACATAGCACACGATTTTACACTAGTTCCATAGTCACTTAGTCATAGTTCATATTTGCAACTTTCATGAGATGTGAGACTCGTAGCATGGCTAAGCAATTGTACTCGCATCTAACCAACCCACGTTGGTGCTATAATATTACCAACTCAACCAATCTAGGGTGACAAGGAATTATGACATACAAGGCCAAGTTGTGATAACAATTTGGATAATAACTATGCCCAAAGCATTTAAATAAATAATTAAAGTAGAACGCAATACTTTGAAACAAAGTAATTTGAAAACTGGGTTCAAGATGATCAAAGGTATGACTTGCCTTGGAAAAGGTCTATGTACTGGTCTTGATCTTGGGGTGCTCCTTCTTCCACAAAATTCCTCGACGAATCGACGTCTACTCGCAAATGAAACAAAAACAAACAAAACAAATAAATAACAGAGGCAAAACAAGCTCCAAAAATTAAATAAAAATCTCAGATAAATAGAGCTTGAATTTAGACAAATTTAGAAATTTGAATGGGCTCAATCGGAGTTAGGATGCAAAAGTTATGAGCTTTGGAAGATTGGAAATCTAAAAGAAACCCTAATTTGGATTTTCTGGATTTTCCCGAATTATTTCTCTGAAGAAAAATCGGATTAATGCGCAATGATGATGTCAACGAGGATTTCCGGGAAAGAAATAATAAAAAGAAATCTCTGACATGTGGGACCCACATGTCAGAGGCTAGGCTCACGGTGGACTAGGTCCACCGAGCCTCTGGCTCTGGAACCCGGTGGGTTGCACACGTGTGCACCCACGTGGCTGCCACGTAGGCGCCACACAAGCACAGGGCTGAGGTGGCGTGACACGCAGGCAGCCAGGTCAGCCCGACAGCGGTGATGCTCTGGACAACCCGGCAACGGCGAACGGCGGCGCTCGGCGGACCGGTGGTACCGAAGGTAGCTCAATCTGGCGGAGATGCACTCACGAGCGGCGGAGGGCTTAGGAGTGGCCGACGCAGGAGCGGAGGCGGCGAGGGTCACGGGTTTTGTCGGACGGGGCAATTGGCGGCTTTCGGCGAGTGGATGACACGAGAGCTAGCCGGTGCTATTGCGGCCGGAGGTGCGACGATGAGGTCCCGGCGATCTGTGGCGGCAAGGGATCTCACCGGAGTTGTGCGGGTGAAAACCTAAAATCGGTGAGGTGGCGCGCAGAGGCTCTGGGCCGCGGGTTGGGGCTTCGTCGCGGTGATCGAGGCGATCCTGGGGCTTTTATAGGTGGTTGGGAGGGCTAGGGTGGCGTGCGGCGGTGAAACCCGAGAAGAGTCCGAAGCGGCTACGAGATAGATTTCGATTTTGAACAAGATTCGGATATGATTTCTACCAAGCAATAGGTGTGGTTGAGATGGGAAAAGATTTGACACGTTTTCTAGAAAGGCTTTATTTGGAAACGTGTTTTGTCGGACGGCTCGAGCTCACCATCAATGGTGGCGACTTCGAGCGCGGGCGCGAGGAAGAAGGCGGTCGCGAGGAAGACGCAGCAGTGGCGGGCCCACCGCACAGTGGCGGAGCGGAGTGCGTCATGGCGCGAGAGCGGCAGCGGGGCCCACCCATCACGGGAGGCGGTGCTTGCGCATGAGCTGGGCGGGCGGCGGGAATAGAGTTGGGCTGGAAGATTAGGCACGAGAGGATTTTGAGATTTATAAATAGGTTTTCTAATTTAGAAAATACCGAGAAATTCAAATGGGCAATAGAAAATAGCAAATGAACTCAGAAAAATTCTAGAAAAATCTAGAAAATATATCTGAGCACATAGAACCCAAATAAAATAGTTTTGGCTAATGTTCATGTTGGGATTATTCACATTAAATGTTTTTGATTGTAACGTCCAATATTAAGCTTTTGAATTAAATACAAATAAATCCAAATGGTGAATTTTCTCCTACTAACTATTTAAAAGATTTTTAAGCTCTGAAAATTGGGATGTTACACAATGCCAATGCCAATGTCAATGCAAGTGATCAGTCACCAGCCCCTGGAGCCGCAGAGCCAAACATGGCATAACTTCTAGCAGCTCAGACGCAATTCATGAGTGCAATGATGCGAACATGAACGCCATGATGACGCAAAGAAAGTCGGACCGCGTTGCAATAGTCAACTTGTTGAACCAAAGCGATCGTAATGGTCGAATAATCAGCGGCGGTGCTCCGCGCTATTCATCATCATTCCAAGTTATCGAGTTTATGAGGACTCGCCCACCTCGTTTTCTCATTCGCCGTAACCTTTGGACGCAGAAGATTGGCTTCGTTCGGTGGAGAAAAAGCTCGCCATTGCTCAATGCAATGATCGTGAAAAGTTCTTTATGCTTCACATCGGTTGGAAGGCACAAGCAGAGAATGGTGGGAGAACTACACCGCACTCATGGGAATTCTCACGCTATCACTTGGGAGGAATTTTCAACGACTTTCGTCAAGCTCATGTCCCGATGGTATAGTGGAAATGAAGAAGAATGAATTTCGTGAACTTCAAAGAAGGAAACATGTCCTTGGGTGAATATCTCAACAAGTTCACTCAACTTTCGCTATGCTCCGAATATGTTGCTACGAGATAATGCACGCCGAAGCGATTCAGCGTGGACTTAACCCGATTTGAAAGTGCAAGTGGTTGGAAATGATTATGTGGATTTTCAAGATATGGTTGATAAAGCCGTACTCATAGAAGATTCTCGTCGTGAGTTAGGCGAATCTCGCAAAGGAAGATGATACAACACGGAGTTCATCAAAATCAACTATAGAGAGCGAACCAATGCACTGACCTTTTCGTCCCAATAATTCATCTGTTGGATTGAACCCGAAGACCAGATGTCTCATGCAGAAACACGGGATACCCAATGTCAACAACAAGAATAATAGTCAATCTCGGAAACCCCAACCATGGCGCAGAGTTACTTGTTACAATTGCCACGAGACAGTCATTATGCAAACAAGTGTCCCCGAGCGAGTCCGACACCGCCTTTCAATTTGGGACCAACACCACCAGACTTCTTTGCGGGAGCGGGAAGAGGAGTGCTTCAGACTCCGAATCAAGCTACGAGGACCCCATCAACTGTATCCAGAGGAAGGCTGAACCACGTCACTGCCGAGGAAGCACAAGTAGTTCAGAACGTCGCCTCTAGTAAGTCTTCAGGTTAGACCTATGTCAGAACCTATTCTTTAGTTAGCCCGAATCTCGGGGACGAGATTCCCTTTTAAGGGGGGTAGGTTTGTAACATCCCAAAAATTTGGTTTGTTTTGAGGTTTTAAAAGAAAAAGAACCATTTGGATTTTTCTGCTAAAGTTAAAAGCTAAATATGAATTTTCAGAGTTCAAAAATAATTTAATGTGATTAATGTCAACATCAACTATTATCAAAATTATTTTATTTGGGTTTTATGTGCTTGGATGTATTTTCTAGATTTTTCTAGAATTTTTAAGTGCATTTGCTATTTTCTAATTGCCATTTGGATTTTTAGCTATTTTCTAAAAAGAAAAACTATTATAAATCTCGGATAAGTCTTCGGGCCGAATTCCCTAACCCTTGGCCCATTCTCCTTCTCTCTTCGGCCCGTTTCCCTTATTTCTTGGCCCGGACCGATTGGCCCACCTCCTTTTCTTAGCCCGGTGAGGCATGCTCCTCTCTCTTGTTTCACTCTCGGCGGCCCCACCGGCGACCTCCTCTCTTGTCTTCCACTGACGGTGGCCCCGCCCTTGCCAGCTCGTCATCGTGTACCTCCTGGACTCCTAGAGTCCATGTTTTGGCCAAGAAGCTCCCGTGCCGACCTCCTTTTGGAATCTCATCCTCCGGTGCTATTTAAACCAATCCGTTTGTGTCCTTTTGTTCGCATTGTCGACCTCTTCCAAAACCCTAAGGCGCCGCCCCGACCTCGTCATCGCTGCACCGCAATCCGCCGAAGAACCGAGCCGGCCACCGAAGCCTTTGCCGCCGGAATTCGCCACCGTTCGTCCATCCCTGCCCAAGCCGCCACCGCCGAAGGGTTCGCATCATCGTGGCCTACACCGTGACGTGGTCTTCATCGCTTGCGGACCACTCCATCGCCGCTCGGTTTCGTCATCAAAACCCGACCGTGCGCGTTGTTGATCTCGCACGTCGGTGAGTGCTCCCAACCGTCCGTGCGTCACCATGCGCCCAACCTTATTCCCATCAAATCCCCACCTCTAATTGGGTTTCTTTGCGCCGAAAGCCGCCGCTGTGCTCCTTCATCTTCTCGGTCGTCCTCGATTGCGCTGCTCCAGTCATCTTCTGATCGTTCGAGCTCACCTCGTGATCCTCTTGTCGATGCTAAGCTAGTGCTGCGCCGTCTCCTTCTGGTGCCACTCCTTCACCAATTCGCGTGAGCCGAAGCTCCTCCGCCGCTAAAGTCGCCGCCGTCGCCACCTCATCGCCGGCATTGATGTGCCTCCACCTCTCAGAGCATCACCAAGTCGCCGGGAACTCATTTTTGTCTTTGGCCGGACTTGAATCGCCACCGTTCATCCTCGCCACCATCTCCATCATCGCCGGCCAGAAGCTCCTGTAGCTCCTCTATTCTCCTTTGGTTGTCCTTGCCATCTCATCTTCCACGTCGGATGCCACCACATGTGCCAAATTAGCATCCAAGCCCCTCTGTCAGTCCACATGGCAGCCTTGTCATCAATGCCTGTGGTGAACCCGAACCCAAAGACCATACACCTGTTTCACCATACACCATCTCACTTCCATGTGGGACCCACCTGTCAGGTTGTTTTCGTCCCGCCCGAACAGCCCCGCTGACGTCAGCCGACGTCATATTCCGGAATTTCCAGTAGGAAAATAATTCGGATAATTCCAGAAATTCAATTTAGGGTTTTCTTTAGATTTCAATCTTCCAGAGCTCATATCTTTTGCATCCAAACTCTGATTGAGTCCATTCAAATTCCTAAATTTATCTAAATTCGAGATCTATTTATCTGTGATTTTTATTTAATTTTTGGAGTTAGTTTTCTCTCTGCTATTTATTATTTTGATTTATTTGCTTGTTTTGCGAGTAGACGTCAATACTTCGGGAAGCTTTGAGCAAGGAGTAGCATACCAAGATCAAGATCAATCACTGGATTTATTCCAAGGCAAGTCGTGGTCCTTTGATCATATTGAACCCATGATTTCAAAAGTATATTCTTTTATATAATTGCATGCTATCTTTATATAAATTGCTCTCGGATTAGTTATTACCTGTTGTCATAATGCCTCCATTGAATAATTAAATGTCGTGAAACCTTTGTCACCTTAGTATGGGTAATTTTAGTTGGACATATTTGTATTGCCAACATGGGTATCGTACATATGCTTAGTTCAGCTTAGTTACGATGGGTTTGTCATCACATGTGTCTTGATAATTAATTTTGACTTAATGAAATATGGAACCGTGGTGGTGAGCCATTCTTGTTAAAATTTGTGTACCATGACGGGGTTAGTCATGGGTGTTGGTTAAACAAAATAGTTTTCGCTCGGGCGAGTGGTTGGTGGATAGTGGGGATGTGGATTGAACATGCCGTGGGTTTGTGGTAGTCTCACTGAGTAACTTGTCAAGGACTTAATCTTGTGCGCCATTGAACTGGCCTTAATCGTACAACCACATGTCCGTATGGGATGGACTCGGTGATTAATTAGCAATATCTTAATTTCGGTTCTGTCATGTGAAGTGTGAGTCGTGGAAAACGTATTCTCACGGTGGCGCAAGAGGGGGCCTCATGCAGTGGAAAGACATTCGTGTTGAAACCTTTGGCGTAATCGGGTTAAGAAGGAGCTTTGTAAAAGCCTTGTGATGATCACTTAGTCACACACCTCTAAGTGTGTTAAACGGACATTATAAGTTGATCTATCTCTTGTGGGTCAAGCTGTACAACCTCTGCAGAGTGTAAAACTATTCGACTAGCCGTGTCTGCGGTTATGGACGTGCTCGGGGATTTCACACGGGAAATAGAGTTTCTTCAAAAATGTGTCGGAGTGTGGATGGGAAGTTCACTTATGAATATAATGTTCGTTTGATGAATAGGTCATTCACTTGGTGGGTTGTGTCAATTGGTGAATGAGGAATTCACTTATCTTTGGTTTGATTGGGAAGTGAATGGGAAGTTCACTGGTTGTTTCAAAAAATTGTTTATTTATTTATTATTGTTTTCAATTACACATTTCAATCTATTTATTGTATTTTTCGTAAATGCTATTTTATGCAAAAGAGCCATACAACTAATCTTTGTTCAAGCCCTACATGAATACTATTTGCATACATTTCCCCACGTCTTGCTGAGTACATTCAAAGTACTCATGGCTTTTGCCCTCTATTGCTCAGTTGAAGAATATCAAGCTGCTCAAGAGTTCTTCGCCCAGGAGGACCATGAAGGTTTTGCGGATTAGGATGTGTTTCCCCACTCGATTGCCTGTGGGCATGTTGATTGGGCATTTGAAGAGTTTCGTTCCACTGCAAGAGTTATTTGTTTCTTTAGCCCTGCGTGGCAAGTTAAGTAAACGTTGACCATAAGGTCCAGTTATTAATTATTATTTGTTACTTTGAGATCTTTTTAGTTAAATTAAATAAATGGATGGTATTTCATCACTGTTTCCCTGTGTGAGCTAACTACTGATCTGGGACTAGTTCAGAATACACAGAGGGTTCCTGAGATGTATTTTTGGGTCCCGACAGTGACATGGACGGGGCCCCACCTGGCAGTGAAAGGGGGAGAGGCGGTGAGAGAGAGAGAGAAGTGGCTGACACGCGGGCCTCGCGTGTTAGCGAGACAGAGAGAGATCGAGAGGCGTGTGGGCGAAACGGGCCGAGCGGGCCGTTGAAATGGGCTGCGTGCACGGAAAAGAAAGATGGACTGAGGGAGATTCGGCCCAAAGGGGGTTTTCTGATTTTTAAATGCTTTAGTGATTTTAAATAATTCAGTTAATTTATTCTGGCTTTAGAAAATAGAAAATAAAGTCCAAAAATTATGGAAAATTCACAAAAATTCCCTGAGTTATTTTGGACTTAAATAAAATATTTCCAACTTATATTTGGTAATTTAATTTTGCAAATAATTTATTTTAGCTTTAAAATATTTAGGAAAAAGCTTTTAAAATTCCAAAAAATTCTAGGAAAATAATTAAATTTTATTTTTAACTGGAAATTGAAATTTGGGCTATTACAGATGATGGCCTAGGAGATGGTTCAGCCTTTTAGAAGGATGGCCTGATAGTTCTCCCAATAAGCAACTGTTGTGTCTTACAGTTGGTAAGATCTATACAACACCTTCTCGTTATCATTGCACTATGCAATGACCAACTTGCCCTCAATGGAGCGAAGCCAGTCATTGGCATTGAGGGGATCCACTGCAGTCGAAAAGGTTAGTGGCCGAGTTCGTAGGAATTCACCCATCCTTGACTGCCATTGATTTGCAGTAGCTTTGCCTCCTCGGCATCACTATCGAGAGCAGCTGTATTCTACACCAGTTGTTGGAGCAAATGGGTGTTTTTTTTTGCCGCCATTGTTCAATCATTGCAAGCACTTCTGCCATGGTGGACGGTTGCGGCAGAATTTCTGGTTCTTCATTAGTGGCAGGCCGGGATTGCTCAGCTTACGGCCGTGATGTGGAAGGATGTAGTGGGTTGGGTTGCGGAGGATTAGGAACCTCACCTCCCTTTTGCCGTGATCCGAAGGTAGCTCCCATTACCAAGAGCTGGTTAACGGAGCGTGTTACTGGAATCTTGTCCATACATAGAGCAATTTAACAAATCCTACGCAAGATGAGGGGGAATAAGCACAAGTTAAGTGGGTCAGCAAGTAACATCATCCCATACTAAAATAACTCATCTAAAACTGAAATATGCATGTTTTTTAAACCATAAGGACAACACTCATGAAACTTTAACATACTAGTTAAGTTTTACATAGTTCACATGCCCGTTGCTTGAGCATTACAAAAAGCAAATAAACCATCATAAGTAGCAAATTACGATCATCATACATCAGAACCTTAGATAATTTATCATACCAAAATACCCAAAAGTGCTCATGTTAAGGTCCTACAAGGGAGCTCTCCGACTGCTAGGTCTAGATCTAGACATCGTCATTGTGCTCGGTGGTGCGAGGCGAGTCCAGTGCAGCAGAGGATGGATCGACGAACTCAATCATCTCATGCCTGTCATGACGAAGATGGTGTCGCTCTACTACTCGTGGTGACTCCTTCATATCTTAGTAGACGGCCATCACGCGACGACGGTGATGCAATAATGGGTGTCCCGATCTTTTGATAAGATCGATAACTCGATTTTGATGGAGATGACTCTCATGGTTCGGATACCAATCGTACACAACCAATATGCCCACAATCACTAAACCAACTCATTTATTGTTATCGACCTTGCTAGAAGCACGATCGACCTGACCACGAAGGTCTATTTCTGCATGCAATCGAAGAACATGCAAGAACAAGATAATAAGCAATCTGAAATTGCAAATAGGATTGAAATATTTGATAAAGTTGAGATTCTAAAGCGGTATTATGGTTGGTCTAATTGACACAAGCCAATACACGAAGTTGTCATGTAGCTAATTTTTAACTAAACAAAATCTAAAGAAACTAGAGGGATGTGACCACCTTATATATGGGGGAAAAGAGACGCACATAACTAGGATAAGTGTGGTGGTACTGTTTATGTGAACAGTATGGCCGTGGGAGCTAAGGGATGGCCTAAAAGAGGGGGCAGCCAGGGAGGAGGCCGACCCAAATAACCTAAAGTGGTGCCTACCCTTTAGGCCCAATAATTGATACAAGGCCCTCGGCCCAATGTAAGGTGGCGTAGCATCATATATAAATGAACTAAATTCGTCGGCCCGTTAGAGTAGAGTTTGACGCTGCGGAATCAGTGGAAGTAGAGTAGCCCAGTTGGACGTAGAGTAGCGAATGTATCCGAAGGGTTGATGTCCTCATCAGGCGGTGATCAATAGTTGACATACAGGGACGTTGGGTACCCTGTCAGATATGGATGGTGGGTTCTGGCAACTCCTCAGTAGGTGCTAGTACGACGTCCTCCCCATACAATAGCTCCCGTGAAAAGAGCCCCTAGGCCACCATCAGAGCGATGCTGTCCTCGAGTGTGAAGATCCTTCGGCAAGCCTCGAACAACTCACAAGTCATGCGGCAGAGATATCCATCGAGTGATCTCACGAGACCAACGCGTGATACGGGGGTACCCGATCTTCACGATGTATGATCTCCCTTTAAGGATTGATATGTGGCTAACCTGAAATCCTGTGAATTCTGATGAACGGAAGCACACGATTGCCTTTCTCGATTATAGACTCCTGTGTACCGGAACCCAACTAGCAACATGCTCTAGACCTCTGTCTTCTCACCACGCCAAGAAGAATGACCTTGCTGATTCGTGAGGAACAACAAGAACACTAGTAACCAGTAATTTGGTGCAACGATAACAAGTCAGCTTTCCAACACTCGTGGCAGCGCACAGCATAAACCAAAGAGTAAGAAATTGCTTATACTCAAAATTAACGTTCGAGAGTTACAAGGGGGCGGTGGCCAAGGCTTTATAGCTATCCCAACTAATCTAGCCAGCCACCAAAATAAAACCTAACTTAAACCGAAAGTAATAAGAAGGGGCTGGCTGGTTGCGTTGGTATGTGTGCCCATGAGGTGGGCCCCACGTGATGGCTAGCCTATGAGGGGTGGCGCAAACCTCCCTTAGCAACAGCCCAACTTCCCTTGCCGCCTTAGTATTCGTTTTTGGCCCGTTTGAAGCTTCGGCATCGCCATCACCTCAAAGCTAAACCAAAATGAATACTAAAGCCAAACACACATATAATAAGTATTAGTATAGATACAAACCAGCCCATGACACATGGAACTTGGCCAGGAACTTAGGATTAGATTCACCTGTTTAGCGAGTTTCCTTGCTCTAGCTTGATTGATTGGTCCCTTGTACAATTCTTGTAAAGCTTCAGCCATAGGACCAACACTAGTCTTATCATTGTCATTGTTGCTTGAATCTGATGATGGAGATGATGATGATGATGTAGATGAAGCCTTCATGATAGTGATGTCCTCATCAACGAGGTGCAGGTGCGAAGTGATGAACGACATACCCTCCACCCAGTAGGTATGTTCCTCTCTATCCACCGTCCGTACGGAAAAGTAGAAGAACATGTCCTCCAGCTCGGGTAGCTAATGTCACAGGCGTACGATGGCGATGTAAGCCGCATCGTAAAGTGACATCAGGGCGCAAGAGCCCCATCCGTAGTAGTGAAAAGAGCGGTCTCCAAAGTGTTGTCCCTGAATGAGCACCTGCGTGAGGTACTCAGTGGACGCCGCACTGGAGGGTGTGCTAAAGATAGTGTATAGCGGCATGTGAGGCCAATGGACATGCTGTAGCATCACCCATAAGGTGTGTTGCACTGTGCCCTCCTCAAATGCGCCCATCCGGTACAGGGGTTCCCAAGGGGTGGTCATCTACAATTTAAGAAAAGGAAAGTTAGTCGTCATTTCTACACATAATGAGAGACATAGATAAGAAATGACACTAGAACAAGAAAAGAACTATAGCACAAGTTTTTATTCATTCTCTACAATATTTAACCAACACCTAGGGTTTATTTTGAGGTTATACTACCCCTTGGTCTTTATGTATAAACAGACCTCCAATGTTCAATCAAATCAACACCAAATGAAGGTAGGAGGGGTTAAGGACTTAATACATCACATTATTTTTAATACATAGTTAGTTCCAAATTATTTGTAGAGTGCCATTTAAAGTGAAATTTTTGGCTAGTTTAAAAACGGGTTTTCAAAAGACCTTCATGTACGATGTTTTAGGGACTTTTCCAAAACATTTTGGCTCTGCTTTAATATTTTAAATATGGTTAAAAATATTTATTTTCAGAGAGCATATCTTCTCCCAAAACTAGGATTATTTTGAAAGAAGATGAGGAGAGATAGCAAAAGAATGACTTAGGTGAGAGGAGAATGCTAGGAGCGGTAAGATTAGTAAAACTCCTCAATTTTCACAACTATTTTTAGGATTAAAATAGGTTGCATTTTGAAAATCAAATCCTAATATAACGACCATTTTAACTAGGGTTTGTCCTATAGTCTGTATGGCTCTGATACCAATGCTATCGAACCTATGAGGACCCAGGGTATTTAGCTCATATTACTTAGCCATCCACTTGGCTCTAGCATTACAAACCAAATATCCCATGCCTCGGTGAACATGTACTTCCCAGAATTGCAGTACACATACACCTCACAAAATATAGCATCTATTCCATACACAAGTTATTACAATACCGAGTCTACAAGTTTATATCACATAAGACATACAAGTCCATATTACAAAAGTAGGGCTGACCGGCCAAAAGACAAGATAAACAAGTAAAGTAGCAGTGAAAACAAAAGCCATAAGATGGTGATAAACAAAAGCCAACCGGTTTGCCCTTATCCACAAGGCAACCAACGAGGCTGCCAAGCTAGTCGTCCACCTGAAAGTCGGTCTCACAATAGTCGATCCCTTGGGGATCAACCTCCTCTGCAATAATTAAGCAATGCAACCGAGTACAAAAATGTACTCACAAGACTTATGAGTAACAAGCCTATACATAGCTGCATACAAAAGCTGAAACAAAGGAGAAGGCTATAGGGTTCATTTGACGCGTAAAGCAAGTTTTCATTTGCAATAATGTAATAGATTGAAGGCAATTTCTCAAATCTATTTTTATTTGTTTAAATAACAGTGAGACAACAATTATAAGCATAAATAACATCCTAGAGGTGACTTCCCAACAGCAACCACACATAGAACGAATTACCCATTCGCACCACCCGAAGTCAAGTTTTATCGAAAATGTTATAGTCTAAATCTTGCAATATAATACATTAGCTATGAGTCGCCCGTATGAGAATGGAAACTCCCATACATTGTGTCGGAGTCATTGTAAAGCCGAAAGTCAACTACCCTATAGGGTAAAGCACCCGGACAACTACAGTGCCCCTAGGTGTGGAGAACCTTGACAGGATTCCACTCCCTCACACCCAACACATATAAACACATTTCCTTTTTCAACACAACGCACACACACATCCTCCTATGACTTGGAACTAACACACGCCAAAGTACTAAGTTAAGAAGGGTTCCCAATACCCTCGTGTGAAATGCACGTAATAATGCTTGGATAGTGTGGCACAAGATGTTCGGTCCTTGTTGACTCGGGCACCAAGCACACATCCAAAAGCACACCATCTTACCAATTTTCCCAAGTCTAAAATATTTTATTTTCAGTTTTAGTTTTCTTAAATACAACAATACATACATGAGTACCCCGACTCAAGTAATTAGAGTGATGATGTATTGATCATCGCCGAGGCGATGATCCCTAGACTACCATTCTAAGCAGATTGAAGCCCATCCATCGAGCTCTACATCACAGCGGATACAAACCTATGCTCAGTGGTAAATGATAAACATTTACCTATAGTTTATGCAACTATTTAGGATCAACTACTCGATCGATAATTTAAACATCAAAGTAGAGCATGCATACATATCCTTTGCAAACAAAATATTAGAATTTGAAAGTAATGGGATCAATATGATCAAATGAAAAACATCTACTTGCCTTGCTGGAGATGACTTTCTTGCTGCAGAGGATCACTCTCGTGTTCAATAGAATTGTCGGAACCTATCGAAAGAATCGAGAAGAACAAATAAGAACGAATAACGTCGAATAAAACCCAAAATTCAAAATCATCCAAAAATCATGAAATTCACACAAAAGGTAGAGAACGATTTTAAATGGATTTAGAAACAAAAATAAAATTATTTGGATGATCTATGCAAAAGTTATGGTAGTTTGAAAATCAGATTTCAAGAAAATCCAAATAAAAAGCTGACGGTTACTGTTCATTCAAAAAATTTCCAGTGAGTTGGTGAACATGAAATTTTATTGGTAGGTAGAGCATGACATTCTAAGCACAAAAAAATTGGTTCACATAATTTGGAGTTAAAATGAATTTTCTATGATTTTTCAAAGTTACGAAAGTAGTGCACAAATCATGTGTAAAATAAGATTTTCAGTGGTAGTAACATACTCAAAACCTATTCTACATTAAAGTAAAGTAATAGAGGAATCTAAAAAAATTGATTTCACTCTATTGGGAGTTACAGAGAAATACTTATGCATTATACAAGTTTGAACAATTTTTAGTGCAAGAATAATGCTAAACCAAAATTAATTCTACTAACAATGTTTTCTGGAATAGACACAAGGCTTAAAAACCATATCAAAATAAAGTACACTAAATATGTAACCCAACAAAATTTTAATCATGCAAAAAGGAGTTAAAATGAATTACTTTTTCAGTACACAAATTAATCAATTCAGAAAATATATAAGCATATAAAACTTTTCCTACCAACTCTATCCTAGCCAGAGTAACCGATAGGAGGGACCTGGACGAGGGCTTGACCGGGTCAAGATTTGACCCAGCCTCCAGTCGAAAGACGCTGAAGGCGTACTCTAGAAAGACGCGTCCTATTTACAAAGACATACTTTCGGTTTCAAACGTATTAGAAATACGTTTTCTTTAGGGGAAGGTGTACTACACCAATTTACCCTACCACTTAACCTTTTCATTTTAATTCAAGGACCCCACTTGTCGGTGACACAATAGCTACAAAAGATGTTAACTACTGCGTTACTTAACCTAAACCAACAACGCTTAAACACTAATGACATGCTACAATTACTACTGGGGTTCCGAAAACAGACGTTCATGGCCGTGAGTTTGCCACGGCCATCGTTGGCGAGATAGGACTTGGCGGTGCTGGCATCAGGCCAAAATGGAACCTAAATACTATTGCACACCCGCAAGTAGCCGGAGCTCCGCTGGAGGTGGACTAGAGCGGCGATGCAACGCGGTGGAGCTGCTATGGCCAAAAAGGCATTATGTGAAATAGTAACGCCTGTGGCAAAATAGCGTGTGCACAGGCACCAGGGGAACTCAGTGGAGTTACTTGAGTGACACGGGGTAGGGGAGCTATCCGGAGTCGTGCCGGCGGCGAGCAACAACGGCGACGAAGGAAGCTTCAACGTGGGGAGATCACCCCCAGCGAGGTGGATAGAAAAAGGTGGTGGGAGCAGATAAAGGGATGTTAGTAAATAGGGATATCATGACGAATTGACAAGTGCCTTACCGTACCAGTTGCGGTGACGGAAATGGCACTTTGGCCGGAGATGAGGAAGAACCTCAGTTGCGGTGGTCCTTGTGAACCAAAAGCCGAATTAAGTTAGGGGATAACTTCTCCAGGCCTTAGAACGTAAAGTGACACGGAGAGAAGTGGGTAGGAACCCCTGTGACGCCGGCGGCGATGAGGGACGTCTCGGCCGAGCTCTAGAGCTTGACCTCCTCCGTTCATTCCTAGGATTTGAGATGGAGGTAGCGAAAGATGATGAGAGCAGGAGGAAGGCGATCGAAAAAGGAAGTCAGGGGGGGTCCTTGTCGACCTTAAATAGAAGGAAGGCGGAGCTCGCGAGTGGGAGGGATCTCTACGGTGAGCTCGGTCCACAGCGAGCCGAAGTGACCACGAGAGGATAGGGGCAGGTGAGGGCATGAAACCACAAGCGAGGCTCGATGAAACCACTTGTAACACCCTGGCTATTCGGAAGCCAAGATGTCACCTAAATCATCTAACAACATCCATAATGCGGAAGAATTTGAATAATATCAACTAATGATATAAAGAAATCACTACCTAATAGAACCATGGCATGACAATAGTCTGAAATCAAGCAAGTGTAACGAAGGATGATCGAAGATCACAAGCAATACATAATCAATCACAACATGGAGAAGGTATCCTTCCTTCACCATTTAAATTTATTTATTACAGTTCATCCCTTAACGAATGAAAGATAGAAACTAAATCATATTGTTGAACTTGATTATGGTGAATTGCAAGATTAGTGCGTGTCTACTCCCTCCCGATAAAGCCAACATCAATGATCACCTAAAATAAACAAACAAAGCAAGAATGAGTCTGTGACTCAGCAATTACAGTGATTAAATGAACATACCACAAATACGAACAAGACCTCATCATTAAAGAATGCGAACATACCCCGAATGAGTGCATGAATGAATAGAATGAATGGATTTAATGAAAAGAATGGACTGCACACATGCTTATACCGGTATAGCTACTGACACACCCGTCGGTGTGCACTTAAGCCCGTATTTATCGAAATACGGGGATCCAAAATACCGTATGAAGAACGTTTCATACGGGTGTCCAAAACTGTCCACATTGGAATGGTGGGACTTCACATGCCCATACTGGAATTGATGGGACTTTAGACTCCACTCCTGTGGACGGAACATGAACATGGATGCATTAATGAACATAAGTATTATGACTAACATCATCTGCACACATATGAAAGAACATACGCAAGGAACATAATCCTTGGAACCTCTTGTATTCTTTAACCTCCACTCCCGTGGATATTCCACTCCCGTGGACGGAACATGAATATTAAATCTTCTCTCATATCGAACAAAACACAATATTAAACATCGAGCATCCAAAGAATCACAATTCACACAAAGTCAATGTACTTGCCTTGCCTGGTGACGTGTGGTAGTAGGCAAAGAAGATGTCCCTAAAACCGCAGCCTCTCTGCCTACACAAGTAAGTACTCGAAATAAATACAACATACAACAGAGCAGTTCCAATAACGTTCTACAACTCCTTCCCGATAACCCCCATTTAACTAGTTAGCTCTAATATGAAAACAGACTACTCAGGCACAACCCGAAACTGGACAGCAGAACGGTAAAAATCATATCTATTGGTCTGGAACTCGGAATGAGGTGAGACCAATTTCTATGGATTCTTAACTGACATAACTACAATACTCTAGTTGACAAGGTAACCCAATTCGGCCAATTTAATTTATTGACAGATAACTGAAATAGCAGAACAGAAACTGTCTACACAATTAAGAGAGCAGTATTAAAACGATCATAACTTTGAATCTACAACTCCGAATTGAGCGTTCTTTAACAATATCAAAAGCTAAGACTAAGGCCTACAATAACCTAGTTGGGTGAAAGCCCTGAATTTTCCATTAACACACTCATATTTTAAAAGATAACTTGACAGTTTATTCTCGTCAGGATTCTGTACAACAGAGACGAAAACTAACATAAATTTTTATCCGTACGTCAGAATTCAGTGTTCTTGGCGGCCATCGAAAGCTAAGAACAAGACCTAACTAACTCTAGGAGATAAACTCTTCGAATTCGGACTCTAAGTAGTCGAAACAGGCCGCGCAAAAACCTGGACAGAATGGAATTTCTAGCAGCAGCAATTCAATCCAATCAAACTAATCGAATTTGCATCTAATACAACTTAGACGGCAAAGAACGCCTTGCGTTACCCTTGTAGAACCTTAGGGAGATGCTGGTTGAACCCAAGAAGAAGATCTCCTTTCTCTCCCTCGTTCTCCCTTCCTTTCGGCCAAACAGCCCGCGCTTCCTTCTCCTTCCTTCACAAAGACTGGCAGTAGGGAGGGGCGGCTCCAGGAGGAAGATGGCAGCACCAATGGCCGGGGAAATGTGCCAAAACCAGTAGGGAGGGGCGGCAAGGGGCAGGAGGGGTGGCGGCTTGGGGAGGGAAAGGGGAGAGGTGGATTCGGCCTAGGGTTTGGGGGGAGAAAAAGGGGGTGGTGCCCACCCCTTTGGCCGGCCTCCCTCTTGGGCCAAGGCCCAGGGCCCAAGTTGTTGGAATTTCAGAGAAAACCTCCATTTTATTTCCACTAATCGCTGTTGGATACAATCTTTGATAGGAGAACTTCAAAATTGAATAAATTCTCTCTTCCGAATAATGTTTTTCTCTATTTGATACTCGGGGTTTTACATTCTACCCCCCTTAACAGGATTCGACCCCGAATCATTTACCGATCTACACTAAAGAACACCAACGACTGAGAACCAACAACGGTAACCATGTACCCGTTGTGAGAAAATCCGGATAACGCCCACGCATGCGAAATTCCAACTCCCAAGTAGCCCTCCTGACCGAAAATACCACAACACAACGACGTATACGACGCCCGATCTAACACTCAACCCGGTACTTTTAGGTACACTCGCTTGACAAAACTCAAGGTAAGATCTCACTCGATGGTCAACGCGCAAACGAAACCTCAAACTCGGATCTCCTGTACTCACTCAACACGAGAACATACAAGACGTTACGCACTCGCGCGCGGACTGCGTGATACCCCGGCGATACGCCAACTAGCGAAAAACAACCCAATGTACTTTGGGTTAACCTTCCCATTGATGCCGAACCACACAACATGCACAAAGAACGCGGAACTCTTGTTCCACCTCTCAATTGAACTCTTCATCGAAAACAAGGATCACCTCCATTAACCGAAAACATACAATCGAATTCTTTTAAGCAAACTCTTTACCAAAAACACATCCGAGTAAGAAAGATTCACATCACAACTATACGTTACTAACTGGTCATCAAGAGTAAAATCCAAATCGAATTTCATCAAGAAAACCTTCCCACCTTCCAAGTGGCAATCATGAATAAACATCACTTAAAACCAGAGGAGGAATCGGTTTAAATGCCCAAATCAAAACTTCTTTATTCTTCCCGAACCGATAAGAACCACATATACCAAAATCGAGTCAAACTCGACTTACGAAAGACATTGGTCAACAGCACAAAGCTCAAGCGAGAATAAAGAAAATGCTTCACTAAACAAGAAGACATCTTTTTCCTTAGTTTCACTTTTTGGAATAAAAATATCTCTCAAACCTTGGAATTCGAATTCATCACATAACATACGGTTCCAAACCTCTTAATTTAACATCCTCAAATTTAGGCTTAAACCGAAATACATCATCCACACCTTTGTGGAGAGGCTCTATTGATTCCACTGAACACTCTAGACAACTCCTTCAACTCATGACATTAATTTGATAGAAGGCACCAAAACACCTCAAAAACCCATGCAATATCGTCACCTCCAACTTTCAAGAATAACACATCAGAATCCTCAACACACCCGCTCATGAACTACATCAGAAGGGTTCTATCGACAATCATTCCGCTACTCAGTATACTCCAGTTTTTTTTTCTATCCCCTCTACACGCAAAACTTTGGGCGACAAAAAGTCTAGCATGAAAATGGAAAGCCCAAATTTAACCTCCGAGACCTCTACAATGAATTCCTCTTATAACAAATAGTGAAATCATCGGATTAAATCTCTAGGATCCTCACAATTCCGACATACTCACTCATTGACATTATCAGGAATCACTCACACAACATCGCGATACTTTCCAATTATGTTACTCTATAAAATTGATTACGGTTGCCATACATTTGATAATCCCCAACCTTTCAACATGAGCCAAAGTTCTGGAACTACACTATACCATAGGTCCTACTTAGTCGAACACTATACAGTTTTACTTCGAAGCCATACACTCCATCTGAATCAACTTCCCTCCAAGAGGTTCAGGTCAAAACCAACATATCTTCTATTACTCCTCCAATAGCTTGGTAGCAAAATCTCACCCCTACAATCACTTAACCACCACCAAACAAGTGACAACTTACGCTTTGTAAAACTTTGCAACACAAAACTGTTGATCCTTTCTCAAAAGAAAGAGATGAACAAGGACAAGTTTCACCGCACAAGAAAAAGTTGCTGCTCACAGTGAGCACGAAACCCAAGGAAATAATCTGGTAATGAAGATCTAGGAAAACGAAAGTTGAGTTCACAATGAGGGCACGATCCCTCGAAAAGGGAATAGCAAATAACCACCAATAAGAGAAAAAAATGACATTGCGATTGAAACTCGACAACTCTTGAGTGAAAAGAGAGCAAAAAGTTTATGAACAATTCAAATAACTACAAGTTACAAAACTTGGCTCAAATTCCCAAATATTCCTACTACACTCTTTCCTTTAACACTGAAATTAATTTTTTTAACTAACATCGCTTTGCCACACGTACAGGATAAGGTCTTTAGTCCAAACCACAAGGACTAATTAAGAACCAATAAAAATTCTTCAATACGTCATATTTGTTCAGAACAGTTCAACTACACAAGAAACATGAGATCCAAATAATCTCAGCCACCAAACTCGAAACATTTCTAATTACGGGATTTCGCGAAAAGCAAGTAGATTATTCTCCTCTTAAAGGAACCAACATAACTTCTTTGATTGCAACCTCATGTTTCCAACTCAGACCAAAAGGCCTCAAAAATTAAATCACACAAATATCTTAAGAAGCAACAGGACAATCCAATACCTAAAATTATTTAAAATAATTTCAGCTACCGATGATTCATGAGTCGAAAAGAATGGGTTGATTCTTTCTCAAAAGAAGAGACAAATGGAAACGATTTTCACTAACTAGAAAACTCATCTACCAATCGACCAACACGGACCAAGGGAAAAACCAATTAAGCAATGAACTCATAGAACATAAGTGGAGTCCACAGCTGAAAGCATAGGCCTCACAAGAAGAGAATATCGAACCTTACAGATAAGAACAAATAAGTATTCAAGATCAAGCACTTGCATCATCAAGAACCATTATAACTTTGCAACATTTCGATACTGATAAACTTCATTTACCACATACAGCCTGAACCCCCAAAAGATCATGAACACAAAACTTGAAATTTGATCATTTAGGAAATATCACCATGGGTGATCAAATTACTACGAGAATTAACCTCATTCTCACATTTTTGACGATTTAATAACATCGACAACATACACTAGTACCAAGAATCATCAAACTTTATTACTCCATCCTAAAACTTCCCAAAGGGAACACAAACCACAAGGTTAAAACAAATTTATTATAACCAGATTATGCTAAGCAATAACAATATCACAATGCACGCTATCAAAGACTACTTACGAAATTCATCTACTCAACTGTTGGTGTTGCTCAACACCTTCTTCAGCACTCATTAACAATTGATGATTATACTAATCATGTGTGTACATACGGTGCTAATTCCATTTGCAATCACATAACCATATATATAAACATAGATTCACATTTCACCTTTGTTCTAAAATCATTTCAAAACATGATAAAGGATTCACTAACATAATTTCCTATAAACAAGGTTTCACGAATCGATACACCAGCACCTATCTAGTCCTTTATACAAGTTTCAACAATTTTAGCATACCAGGAAATAGATAAATCTAGCTCTTATGCAAGATCTATAGGTTCTGAACGGATATGGACAGTATTTATTTAACATACAACATGTATCAAATACAAGGACATTTCAAATTAATCAATTTCACTTTCATAGATGGTAATTAAGAATAATTGATTGCACCATGCTAATAACCCGACTTGGTAACTCATATCATAACAACTTATTCGTTTAGTTATAACTTCTCATTTTAAGCATGGCAAGTCATCACAAAAGGATTCTAACGCCTTACTTCAGCAAAAGAGAGACTTAAAACCTCAACGCTCGAAGTAATCCAAAAGAAACACATAAACCAAAGCTTTCCCTTACAAACGAACTTACAGTGGAAAACTCTCACTAACCAAGCTATCAAACGAGTAAATGAGTAATTCTTTTTCAATGAGAAAGAAGGAGCAACCATGAAAACATCAATCTTGCCAATTGACAACGACCACAAGCAAGAAAAGCAACTCAACAAATGAAAAGCAATAATTATTTCAGAGAACCAAGAGGATCTATTGAAAACCATAAACTATCATGAACCACAAACCAGTGAGAAATTCATCAACCACCACAGACAAGAATTGGCAAATTCGAAATCAAGAAAGAGAACAACTTTCTAAAGCAACTCACGCTTAACACCTGAAACTTTGGTACTCGGGGTAACTACTCCTCTAACCACATACTGCGAATAGTGGTGTAACCTGGTGAATCCCAGAGTAACAACCACGACCTCCACTTCTAGTCATCCGTTAACAACACGCTTCACCAAAATACTCAATTATGAATATACAGGATCACCTCATGACAATCATAGTATTAGTTCATATTAACAACAAGAACGATAGTACAGAAGAAATTCAAGAACAGTTCAACATGATGAAACACACCACTAGAAATACGAATACGATGGATTACCCAAACCCCACCTACTGTGCACAGTGTGTCATTTTAATAACTTACTTACCACGGACCTAAAGCCCGCTCTGATACCAACTGTAACACCCTGGATATTCGGAAGCCAAGATGTCACCTAAATCATCTAACAACATCCATAATGCGGAAGAATTTGAATAATATCAACTAATGATATAAAGAAATCACTACCTAATAGAACCATGGCATGACAATAGTCTGAAATCAAGCAAGTGTAACGAAGGATGATCGAAGATCACAAGCAATACATAATCAATCACAACATGGAGAAGGTATCCTTCCTTAACCATTTAAATTTATTTATTACAGTTCATCCCTTAACGAATGAAAGATAGAAACTAAATCATATTGTTGAACTTGATTATGGTGAATTGCAAGATTAGTGCGTGTCTACTCCCTCCCGATAGAGCCAGCATCAATGATCACCTAAAATAAACAAACAAAGCAAGAATGAGTCTGTGACTCAGCAAGTACAGTGATTAAATGAACATACTACAAATACGAACAAGACCTCATCATTAAAGAATGCGAACATACCCCGAATGAGTGCATAAATGAATAGAATGAATTGATTTAATGAAAAGAATGGACTGCACACATGTTTATACTAGTATAGCTAGTGACACACCCGTCGGTGTGCACTTAAGCCCGTATTTATCGAAATACGGGGATCCAAAATACGGTGTGAAGAACGTTTCATACGGGTGTCCAAAACTGCCCACATTGGAATGGTGGGACTTCACATGCCCATACTGGAATTGATGGGACTTTAGACTCCACTCCTGTGGACGGAACATGAACATGGATGCATTAATGAACATAAGTATTATGACTAACATCATCTGCACACATATGAAAGAACATACGCAAGGAACATAATCCTTGGAACCTCTTGTATTCTTTAACCTCCACTCCCGTGGATATTCCACTCTCGTGGACGGAACATGAATATTAAAGCTTCTCTCATATCGAACAAAACACAATATTAAACATCGAGCATCCAGCAATCACAATTCACACAAAAGTCAATGTACTTGCCTTCAGCGAAGCGCTGCGGTAGTAGGCAAAGAAGATGTCCCTAAAACCGAAGCCTCTCTGCCTACACAAGTAAGTACTCGAAATAAATACAACATACAACAGAGCAGTTCCAATAACGTTCTACAACTCCTTCCCGATAACCCCCATTTAACAAGTTAGCTCTAATCTGAAAACAGACTACTCAGGCACAACCCGAAACTGGACAGCAGAACGGTAAAAATCATATCTATTGGTCTGGACAGCAGTATTAAAACGATCATAACTTTTAATCTACAACTCCGAATTGAGCGTTCTTTAACAATATCAAAAGCTAAGACCAAGGCCTACAATAACCTAATTGGGTGAAAGCCCTGAATTTTCCATTAACACACTCATATTTTAAAAGATAACTTGACAGTTTATTCTCGTCAGGATTCTGGACAGCAGAGACGAAAACTAACATAACTTTTTATCCGTACGTCGGAATTCAGTGTTCTTGGCGGCCATAGAAAGCTAAGAACAAGACCTAACTAACTCTAGTAGATCAACTCTTCTAATTCGGACTCTAAGTAGTCGAAACAGGCCGTGCAAGAACCTGGACATAATGGAATTTCTAGCAGCAGCAATTCAATCCAATCAAACTAATCGAATTTGCATCTAATACAACTTAGACAGCAAAGAACGCCTTGCGTTACCCTTGTAGAACCTTAGGGAGATGCTGGTTGAAACCAAGAAGAAGATCTCTGTGAGGACCCGGAATATTTAACTAGTAACACTTAACCTCCAAATGGTTCTAGCATTACTAATTAAACATTCTAAGCCTCGATGGACATATGTTTCCCAGAATTGCAACATATGCACATCATCACAAAATTACACATCAATTCCATACACAAACATCACTAAGTTCAACAACGACATACATAAAGTAAATTTATTACAAAAGAGAGCCGACCGGCCAGATAGAACAATATACAAGAATGACAGCGGAAGCAAAAGCGCCATAAGATGGCTAGAACAAAAGTCGACCGGTTAGCCACACAACCCACAAGGCAACCGACCGGGCCGCCAAGCTAGTCGCCCCGCAAGCTACCACAACACAGCTCGCAAAAGTGAGGCCCTTCAGGCTCACCTTCTTCCTCTGCAACAAAACAATTAAGCATAGCATCTGAGTACAAAGATTGTCTTTGTACCCGCAAGACTGACGTGTGGAATAGCAGACCTATTCATAAACTACATGCAAGCTTATTTAGGTGGAGGTTGTATGTCTCATTTTGCATAAAGCCAACTTTATTTGCAATAATGTAATACATTTCAAAAGCAAGTTTGCAAATCTGTTTTGTTATCAAAGTAATGAAGTAAAGATACATACAAGTAACCACCGGAAGTGACTATCCCAATAGTCACCATTAACATAGCACTAATCCCGATTCGTACTCACCCATCAAGTTTTAATTTAAAAGGTTGTAGTCTAACTCTTGAAAGACCTTGCCAAGCGTGTCCATAACCTAGACGAGGCTATTCGAATAGTTTTAACCCGCAGGGTGTACCAATGTACCCACACTTGCATCGCTTTTAAGCCACACGCACACTCCGAAGGTATGTTGGCACCGCTAAGTCCTACGAGACATTTCCAATCTTGTGTATTAACTACGAGCCGCTCATATGGATAGAAACCCATATGCTTACATTGCAAGTCGAAAGACAACCACCATCACGGAAGCCTTTCGACACTACAATGCTCCCAAAGACCATCCCTCCCGCGACTCCCTCGCACTCGGAGCCAATACACGCCAAAGTACTAAGTCAAGAGAGGTCCCATACCCTCTAATGTGGTTAGCACGCTAAAATGCTTGGTTTAGTGTAACAAGATGTTCGGTCCTTGTTGACCCGGCACCATTCCGCCACACCCAAGAATCACACCATCATACCATTGTGTCCAAGTCTAAATCATTTTGTTTTCAGTTTTAGTTTTCATAAATAGACATGGCACAAGGTGGAAATCATAAATCATAATAAGTTTTGTGTGATCAAGGTTATCGACAAGTCGATAACCGCCCATTTCTACCGAAGCTAAGCATGGCTAAGCAATTAATTCGCAACTACTAAGTGACAAGAACAACCAATAAGACTAGCAACACTTAAACAAAAGAGCAAGCAAAAATTAACCAAATACAACGAAATTTATACACAAGGTAGAATACAAATATACCAAGACATAGAAACTGGAAAAACCTAATTTGGATTTGTGGTGCAAAAGATATTACTTAAAAACTCATTTTCGGCCATAATTAGCACTGTAGCAAAAATATTTTCTAGAAAGATTTTGGAGCTGAAATTTTTATGGTAGCTACCTACTGGCATAGTGGTAACCCATATAAAATTTTAGGTCATTTGGAGTTAAGATGATTTAGTTATGATTTTTCTAAGTTCTACAACTAGCATATATCATTTCTCAGGAACATGAATAAAGACAAAGCCTAGATCAAATCAAAGCATGTCTACAGGCCAAATTTACCAGGTTGAGTTTGCTTAGTTTGCAACTACAGAGAGGAAGTTATGTATTTTACAAATTTTCCATGAATTCCTAGACATCATTTTTCATTAAACAAGATCATGTTGTTTAAATCATTTTCTGCTACAACACAGGGCCTAATTTCATTCTCAGATTAAAGTTCATACCATAACAAAGCTACAAAGAATCGGAATCATTCAAAAGGAGTTAAAATGACAAAGTTATGCACTTTTGAAATTTGAAACAAAGAAAAGACTTAGGAAACTTTGAGCTCTCGGAGGTCCAAACGAACGGAAGACCGGAGAGGTCGGGTCGTTAGATCAAGGTCCGACGGCTCGAGCCTCGACGCACAAGCGCGCGCACAAGACCTCCTCCCAAGACGGGGAGGTCGGATCGTTGAGATCCGATCCAACGATCACGACCAGCTCGTGCACGCCGCACGCAAGGAGGTCTATGCGCCTAACAGAGGTCGTGACCGCCGACGAGATCCGCGGTCCCGAGCACTAGGGAGATCCTAAGGCTTTAAATCCAAGGATAGAGGTCGGGTCGGTCAGATTCTCACAGAGGAGGTCCAACGGTCTAGATCTCCGGAGAGAGGTCCTACTCCTACGGCTAAATCCACAGAAAGAGGTCTAACCCGTTAGATCTAAATCTAACGGTTTAGACCAGAGGAGGAGGGTCCTAACGCTAATGATCCAAAAGGAGGAGGTCCTAGACGGTCAAGATCTACTCGGGGAGGTCTTGATCGGCTGGGATTGACACGAGGAGGTCTTGGATGGCCAAGATCTTCTCGGGGAGGTCCTAAGCGATAGGGTTTTAACGGAAGGAGATCTGGACGGTTCGGATGAGACCTAGGGAGGTCTTGAACGGTCCGTAACAACGCGCGGGAGGTCCGAGCGCTAAAGGTTTACAATAAAACCTAACGCTCGGATCTAAAGCCGGGAGGTCATGGACGGCTAGGATGGAGCTAAAGAGGTCTCGAGCGGGTTTTCCTTGTAAAAGGCCGGTGGCTTTTGACAAAGAGGACCCGATGGTAGCCTAGGGTGGTTTTTGCGAAATGACCAAGGGGAGGTCTCTTGCAAGGAGGACCTCGGTGGAGGTCCAGAAGGTGGCTTTTACAAAAATGACCTCGAGGAGGTCTTTTTGCGCAGGAGTGGTCCTTTCGGCTCAGATGGAGTCCCACGAGGTCTTAAACGGTTAGGATCTAACCGGGGGAGGTCCTAGTGCGTGAGATTTTACACAGAGCCTGATCTAACGGCTAAGAGCTAATCCCGTGAGGTCTTTAAAGGCCGAGGTGGACTAGGAGGTCCCGGGACTTAGAAATTTTGCGAAACCCATCTACTGTATGATCTAACCGAGGGTGGTCTTAACGGCTGAGGTTAAACGAGGGGGAGGTCTTACACTTACGGGTTTTCACAGGGAGGATTTAAAGGTCCAGATCTAAACGTGGGGAGGTCTTAGACGGCTACGAATACACCAGGGAGGTCGGGGCTTCAGAATGTTATGCCGGCAAGACCGCATTAATGAGCCCTCAGACAACATTAATGCCAATCATCGCATCACAGATTCTGTCCGAGTACGACACCGCAAAACGCCCGAGCACCTAACGAGCTCACCGCCGCGACGGGACCTCACCGGCGCCACCAAGGGCACCGACACACTCGCAATAGTGTCGCGAACTAGCGGAGGTACTTCGACGGCGGCGACGCCTTAAACGCCGACGAGCCGAGAATGACGGAGGACGATGTTTCGCAAAACCGAAAATGACAAAGCTGAGCGCCACGAGCTAAGCTAGCTAGACCCTAAGCCCTAAGGGACCAAAATGGACTCACCCGAGTGTAGGGAAGGCCCAGAGGAAGACGGAGGGACTTGGAGGAGGTCGATGAAGTCCGGCGATGAAGAGCTTGCCGGAGAGGAAGAAGAAGACGGCCTCGACCCCGCAAAGCCACTCCCCAACTCGTGCACCACTGCAATGAGGACCAAGCCAAGTTAGAGCAGGCTCGAGTTGAGGAGATCAAGATGAGAGTGAACAAGGCCAGGAAGTTGCTGGGACCACTGGAGCCTGGAGGTCTTCGAGGAGAGCTCCAAAAGTGACAATGGAGGCAGGGAGGTGGTGGTGTTCGTGGGTGTTGAGTTTGAGGACCAACTCAAACTGAGGGAGCTCAAGCACAGCTAAGAACGAAGAAAGGATAGGAGAGGAAGGTCTCAGGCTATGTATAGCCGTGGGAGCTTGGCAAGGGCTAAGGCAACCCATCGTGAGCAAGAACCATGCCCGCCAAAGGCACGCTCGACAGACAAGTGACAGAGCGGTGGAGACTTTGAGGTTAAAGTCGACTAGCAATAAATGCATGTCGCCAGAAAGAGCCGTTGACAAGAGGCAAAGGTGACATCTCACCGCCTAACCGCTCGACCACACACACGCACGAGGTGCGAATTATGGCGCAGCTCGTGGAGGTCGTGAGGAAGAAACACGCGCTAAGGAGGTCCCGGACGCCTGGAATCGCCGAGGTGGGGAGGTCTCGCGCGCGAGGAGGTCCGGGAGGTCGTGGAGCCCACGATGGACATCCCACGGCTCGGACCACCCCAAAGCGCCGAGGGCGCCAAGAGCTCCGGATCGTGGGAGGTCGGAGCGGCCGGATGGAGATCCAACGGCCAGAACGAGCGCCGACGAGATCGGCTCGGTGCGGCGCTGCGCACTTGGCTCGACCGAAGTCGATTGAGTTGGGCTCGGTCCGAGCCCGAGTCCGACTCAACCGATTTGACTTTTTCTCGTATTAGAGAAAGGCTGACATTTGGAGAATTGTTTGAGGTAGCAATTGAACTCCAAAAATTATGAAATTTTTACAGGAGCTTGCTAGCTCAAACGAGGACCTAGCATAAAATTTTCAGAGGCTCTTGTGCTATGCTTTTTCCTCCAGAAATTTAACAAGGCACTGGTCCAAGGTTTGACCAGATTTTGAATCGGTTTGACTGACCTCCAAAAATATTCAAACAATATCTAACAATTGTGAAACTTCTCAGAGGGGTCACATATCATCCCAAGAACTTAGGAAAATTGTTTCCAGGAGATGATCAAGAGGTTTGCCAAGATTGCTTTTGAAAGTTCAAGATTTGGATCAAAAGACTTGTGACTTCGTATTTCCATAACTTCTTGTACAATACCTGCTTGGTACAATAGGAAATACAGGATGTAAGAAAAAGTTTTAATTTCCCCTCATTTTCTTACATTTGAAGCACAAGCCTAAAATTGGGATGTTACAATCTCCTTTCTCTCCCTCGTTCCCCCTTCCTTTCGGCCGAACAACCCGCGCTTCCTTCTTCTTCCTTCACAAAGACTGGCAGTAGGGAGGGGCGGCTCCAGGAGGAAGATGGCAGCACCAATGGCCGGGGAAAGGTGCCAAAACCAGTAGGGAGGGGCGGCAAGGGGCAGGAGGGGTGGCGGCTTGGGGCGGGAAAGGGGAGAGGTGGATTTGGCCTATGGTTTGGGGGAAGAAAAAGGGGGTGGTGCCCACCCCTTTGGCCGGCCTCCCTCTTGGGCCTTCTGGGCCAAGGCCAAGGGCCCAAGTTGTTGGAATTTCAGAGAAAACCTCCATTTTATTTCCACTAATCGCTATTGGATACAATCTTTGATAGGAGAACATCAAAATTGAATAAATTCCCTCTTCCGAATAATGTTTTTCTCTATTTGATACTCGGGGTTTTACACCACTCGTGAGCGTCGCAAATCGGGGGCAGAGACATTGAAGATGACACACGGGCGGAGCTGAACCACAGCGTGCGCAGGCGAGGTGGCGCTCGAGCTTGAGCCACGCGGAGAAGAAGCCCTATCGCTAGGGTCCCACTCGTCAGTGGTGCAAGAAAAAGGGGCTGGGTTGAGGTTTAAACTGAGTAGTTAGATTTTGATCGTCAGATTAATCGGACGGTCCAAAGTGAAGGGGACGTTCGGACGATCAGATCGACCACTCAATCCGGACTGTTAATTTTCAATTGGACGGCTCACGTGTGCTGGCTATTTGGACCGACCGGGGTGGTGTGGTTAGTTGATTTGGTTCAATCTCTTGGCTCGGGTCGGTGCAACAGTGCAAACTCGGAATGGATTAGGGTTTGATTGATTTGAAAACTTCTGATTCTAGTTTGACTAAGCCATAAAATATAGCAAATAAAATCTAAAAATTTTGAAATTTTTAGGGAGGTTCCTGGGGTAATCTTGTATCCATAAAAATTTGGAAACCTCACTGTTCACATATTATTTGCTTATTTTAAATTCAAACCTACGATAGGTTATTGATTTGAGTTTGAATTATCTGAGGGTCAAATTGAGTTCCAAAAATTTGGAAAAAAATATATTAATTCATGATAAATAATGTACTAGTCGAATAAATTATTTCCAGAAGATGGTCCCAAATTTTTATTTCTATTTTTATTTAAAGCTTCCAAAAGAGTTATATGTTTTCTTTGATTCCAAAACTTTCAAATGCAACAACTTATGCAAAAACTCCAGAACACCAATGCATGTTCAAAAGTTTTAAATTCTTCTCATTTTCATACATTTGAAATACAAACCATTGTTTGGGATGTTACAAAATCTCCCCCTTACAAGAATCTCGTCTCGAGATTCCATTCACTCGAAAAAGAAAGACGGGTAGCCTGCACGCAGGCGATCCTCCCGCTCCCAAGTTGCTTCATCCTCAGTATGATTGGTCCACTGAACCTTAAGGGATTTGATGGCACGATTCCTTGTTCTTCGTTTAGCTTCTTCAAGGATGCGAAAAGGACGCTCCGATAGGTCAAATCTTCTTATTCATCAAGACCTTCCAATGGAGCCTCCTTGGTTGGAACACGAAGGCACTTCTTCAGTTGGAACACATGGAAAATAGTATGTACTCCCTCGAGTGTAGTGGGCAATTCCAACTTGTAGGAAACAGCTCCTTTCTTCTCGATGATGCGGTAAGGTCCAACATATCGAAGAGCTAATTTGCCTTTGACGCTGAATCGTTGATTTCCCTTCAAAGGAGTGACTTTGAGATAGACAAAATCATTTGCTTCATAGCTCAACTCGTGATGACATCGATCCGCATAGCTCTTTTGCCTTGATTGAGTCATGTGTAACCGGTCTTGAATCAACCGAACTTGACTGTCAACCTCATTGATCGAGTCCAGGAAAAAGAATGGTCTTTCACCAGTCTCAGACCAATTCAACGGGGTTCTGCATCTTCTCCCGTATAAGGCCTCAAAAGGGGTCATGCCGAGACTAGCTTGAAAGCTATTATTGTAAGAGAACTCGGCAAATAGCAAGCACTTCTCCCAATTATTCCTGTAGGAGAGAACACATGCACGGAGCATGTCTTCCAAGACTTGATTCACTCTTTCAGTCTGGCCATCAGTTTGAGGATGATACGCTGTGCTGAAAAGAGGTGAGTTCCCATTGCTTCTTGTAAGCTTTTCCAAAATCGGGCGGTGAAGAGCGCATCACGATCTAAAATGGTCGTCTTTGGTACACCATGTAAGCACACGATGCGGGATAAGTAGAGGTCCGCCAATAGACCCACACTGAGATTAGTCCGTACTGGCATAAAATGAGCTACCTTTGTCAACCGATCGATGACAACCCAAATGGAATCATTCTTCTTGGAAGTTCGGGGCAGACCGGTGATAAAATCCATACCGATCGAATCCCACTTCCATTCAGGTACTGGCAAAGGTTGTAGCATACCCGCTGGACGCTGATGTTCGACCTTCACATGTCGACATACGTCGCACTCAGCAACGAACCTTATGTTTTCTCGCTTCATTCGGGTCCACCAGAATCTCTACCAAAGATCTTGATACATCTTCGTGACCCCGGGATGAATGGACAAGGGGGAGTCATGGGCTTCATGGAGGACTAGATTACGCAATTCCATGTCCTTTGAAACCACAAGGAATTGTTCGAACCTCACAACACCATGGTCATCTTCTGAGAAGCACTTGGCTGTCCCATTCTTGATATTCTACTTGATTCGGTTCACCCCTTCGTTGGACTACTGAGCAACCTTGATCTGATCTTCCAAGGTTGGATGCACAACCATGGCAGCGAGAAAACCGTGCTCCACTACCCCCAAGTTGAGCCGCTAAAATTCTTCATGAAGGGCGGGCTGCTGCTCCTTCAGAATCATGGTATTGCAATAAACCTTTCGACTGAGTGCGTCAGCAACAACATTTGCCTTTCCCGGATGATATTGGAGACCCATGTCATAATCTTTGATCAACTCCAACCACCTTCTTTGCCTAAGGTTCAGATCTGGTTGGGTGAACAAATACTTTAAACTTTTGTGGTCTGAATACACTTCACAACGATTACCGATGAGGTAATATCGCCAGATTTGCAATGCATGGACCACTGCAGCTAGTTTCAAGTTATGGGTTGGATAATTGAGCTCATGCGGTTTCAATTGTCTTGATGTATAGGCCACCACTTTGCCTTCTTGCATAAGAACACACCCGAGCCCTTGATGAGAAGTATCGCAATAAATATTAAAGGTTCGGTTGACATCGGGAAGAACAAGAATTGGAGCTGTGGTCAACCTCTTCTTGAGTTCTTGAAAACACTTTTCACAATCAGTGGACCACTCATATTTCTTGTCCTTCTTGAGCAACTCCGTCATCGGCTTCGCAATTTTGGAGAAATTCTCGATAAAGCGACAATAGTATCCTGCTAAACTGAGAAAACTCCTCATGTCGGTCACTGACTTGGGCTGACCCCATGAGAGCACATTGTTGACCTTACTAGGATCCACGGCTATGCCTCCCACTAAAAGAACATGTCCCAAGAATGCCACTTTTTCTAACCAGAACTCGCACTTGCTGAACTTTGCATAAAGTCGGCGCTCACGCAGCTTTTTCAACACAATCTTTAGATGTTCAGCATGCTCTTCATCGTTCTTTGAGTAGATGAGGATATAGTCAATGAAGACCACCACAAACTTGTCCAAATACTCCATGAACACCATATTCATAAGATTCATGAACAGGGCAGGAGCATTCGTCAAGCCGAAAGACATAACGGTATACTCGTACAGTCCGTAGCGAGTAGAGAAAGTCGTCTTTGGAATATCTTTAGATCTGAACCTAACCTGATGATAGCCCAATCTCAAGTTAATCTTGGAGAATACACATGCTCTGATCAACTGATCAAAAAGATCGTCGATCCGGGGCAACAGGTACTTATTCTTCACCGTCACTTCATTAAGCGGACGGTAATCGACGCACATCCGCAGAGTCTTGTCCTTCTTCTTCACAAAGATTGTGGGATAGCCCCACAGTGATGTGCTAGGGTAGATGAAACCCTTCTCTTGAAGCTCACCAAGTTGCTTCTTCAACTCTTCCAATTCATTTGGAGGCATCCGGTATGGCCTCTTCGAAATCGTGGCAGTACCGGGCAGCAACTCAATGACGAATTAGATGTCTCTGACTGGAGGCATCCCAGGCAATTCTTTGGAAAATACATCAGAAAAGTCACACACCACTGGGACTTCATGAATTTCTAGAGCCGACTTCGCTTCAAGCGCGAAAAGGTGTGGTTATTGCAGCTTCGGCGAAATTCCATCTTGAACACCGGAGGGACTTGTGAGGGAGATGAATTTCTTGGCACAATCGATTTGTCCCAGGTGTTGGGACAACCAATCCATACCAATTATTACATCCAAACTTGCTGAATTGAGGAGAATAAGATTGACCAAAAATCACACTCCTTCGATCTCAATAGAGATATCCCGACACTTATTTTCAGCTCTCATTTCCGATCCCAGAGTGAATAATCAAAGGAACATGCATAGGAACAATTTGAAAATCACCAAGTGCAGCAAAAGACTTTGATATAAAGGAATGAGAAGCTCCGGAATCGAACAAAATGGTAGCAGGATGACACTTGACAAGAAGCGTACCCAACACGACGTCGGGTGCTTCCTGCGCTTCCTCGACCGAGATATGATTGACTCGACCGCTTGCAACCTTCTAAAATTGTTGGGCCACCTTCTGAGCTGGGGGATGACCACGTCCTTGCCCTTGCACTTGCCCCGAATTAGGGCGAGGAGCTGCACCATTCTTCTTAGGGCAAGAATTCACATAGTGACCCTTGTTGTTGTAGAAAAAGCAAGTGACCTCAGCGGCAGGATTGCGGAGGCCACCCTGCTGTCCCGCAGGTGCACGTGGCTAAAACACGGCCTGTGGAGGGCAAGGTACAGGTGCTGGTGGCCGCGGTGGTGGTGGAGCCTGAGGACGGGGAAGGTTGGCCCTTACTGATTTCTGGGCCTCCCTCTTGCGCTTACAGGACTCGCCTAGCGCTCTTCCCTTATGCTCAGCAACAATTGCCTTGTCGACCAATGTCTGGATGTCAAGGAAGTCGATAATAGATAGCTTGTCCTGCAGCTCCTCGGACAGGCCATCCATTTACTTCTCCTGCTTAGCAGAGTCTGAGGACACCTCCTTAGGAGCATAGCGAGAGAGATGGTTGAATTCATGCAAATACTTCGTTACAGACTTGCATCCTTGCTTGAGCGCAAGAAACTCCTTCTTCTTTAGCTTCATCAAGCCGGCATGCACATGAGCCCGTCAGAAGGCAGTACGGAACTCCTCCCAAGTAACGGCTCGACCGGCGGGTTGCATGGCGAGGAAGTTCTCCCACCATGAAAGCGCTGCCCCCTGAAGTTGATGAGAGGCGCAGAGTGCCTTCTCATTCTCTTGGCACTGAGCAACATCCAACTTCCTCTCAACGAGACGAAGTCAGTCGTCTGCGTCGAGGGGATCTTCCGGCCAGGAGAAAGTTGGTGGCTGCATGCAAAGGAACTCAGAGAGACCTCCTCGCTGTTGTTTGCCACCACCACCTCCAAATCCAGAGTGTAACAGCCCCAATTTTAATAAACAGTAATAAGATGCTTTATGAACAGTAATGAGATGCTGTTCATAACATCACTGTTCATTTTTGAAATTTGGATGTGTTGTTACAATCTAAAACCTTCCTTTTTAGTCAAAATCCAAAACTTGGTTAAAGCTTCAACAGAAAATACCAGTCAATGTTGGTATTATGACTGGGAAGTATTTTTATTAAAGCCTAGATAAATTATCTTGCCCAAAAATGGTTTTTGTTGAATTTTTAGAGATTATTTTGACCTGGAGAAAAATATTTGACTTTAAATAAACCTATTCGGGTTAATGTAATTATTTATGTATTTTTAAAAAATGAAACAGTGAATTTTAAATTTTATTTGGGACATATATGATCCCAGTAGCATCTTTGCAAAATTTCATATTTTTACAAATTTATTTGCTATTTTTAAAACCTGGTCAAACTTATGAAGATTTAAAGTGGGGCTGGTCAACTTTCCCGGTCTAAACCTAGCTGGTTTGTACTATAGCGACCGAGCCAAAATAGGTTTAGGTCTAAACCGGCCGCACCCGACACATTCACGCGCGTGCCCAAACCTCCAGCGAACGCGAGCCATCGATTTCGAGATGATCGGCCGAGATCCGCGGAGCCGCGCGGGCTATCTACGTACGCGAAACGATCTCCACCGTCGAATCGCAATCCAATGGCATCCATTCTTAATTCAAAACCCTATCGTGCCTCCAAATCTCCGCCGTTAGATCTTAATGGACGGGCCAGATTTATTGGGCCGTTCGGGCTACCCCGATGAGCCGTGTAATCCTGGCCGTTGGATTCAAATCCTGCGGTGCATCATTTTCGGGATAAGCCACCCTTAAATGGTAAACACTAAAATGCACCCGAGCCGTTGGATCCTCAATAAATGGGCCAGATCTAGTGGGCCGTTCGGGTCACCCGAAAGCTCCATTCAATTTCCACCTTTGGATCTAAATCGGCCGATCAAGAGTGGCTGTGACGTTCGGACCACCCGAGCACCAACTCAATCTCTACCGTCGATCTTCAATCCAACCGTGCCGCCGTTTTCGTGTTTGAACTCAAAGGCGCGCATTTGTTTTTGGTCGTTGGATTTAAATCCTATGGTACCTATTTTACCGCGTGCACTTAGGGCCGGATCTTGGTGTGACCGTCGGATTAAAATCGTGCGGTCCATGTTGAACGATACCGGTTCGTTCTTCTAACGTTTATCTCCATCGCAGCCGCCAATTTCTAATCGGACAGTCGATGTTCTATTGATCTTGTGAAGGCGCGCGTTGCTGCGGCTGACAGCGGGACCCTCACGTCAGTGAAGCGATTTTCTTCCTCCTCACCTTCAGACATCGCCGCCGACTTTGTTGTGCCGGAGAGGTGGTGTCACGCCGCGATTTTGGCAAATCTTTCCTTGACACTGCACTAAATTGCCACCGCATCATCTCTAGAGAGTTCCGCTTGCTCTAGAGGTTCAAGCTCTATATAAACCCTAGCTTTTAGCTCATCGCCATTATTGACCTAAAAGCTTCTCACCTTCTTTCTTCCTTTCCAAAGGAGTTTTCTTACCCTCACGCCTTGCTTGTCCATCTTAGTGCTTAATTCACTTTATAATGTGAATTTTTGGTCATCATTTGTAGATTGAAACTGTGCTTATTCTCTCATAACTGTGAGTGGATAAGTTGCCTTTGGTGATTTCCTCGCTCACTGAGCTATACCCTAATTTTCTTCCATCTTGAACATCTTAGGGACCTTAATATCCTCTCTGAATCACTCATTTGTACATATGATGCTCAAATCTTACTTTGACCAAAAGTCGCTTATAACTTTTCGGTCTTTCATGTCGTTTCAAGCTCTAGGTTTCTAATGTCATCTTTTCAACTTAACTAGGTCCTAACTTAACCCTAGTAGCATAAGCAAAGGTTATCTCGATCATTTTGCTTCCAAATCAAATCGCTCTAAAACCTTTTTTCATTGCTTTGTCGATAAACCGACAAAAGTTGTAGCATGCCATTTATCTTTTAATCTTGCTAATTAGGGTTAGCAAGGGGTTGATCTAGGGTGTTAACTTTCTTAAAAATTATGTTTAGCACCAGCAAGAATCTTATGTTCATGTGTATTAGTGTTTAAGCAAAAATCTTCAACTCTTGTCTTGCTGTTTTGCTATCAGCTGAACCTACTCAATGTACAGCAGGACCTTCCAATGTTTATTTTGTCAATTAGTGAGTAAATGATGAGTTAGGTCACTGTATTAGTTATGAATACTCTTAGTCTAAGCAAAATAGTTTACTTAATACATGTTTAGATCACCAAAACACTCTGTTATAATCATTCTCGATTTCGCTTTTCCAAAATCAAATCAGAACTTTAACCTAAACCCTAATTTTTGACAATTAATGGCTTAAGCATGTTGTTAATCATGCATTACAATCTTGATCATGCATTTTTGTCAATGCTTTGCCTTATGGGTTTCTTATTGTTGTTCTTGGGTTTTTGTATTTTTAGATTCTGAATCTTGTGAAGTGGTTGATTCTCTTTCAACCATCAAGAATTAACAAGAAGTTTATTACTATCAAGGCAAGCATCCTCTTTGCACCATATTGAACCCAGATTTCAATACATTAGATTTTCAAATTTACAATAACACTGTGCATGCTATTTTCTAAAGTAATTGTGATTTGTGAGTAGTTAGCTACATACCAATAATTGTGGATTGCCCCAATTAAACTCATACACATATGCCTTAAGATAGTATCTTTGTTCTCATTTTATCCTCAGTAGCTTGTGCTTAGCTTTGCAAAAGATAACGTTAGTTGGTTGACAAGCTTATCTTGTTAATCATGGGCAAAACAAAATACTTTGATTTAGATCTTAGGATCTGTTTTGTGAACTAAATTCAATTTTTGGTCCCTTGTTCCAATTTTCAAAACTAAACTTAAATTCAGCCTTTGCTGAAAAACATATATGAGATCTGGACAAGTGGTTGCTAGTGATGGTGCCTTTGTGCACGAGATTGGGAAATGTGGTTGTCTTGTCTGGATCAATTAAGGACTGAACTCTGACTATTCAGTTCAAGCCCCGTGTACTTCCACACGCGGTGTATGAGCGCTGTTTGGTTAAGTAAGGGGTTGGCGTTATTGAGTTGGGATGCAGGTTGATAAGGATATATGAGTTGATCGTATATCTATGTCATATATTCGTAATGGCGAGGACTTTTGGATGTATCCGGGTTCATAAGGTTCTGATTTCAATACTATATGTGCGGGCAGCACAACTTTTATTTCTTTTATTGAATCGGATGTTCCGGCGTAACATGTGTGCCCTGTTGGTTAGTAGGTGGTCTAACCTACATCAACAAGATCAGTCGCACATAGGTAGCCCAACACAATAATGTCAACTCGTTGAAAAATACCAAATCTTAGTTTCCCCGGTCGGCATACCAAAGGAAGTGTGTCATCATTCGGAGGCATCCGAAGGCAACGGGCTGACTAAGTCGTGTGGATAAAGATGTACACCCCTGCAGGGTTAAAACTGTTCGAATAGCCGTGTCCACGGTCATGGACGACACTTGAGTTGATGTCACCTGTATAGATTTTGATTTAAACCTATGTTTTGGGTTCTGGTTCGGCATGAAGGGTATTCATGCAATATCTTTATTGTGGTGGATAGCCACTTTATTATTGTTGTGGTTTATGATTACATGTTATATTACTTATTGTTTTAGTTTAAATCAGTTTATAAAATCGCTTTGTTAAAACCTAGCATGTGTAGGTTAAGATGTATTGCTTTATGCAAAACTAATGCCATTATAACTTTCCTGTTGCCAACCTTAAGCATGTACAAATAATAATCCTTTGAATAGGTTCTATCAAACACATTCTTTTAATAGTTTTGTGTAAGTCTTGCGAGTACCTTCTGTACTCAGGTGCTTTCACCACTTGTTGCAGGTGAGGATGGGTATTTATATGAGGTACCCGTTAGCGCCGATCAAGGCGACGTTAACGAATGAAGCTGTTTCTAATCTCCACGCAATAGCTTGCGGGTGATGGGGCCATTGGTGGTTTTTGTTGTTTAGTTTGCTTCCACTGTTAAACCTTTGTTATGACCAAAGTCACTTATATTGTAGAATGAAACCGAGTTGTATCATCCTATGTATAATTATGTAAACGTATGCCTTGTATGTGATTGATGCATTGTTGTTTAAGGATATATGTGCAATGGTTACTGATCCTGGGAACCATTGCAAGACATATATCCGGGAACCTGAATATTAGATTTATACCTTGTTAAATTTATGCTTCTAGTATGATTTTTAATTAAGGACCGAAATGTTCTTAATTATTAATTATGCTTTTAGTGTAATTTTTAATTCGACATAAATTCCAATAATCCAGGGTCCTTACACAGAGGCACCAGAAAGAGCGGAGGTATTCTGAGCAATAACCTCCAGAATCCTTGTCCGATCCATTCGGTTTTGCTCAATCTGGGCGAGAACCTCGGCCATAGTCGGAGGAGACGGAAGCTCCTCATCATGATCAGCAGGCTGACCATGACCACTTCGAGTTCTTCCAGCCATCCTGCTCTGTTGAAATGGGTTAGCAACAAAACCCAAAAACTAGATGCGAAAGGTAGCAGCAGAGAAGCCATCGACTAGGAGAAAATGAGATATTACCCTAACTCGAAAGCAATACATATAAATAACAAGGAAATAAACTCCAAACATTTGTATAAATACATAAGAACCAGCACCAAACCATCAAGCAAAAGGTTAGCTTCCCGTATGACTAACTCGTATTAAATGAACGAGCAATAGGTAGGGACGGCAAAAATTTTAGAACACAACTCAAGTCTTATCACAGCAAAAAGGGCATGGTAAAAACCATTTAGGGATGCTTTAGGCACTAACCAACTAATATTACATCTTACCCTTTCATTTTTAGCCCTAACAACGAACTAAGTGCTTGTTGTCCAAAACATGTGCTTGCTGTCCAGATTTTGCATCCAATCTCCAAGTTGAGTTTTCCAACATCAAAGGCTTCTAATCTTCACCAAAGGATAGCCAACACTTCAGATTACAGCTCTCATTGAATCCCCAAAACCGAATTTAATCTATAACCACTATCTTTTTTAAACAAGATGAGAAGGAAACAACTTTTCGAAACTTAAACAGAAACAAGGTAAGATGAGCAATCTAAGATAGGTAAGGAATAAAATCTGAGAATTTACTTAAGTTTTCATAAACCATTTGTAATACCCCAAAAGTATTAGAAAGAATTAACGGGAGAGAGTTATTTGAATTTCAACCGTTTTTTCAGGATTTTAAATGGGATTTTAGAATTTCTCTTGAAGGGGATTAAATCTTGGGCTAAAGGCCCATAGTCTTGGCCCATTAGGGCTAGTCAAAACCCCTAGGGTTACTGTAGCACGTGACCTGCTACAGTACCGTCGCCGCTACAGTATCACCCCTCCCCTCCCAAGCAGCCCCATCCTCCATTGGTGCCTCCCTTCCTCTCCGTCGGTGCTCTTTGCTGCCGATCAAGTGAAGAAAGGAGAGGAGATCATCTTCGCGGGGCCAAATCTTCACCTTTCTGCGATTCTACAAGGGTGTAGGTTTGATCCCGGAGGCAGCCCCTTCTGCACGTCCCTCGTACTCTCACGGTTAAGGCAAGTATAGTGATGGATATGATAGAAAACATTGCATGCTATTGTTTGATAAATACTAGGAGTGTTTGTGTTATCCATGATTGTTATGGTGGTATGTTTGGTATTGTTCATGGTTTCTAGTGATATGAGTTATGTGTTATTCATGGATGTTTGAAAGTTATGAAGTATATGATACATGCTAGTATTGATATATTAGCCGTGTTTTATTGATAGTATGATATGCTGGTTAAAGATGAGGAATGCTTATGATACGAGTGATCATTAATCATGTATGGTATTGATGTTGTTTATGCTTATTGCAAACGGTAATTGTTCATATGCACCATGAGAGCATTCATAATACCGGTCACGTGGTGACCGTGAATGCATATTTGAGGTCCCCGCCATGTAGATGACGGGCTTGAGGTCCCCACATTCGTGGAATGTGGGCATTGAGAAGAGGTCCCCATCATGTAAACGATGGGCTTATGGTCACCATACTTGTGGAGTGTGGGCTTGAGGTCCCCTATACTTGCGGAGTATTGGGCAATTGGTTCCTGTGCTTGCGAGCACAGGCATGGGTACGCAGCGACGGTTGCATACCTCGCATTACTGGTGTAATGCACAAAAGAGAAAGAGAAAGATAAGGAGCATTTGAGCATTTGCATAGCATGAGCATGTGATAGTTTTGGTGTGCAGCTGGATGGATAATAATTGATGATTTACCATTATGTATGTTGTTGATGCCATAAATTGTACTTGCTGAGTCGGTGGACTCACTCTTGCTTTTATTGTTGTTTTAGGTACCCAACCCAAGAACGACATGCATGGGAGGGAGTAGCTCTATGTTCACACGCACACTACCATGAACCTTCTAAAGTTGATTAAATTTTAAATCATGCCTTAATAAATGAGCAAATTGCTTAATTGATTCAATATGATGATGTTTTCGTGTTGGATTATTTGTAATAACGAAGACTAGCATATTTGGATATTGGTGATTATGCTCTAGTCAGTTAGTATGTCATGAATGCCTACTGATTATGCTGAATGTTCGATTGTTTAATTGGGATAAATGTAATTGTTGGAACCCTTGGTAAAGTTAGCCAAAGAGAGAAGGTTCTACCGGAATTTAGTAAAGTGTCTTGGTTTTAATCGCTTGTTGTTAGTTTAGTAGCATTTCGTGGTCGTGTTGGTGTTGTGTTACAATTGGTATCGAGCGCGGCAGTAGGTCCGTGGTTCATGAAATATTAATTTTGACACACTAAGCACAGAGGACACTACTACACACACCTCATCACGACGGTTCGAGCGGTCATCACGCAGGCGGTTCAACCGCTCGTGTTTTTGCACGCCTGTGATAAGTCGGCGGTTATCACAAACGGTTAAACATCCGTCGTGATAAGTCACAACACGACGCGGTTCTAATTATATAACCGCTCGTGATATCTAATTATCACGCACGGCTCTATTCAAGAACCGCTCGTTATAGACGCATATCGACGCATTTATTTACTAACCGCTCGTGATATACACATATCCCGCATTTGCTCGTAAATAGAACCGCTCGTGATAAAAGGATATCCTGGATGGTTATATTTACGAACCGTCGGGATATGTGTATATCACGACGGTTATATAATAGAGCCGCTCGATTATACATATCACGCATTTGGTTGATTGATAAACCGCTCGTGATAGTTATTTCAGATAACTATTTTTAAAAAATTTCGCTAGCCTCGTGATTGCTAGCCATGCCCTCTCAAAATAAGCAGCGTAAAATAGATACATCACGTATATCAATCGTTGACAACCCAAAGTGATCATTGTCATACAAACGAACATATATCAAATACAACAAACATTGTAATATCAACTCGCTCGTAAAATATTGTCATACAACCCAAAGTGACAACCCAAAGTTTACCATTGAATCACAACTATTCAAAGTGAATTACAACTATATCAAATATATTAATTGTTTCAAGGTCGCTCAAGAGTGAAACTCTTCGTTGGCGCAATGATATCCGTCGTGATGAAGGTGCAGAGCCTCCTCGAACATCCGAGATCTCTTTACAACGAGTGAATCTAAATCTATATTCAAAACCTACAAACAAGAGTAAAGTGTTACACATATATATTTAAATTTATAATTAGCAATTATTGCAGATTGACCAACCTCGGATCCGAACCTAGCACTCATGAGAATCGCATATGATGGCAAACGAGAATGCACATTCTTCTCGCTTTTTGTCGCGCACATCAAAAATAGAATTACATATATAGGTATAGTCGGTTCGAGACGATTATTACAGTATGATATAGGATTATTGTGTTGTAGCACGCATCGAAATCGCGTCCCGTGATTAAGTGTGGCGTTAGTTCCCTTGTATAGCCCTCCTCGGCAATATAGGAGATGAACGACCTACATGTTTCCAAAAAGTTAACCTCGGCCATTTCAAACGAAGGAAGACTACAATAGAGTTATGTATGGAGGAAATGAGCACACTGTCGACTACTTCTTGCACAAGGGTGAAGTCGTGGTCTTTTTCATTAGGGAATCAAGGTATAGTACCGATTCCTCTTTGGTATAATGACTAGAAGGATCCAAAGGATGCCTACTCATGTATGTTGCTATAGTCATTAAACCTAAGTTCATATCACAGATAAAGTACAAATGAAATTTGTATAGCAAGTAGTGAAGCACTTACTTACGTTGTAGGGCACCATTATGTAGTCCACGTAGTTTTGAGCAAGCAATCCCGCCGTTATGTATTTCTCGACGAGGATGCGTCGCCAAGATGGTTTGCTCGAGACCACGTGTGGTCGAGAAACCCACCGTTCTTTCAATCGCCGCAGTTTTAATCATGTATCTATACATAAGCAATGAGTTGTTATATTACGTGAACGCACGTGAATGTAGAACTTGATTGTACACACTTACAAAGGTCCAAAGATCGTAGAAGTGAGGCATCGAGGGCTTTGAGGTTGAATAGGTCAAACAAGTCGCCGGCTCACGATGAAGGGGGCCGCTCGTGGAGGAAATAGTCCTCCGTGTATCCGGCGGTGATTCCATCAGCGCACCTTTCTCTTGGTCTTCTTCAAGTACCAAATATGCAAACTCCGACAACCTAATCCAAATGAGGCTAATCGTGCTCGCCGCCAATGGACTTCCAAAGAGTATTTCTTAGGGTTAGGAGGCGAAGCGCCTAATGTTCTTCGATTTCGATTTGTCCCGAACGACTTGCGCGCCACGTGTCTTCCTCCCGCCGATGACTCGAACCGACACGGCGGCACGCTTTTTTGTTCGTTCGGTGTCTTCTCCACGGAACCGGCGAGGCGGGCTTCAAGCGAAGGTTGAGGTGCGCCATGGAGGGTCCGTTGGAGAGACATGGTCGTGTCGAGGTGGTTGGGGTAGAGTCATCAAAGGTTGAGGCGGCATCAGAGGGTCCAGGGACGATGTCCTTCAAAAGTTGAATTGAGGGCATGGTCGTGTGGAGATGGTTGGGGTGGAGTCATCGAAGGTTGAGGCGGCACCGCAGGTCCAGCGATGTCCTTCTTTGGCCACCGAATAAAACTGCATGCAGGGCATCCCTAGTGTTATGATTTCGTCGTTGGCGAATCTCAGCCGGACGGCCCTAAAATTATCATGTACCATGTCCACCGACTCGGCGTAACCTCGCGCCACCGGGCACCGTGCTTTGCACTATCCCTTCATTGCATGGATACACCACCCCGCCCACCTCAATAGACATCCCAACCATCCTCACTTGGAGTGTGCAGCAGGTCGGCTCCTACAAAACGATACGCAATTAGCTAAGGCGTCCTATAGGTCTATCTTTGGAGCATTCCGTAGATGTACATTACCTTGATGTTGTCGATAGGTAATTGGACATCATCGTGTTCACAATTTTGCGACGCGACGCCATCCGATGTTGAGGAGGATCGCCTACCAAAACAACGGGGCGACTGCGATCGTTGTTGAGGAGTAGTAGTTGATTCACTTGGTCCCGCAATCTTGCTATCTTTTCTTCAAATTTTGCAAGAAGCACCGTTCTCTTCCTTCAAATTTTGAAGTAAGCACATGTTCCAACACCGGTCGCACTCGGCCTTGGATCTCTTCCCGCTCCTATACGTGCGAGAGTCGCCCGGGAATCCATCCTCCAAGATACGTTAACCCTTTGCTCGCGTGCGACCCGGTGCTCCTTGTTTCCCGAGCCGTAGTTAGTATATCCTTCTCCCGGCTGCTTGGAAGGAGCCTTCTGAACATGCGGAACTCAATTCTTGCCGCAAGAGGTCATCATGTTATTATATACATTATGAAGTTATAGACTTATTAACAACTAGGTAGTTCAAGACATTTACCACACGGTTGGCCACATCCTGGTCTCACGGGTTTGTGAAAGAGATTTCGCCAAGACGAATCGATGCCCTCGCTCTTAACCGTGATAGAGCGCGCCGTCCGTGATCTCAAAGAAATGGCCTTGTTTCGCTCGCGCCCTCCGCCGCCCATTGCGCGGTTTTACCGCGCACCAGCGGTGCCGAAGTTTGTGGGGGTGAGTGTTAAGTGTCTGAGAGCCTTGTGCGTCGCACTTTTCTCAAGAAATTCGGCGCCGTCTTCATTTGCACAAAGGCGTCCCATATATCCCGCGACAAGAATTTATACGCCGTGAAGGGCGCTCACCCGTGTTCACGCACTTTGTGACAAGCACGCTCTGAAGGTCCTCCACGCCTTCCGATCGAGAGCAACGCCGTTGCTTCCACGCGCGCAGTCTGCGTCGGGAAAGTGAACGATTTTAAAACTTCGCCCCACACCGGCTTCTCCGAACATCCGACACGTTGTCCCACTCGGTGTGGTGATGGGGACCTGCTCTTCCAAGTATCCCGCACAAGGTTCGAATCTCGCCACGCTTGGGGGACTCACAGGATCCCATTGGCATTGACCTCGTGGACGGTCATTATGCCCGGAGGAATTCTCGATGTTCCTCTCGCCATCTCGCAGACGTACTACTTTCCTCGGAGATCCGACGGCGGCGAAGATGGTGCGGACGCCATGTCGCTACTTGCTATCTATATATGCACGGCAATATGCGTAAGCTCTAATCGACTGATTCAAGCGATTTACTCAACTTAACCAAAATGATGCACAAACGTATAATATATAAAGAAGGATTGATGGTAGTTTGTGCTCGTATGAGAGTTGCAAAAGAACAAGTCTTTGCCATCTCAATCCTATTGTCTATACTCTTCATTAAATGAATATGATAGTATAAATTCAAACTATGAGCTCTAAACAATACTTTGCTTAATCACAAATGATCTCAATCATTACAAAATGATCTCTTAACTATCACATTCAATCTCAAGATAAGAGAAAAGTTCATCACAGAGCGAACTGAACAAAGCCCACCGATCAATTTCTGGTTCACATTATCAAAGACTATCAAAGTCACATCACGTAGGGTTCGTCAATACAATAGAGCTCATGAATGAACTAACAAGATATCAAATTGACGGATGCATTCAACCGCTCGTGACAACTAGCATTCAACCGAAAGTAACAAATTAACAGTATATGAAATTGACAGTAGCAAGTAATTTGTACAATAGAGCTCAAGAATCAACTAACTATCACATTCAATCTCAGTATAAGACAGAGTTCATCACAGAGCATGTCAACAAAGCCCACTGATCAATTTGCCAGATCTTTAGGAATACTCACAGAGGATGCCGCACAACAACTCACGGTGCAAGGAGGAGGCCGGTGCAGGGGAGGAGGCCGACGCGGGGAGGAGGGAGAGGCGCGGGGAGGAGGCCGACACGGGGAGGAGGACGGCGCGGGGAGGAGGCCGGTGCAGAGGGAGGAGGCCGACACGGGGAGGAGGCCGACACGGGGAGGAGGCCGCGCGTCGAGGCGGAGGCAGCGTCGTCGATGAAGGGGCGGCGCGGGTCTTCACGGCCGGGAGGTGAACGGCGAACCCTAGAGGAGCCGAGAGCGCGCGAGCCTAAGGGGCGTGGGAGACGGTGACGAGTAAAGAGCAAAACCCTAGGGCGCGCTTTAATAAAGGATATCACAGACGGCTCTATTAAAGAACCGTCGAGATATCAAGAATATCACGCACGGCTCTATTTAAGCACCGTCGTGATAATATCACACGGTTTGTTAAAGAACCGCTCGAGATATCTCAATATCACGACGGTGCCATTCAAGAACCGTCGTGATATTGAGGATATCTCGACGCTTTAAGAAAACCGTATGTGATATTATCACGCACGGTGCTTAAATACAACCCGTCAGTGATATTGTGGATATCTCGCACGGTTCTTTAATAGAGCCGTCTGATAATATATCGCGACGGATCCATCATAGAGCCGTCGTGCTATGGATCTCATTCCCTTCATCTCCGCGCGAGTGTCTCTTCGCTCTCGCCCCAGCTTTTATATAAATAGACAACCCTTATCAAAGGGATTTCTCACGAACCTCCTTGATCATCCCCTCTCTCCACAAATTCTAAATGGCTTCCTCTCGTCCCGGTTGTACTTGACCTACATTTTGGTTGTGTACTGCACTTCTCTCGATCGCAACTCGCCCAAGCCGCGAACAAGGCGTCCGTCGCAATGCAATCCGTTGTAGACCCTCCCATCTACCGAGACCATAACGGCGATCATCGGTCGATTGGAGCTCCTCCTCCAACAGACCAAAGGCGAGGCTCTCCAAAGATCCCGAGTAAACCTCGCCGTGGAGATTGTCCTATGGAACTCTTTGGTCCGCACCGAGGATGCAGCCCAGAGAGTCGAGGACGACATCGACATTGCAGGAGAGCGGGTCCGCCTAGCCGAGACTGTGGAGACCAGGGTTGATGGCCTCTGGGCTATATGGGACTTGATTACGGAGTCCGAACATCTACAAGAGGAAATTGAGCGTGCAAGGTCACAGGTGGAGGCGTTTGGTGAGATAGTCGGTGATCCCGCTCCCACTGAAGCCGACGAGAATGCGTACGAAGATTTGAAGACTAAGATAGGATCGCTCATCCTTTTTTATCGTCTGTGATGTAAAAACGATAAGGCCAGTCTATTGTCTGTCTGTGATGTAAATATGGTCTTTTTGTCTGTGATGATATGGTCTTTTTTATCGTCTGTGATGATATGGTCTTTTTTATCATCTAATTATTATCGGGCAAATCAGACGCTATCACGCATTTGTTGAATAAAAAAACCATCTCGTGATAATATACTCATCACAGCGGTTCCTCTCACTAACCGTCAGTGTTGATTATCACAGACGGCTCCATGTGGAACCGCTCAGATATCTCTCCATAGCACGACGGTTTGTGAATAGAACCGCTCGTGATGTTGAGTATATCACGCATTTTCACATGGAGCCGTCAGAAAGTTCAACATGCACGGTTTGTGTAGAACCGCTCGTGATATACTCGTATCACGCACGGTTGGAAATAAGAACCGCTTGTGATATTTCACCCTATAAATATAAAGACCCGACCGAGGCCCCCGCCTCTAGCGCCTCCGATCTCTTCATTGGAATAGAGGGGCTTGAGAAGCTTTGCTCTGTGTTGGTCAGGAGGCTTGTTTATTTGGCTTGCCTTGTTCTTGGTTGTGGGTTGCCCTAGCAACTTATGGTCATTTGGCTTGCATGCATGCTTGCTTTGTGAGGCTTTGGTGGTAGCTCTCGGTTTGGGTGTAGGTGAATGAGTGTTTTTGTGAGTGGGATAAGCTGGTGTATTTCGACCGTGGCTCTCTTGCCCTGTTCATTGGCCTGAAGGAGAAGGACAGTGAGGAATCTCACGGGATATTAGGAATTTTCGTCGTGAGCTCCGAGGGTAACGATCTTTAACTCTTTATATTTGCTTAATAGGAGGAGTAACGATTTGCGATTAATAGGAGGAGTAACGATTTGCAGTTTATTAATATAATTTAACACTACTAATTGTTACATGTGTAGCGAGATGGACCGAATCGGATGTACGGTGCGAACCGTGTGAGTGAAGAGTACATTAATGGCGTGATTGCTTTTAAAAGAGCCGCGAGCAGATATGCTGAATAAGGGATAGAATTTATGTATCGTCCATGCATTGATTGCGATAATCAAGATTTTTAACAACCCGCGCAGATCGTAGGGCACTTGATTCAAGGGGTTTCAAAAAGGGTATACATGTTGGACCAATCCACGGTGAAGAGCGATTATACAGAAGTTAATAATGATGACATCGACGAGAAGTCAACGATATGCCGGATGTGGATGTGTTTTTGATGACGATAGGTCGCACGATGACAACTGATCGATGCTACGCGATGCGTATGAAACTACAAAGAGAGAGAGTTTTGTAAATTCGAGCGCTTAATGGAGGACTCGGGAAACCTTTGTTCCCCGCCGCAAGCCGAATACACAAGGTTGTCAACCGTATTTGAACCGCTGAAATTGAAGGCGAGCAATGGTTGGTCCGACAAGAGTTTCACGGCGTTGTTAGGTCTCCTAGCGGACATTCTTCCGGAGGGAAACGTGTTGCCCAAAGACCACCTACCAAGCCAAGAAGGTTCTTTGTCCATTGGGAATGGAAGTAGAAAGAATACATGCATGTCCGAACGATTGTATCTCAGATCGTAAAGAGTATGCAGACTTGCATGTATGTCCCGTGTGCAAAGCATCCCGATACAAGCGTAAGAATACTACTAAGGTGAAGCAAGGACCTCCGCTAAGGTGTTGTGGTATCTCGCTGTGATCCCACGCTTGAAGCGCTTATTTGCGAACCGAAAGGAGGCAAGATTGCCGCGTTGGCACTCTGAGGAGCGTAAGAAAGATGGAAAACTAAGACACCTCTTGATTCTCGCGCAGTGGAGAAACTTCGATCGGACCTTCAAAGAGTTCGGTGCGGAACCGAGGAACATAAGGTTAGGGTTGAGTACGATGGAATGAATCCTTTCGGTAACATGAGCAAATGACATAGCACATGGCCCGTGAACCTATGTATGTACAACCTTCCTCCTTGGTCGTGTATGAAGCGAAGTACATTTTGATGTCACTACTTATCCAAGGGCCGAAGCAACCTGGGAACGATATTGATGTGTACCTAGCACCATTACCGGATGATCTTGTGACACTGTGGAACGAAGGGGTACAAGTATGGGATGCGTACAAACGAGAGAACTTCTCTTTACGCGCCATGTTGTTCTCGCACTATCAATGATTTTCCTCGCCTTGGTAACTGTCGGGCTTCGATTTAAAGGAGCCAAAGCCTGTCCGCACTGCTTAGATGCTACGGAGAGTGTATGGCTGAACAACTCGCGCAAAACTGTGTATATGCGTCACCGTAGGTTCCTTCCCAGGAGTCACCCATACCGCAAGATGAAAAACAATTCGACGGAAATAAGGAGGACAGTTCACTCCAAGGGCTTTTAGAGGGAAAGAGGTCTATGATATGGTTAAGGATATCCATGTTGTGCTTGGGAAGGGATGTAAATTAAAACCCGTCGAAGAACATCCGAAGAAGCGGTCAATTTTTGGGACTTGCCTTATTGGGAGCACTTAGAAGTTCGTCATCGATCGACGCCATGCACGTGGAGAAGAATGTATGTGAAAGCTTGATTGGTCTCTTATCGAACATTAGTGGCAAAACAAAGGATGGTGTTAACGCACGACGCGACTTGGTTGATATGAACATAAGGACCGAGTTAGCACCGAAAGGGACCGATAAGGACGAACATACCTTCCACCACCTTGCTACACTATGTCCAAGGCCGAGAGAAATGAATTGTGCCAAAGCTTGCATGGTGTCAAAGTCCCGTCCCGTTACTCCGCTAACATTAAGAAACTTGTTTCTATGCAAGATTTGAAATTAATTGGTATGAAGTCTCATGATTGTCGTGTGTCGATGACACAAATGCTTCTCGTTGCAATTAGGGGTATCTTGCCAACAAGGTCCGAGTGGCAATCTTGAGGTCGTGTTATTTCTTCAACTTAATTGCTCGTAAGGTCATTGATCCCGGCGACTAGATGCTCTACAGCCGAGGTGGTGACGACTCTATGTCAACTTGAGATGTATTTCCTCCGTCATTTTTCGATATTATGGTCCATCTCATTGTTCATCTTGTGAAAGAGATAAAGATATGCGGTCCCGTGTTCCTACGCCATATGTACCTGCTCGAGAGGTATATGGGAATTCTCAAGTCCTACGTGCGAATCGATCTCGACCGGAGGGCAGCATCATCGAAGGTTATGCAACCGAAGAGGTCATTGAGTTCTGCGTCGACTACATGGCTCGTGGAACCGATAGGTGTGCCTCTATCTCGCCATGAGGGAAGGCCGGATGGTATCGACCATCGGAAGGAAATCAATCACCCCGATCCGATACGCACGCCAAGCCCATTTCACGGTCTTGCAACATATGACCCAACCGTCCTCGTGACATCGACGAGCATAAAGACATGGTACGCCAACGTAATCCGCACCGGTCGGAGGTTTGGATCACGAGAGCACAACCGCCGGTTCAACGAATGGGTAAAGGTGCGAATCATGACGGGAGGTCATCAAGTGATGATACGCTGCTATGGTTGGCAAAAGGGCCACAATTTACAATTGTCACATGGCAAGGATACGACATAAATGGGTACACATTTTATACGGCAATTCAGATAGGAAGAGCACAAATCGTAATGCATGTGTCCGCATAGATGCATTCAGCATCGATGGGCCGAGGAGCTCGTACTATGGGCAAATAGAGGAGATATGGGAGCTCGACTACGTGCTTTTCAAGATCCCCTATTTCGTGCCGTTGGTCCATCTCCCACATGTGAAGGTCGACAAATACGGCGTCACTCACCGTGGACCTCGATCGTGTCGGATACAAAGACGAACCATTCGCATCAAGCTAACCAAGTTGTTCAAGTCTTCTATGTAACCGATCCGCAAATAAGAAGCGCCACGTAGTTCTTCATGGAAAAGAAGGATTGTCGGAGTTGAGAATGTAGTGGACGAGGAAGAATACAATCAATTTGACGAGTTGCCTCCTTTCGGAGACGGCATCGCTCGAGGAAGAACCCAATGAGGAAGCTAGCTATATGCGCGTCGATCATCGTGAAGGACTATATTTTAATTAAGAAATTACTCCATTGTAATTAATTTATTCCATAACATCATGTGTTATGAACTTGTAATATGTCGTGACGATATTTTGATGTCAACGTGAATTGTAATCGCCTTGTCCTTGTGGACCGTATATTTTGGTGCATTAAAAATTCATTTCATTTGGAAAATAGTCCACCGCACCACCTTTCTAGAAACCTAAAAACTAAAATTTTATGGCAAATAGTCTAACACCTTTGCAAAGAAACCGGTATACTCATGCCTAATCCTCGCATCGCCATCGCAGAAGACGACGTAGTCGCCCCACCCTTCCACACCGCAGCCAATGCTCGTGCACCCGTGGCCATCCTCCGACAACGCCCACCCGCCCGGTGGCCCGCCTTCTTCCCCACGCCGCCGCTCGACCATGTCCGCGCGAGCCTCTCGCACCGCCGCACTCCCGGTTGGTCTTGGCCGCCTCGCACCCGCCGCCGGCCGGCTCGCCTCGACCGGGCTGATGTAGTGCTTCCCAACGCCGCGCGCCTCGCCGGCCGTGTAGAGGAGGAGACCGAGCACGAGGCCGCGCCTCAGGCGCGCCACGCCGCCTGCTCAAGGAACATGAGGCCGCTCTATGTCTTGGGGCGCCAAGACAAGCCCGAGGCCGACGATGAAACAAGCCCCGGTTGCGGCGGCGGCCGGTGGTTGACGACGGCGAGGTAGCGCCGTTGTCCCGCCACTTCATCGCCTCTCTCGCTCCAGCGCCACGCGCCCCACGCGCGTTCTTTGGACACCTTGTACAAGGCCTTGCAACTATACGTACATACATTCAAGATGTTAGAATAAATAGTAGTATGTACGTACGTATATTGTAGACATAAAGATGTACGTACGTTAATCGTAGGCTGCATAGGTCCTCCATGGGCTGAGGAGAGCTCGCGGCCACACGGCCGACGATGTCGACGACGACATCGTGAGAAAGAGCGGCGATCACCGACCTCCTCGCCTTGGTGCTGGCCTGACTGCTCTGCATGCTAACCTTGGCGATTGACGTACTCAAAACCGTGAGACGAAGAGCGATGGGAGGAGTTTAATCTTCGGTGATTATTCCGTCTTATATCAAGAATTAGGAGTAACTGGCACGTGAGACGAAGAGACGCGTATGTATCGTCGGCGTGCGAGACGAAGAGACGGTTGTGCGGATATCACAGACGGCTCTATATGGGAACCGTCTGTGATAATACTATCACCGACGGTTATTTAATAGAGCCGTCTGTGATACTAGTATATTACAGACAGTTCTCAAATTGAACCGTCGTGATATTTCACGACGGTTTTATTTCCAAACCGCTCGCGATAAGCGTCCTCCTCATAGACGGTTCATATTACCAACCGTCTCAGGATACTTCATGACGGTTGAAATATGAACCGCTCGTGATATGTCTCATCACGCACGCACGTTCATATATACGAACCGTCAGGAAGTATCACAAACGGTTGGTAATAAGAACCGCTCGTGATGAGGACATATCCCGCATTTGTTCCAAAGGGAACCGCTCAGAGAAAGAACATGACGGCTCCTTTGGAACCGCTCGTGATGAGGTGTCTGCTATTGCCTGCTTTGTAGTAGTGGGATGGGAATGGGCATAGCCTTGCATTTACGTTTCCGTTTTTATCATAGTATTGATTGCTGATATGAATTGAGTTTTATTGCTCATTAATTGATTGTGATTATATTGTGTGGGGATAATCCATGTTGAGAGGTTGAGGCCGTGGTTGTGGCCCCTGGCTTTACCAGCTACACCACCGTTCGCAAAGATGAGAATAGTGAGTATCTTTAGAAGAGTTGTTCTCTTCCATTGATTTAATTTGATCCTTAAAGCAAACATTGTTTTCCAACTGTTGAGCCGCATGCGGTTGATGAACCTTCTTTGGATAATGGTTACAATGCAGTTGATGGATTTCAATTGGTTTGTATTTGTTTTATAGAGTAAATGTTGTCTTTTCTGACTCTTGAGCTATTCTTGCTACTTGTAAACGTTGTCATTGGCAATATTGTTCCTTGTCATGGGAGTTCTACCTTTTTGTTGGCAAACTTGACCCGTTTATTTGTTTGGTGTTTTAGATAATGGAAAGTATCATTTACAAACTTCTTTGAAGTACATTTTGACTTTACGCACTTCTTTTAGAGTAGTTGGAATATTGAAGTTTAGTGCCTCTTCGTTGAGAAGGAAAGTATCAAAACTCTTTTGAGATGTTTTGTTGTATTTTGTGAGAGGTTTTAAGCATAAAGGATAGATTGATAATGTATGAGTTATCAAGTTGGGTTTATAATGTGGTGCGTAATCGGTCTTAACCAAGATCGTTGGAAGTGAAGTTGATAAGCTTGATGTTGTCATAGAGTCGTTACAAGATGAACTTGTTTAAACGGTATGACCATTCCTACTAGGAATCCAAGACTTATTAAGAGGTGTGGTATATTGATGCTTTGGTCTGATCATTAAGATTGTGGAATTTGATATATTTATCGGATAATTCGGAGTAAAGTATCTCAAGGGATTTGTCTACGCTTTAGTGATGATTATGTTAAGGATGTGGTTGAACGATGCCTTAGAGGATATTAATTGTAACACCCCAGGATCCACATTACCCTGGAATGCTACTTAACCACTCTACAGCTAGCCAATAATTTCAAGATAAATTAATTCGGCAACATCTCTAGACAAAAAGCATTAAGCGGAAGCATAATCATCTAAGGAATAAAGATAACGGTAACAAGTTCAATAATTAAACAACTCAGAGCAGATTAATCAAAGAATGGTTCACAAGTCCATCCTTATTAAATAACATAATCCTCCACAAATAGTTAAGCATTTGGCTAAAATTTCATCGACTTTATTACAACATGAGTTGATGAACCATGTGCATTATTGTGGTGCCGCTCTACCCATCCCATGAATGCTCAACAATCACCTGTAGGGGGGAAAGAAAACAAGGGTGAGATAAAAATCTCAGCAAGCAAACTGTTTAACCGGCTATTCAGACTACTAACAAACATACAACATCATTAAAGTATCCAAATGTCCACACCCATAATGTGAATCCACATTCATTTACCAGCCAATTAAACTACAAAGATATTAAGCATCAATATCCAATTCTCATAATGAACACAATTATAGCCTCAACCATATTTACTACCAAAGATAGTAAAATATTAACAACAAAATCTTGATCAACTGCTTCATATTATTCACCACTACCACTACCAATGACAATAGAGTATTAACATGTTTTACCTCATAACTTTACTATTTCTCACATCCACAACTGCTACCAACGATTACCACAAGAGAGAAGAATCTCATGCCACAATCACAACCTCTACCATACCACAAGGGATAAACCCCATTCCACAACCACAACCACATTACTCATTCCACAAGAGACTCTCATGAGTCAATTTCCACATTGCAACTATGAAGTTGCGTTTGATTGCAAAATAAATTCACCTCAATATCTTGCATAAGAATACAAATGATCTTTCCACAATGTAATGCATATGTATGCTATGCTCCACTGCACCTTTACCCAACAAGGTGAAGGTATGCATCGTGCTACGGCAATGCACGATGTTGTACCGGTACGGTCGCGGCTATAAGCGGCGACATCCACAATGCAAATGTCATGATATGTCATGAATGATATGATATGATAATCATAAACCACAAGAATTTAACCACGGAGATCAACAACGTACTCATCATGAATATTTTCTCATAATCCACATGTGTCTCATTAAGCACAATACCAACGTGTCATAAGACCATTACCACATAACCCACACCCGATTCACCAAGATCAAAATCAATCGATCTAGATGAAACTCTATCACATAGACCACCACATGATCATCATAAAATAACCACAATGAATTATCAACATGTCCACCTTGAGTTTATTCTCATATTCCGTATTTGGCTCATTACGCGAATTACCACAATACTACCCAAACTCATCCAAACATAGCAATTGATTAATATCTTGCTACCACATTCTTACTTAGAAAACATGTAACCATGGCATATCATTTAACACTACGTCAATCATGCATAGTGCAAGTAGTAAGAAAACGGGTTAAACCGTAGCACAACCGCTACATTTACTTGCCTTCCACGATGCGACGCGTTAGCGGCAAAGATGATACTCCTAAACCTGAGGCTTCACCTCCTAAACAGGTAAAATAATTTCAATTAAGACATAAAATACTCAGCGCTACTAATCGGCATTCTACATCGCTACTTGACGACTCAAAACGAGTTTACAAAGCTGAAACTGAAAAACAACGCTTTCTGCCATATACCGCTCCTGGACAGCGCACGGTAATTGACATAACTCATGAACAGGAAGTCAAAAGAGGTAAACCCAATTTCTGTAGATTCTTAACTGACTAATCTACAATACTCTAGTTGACACGAAAACCAATTCGGCCAAAATATTAGGCTAACCATTGTCTGAACTTTCAGTACAGAAACTGCCTACACAATCGAACAGCAAAACTAAAATGACCATAACTTTTAATAGGTAACCTGAATTGATCGTTCTTTATCAATCTGAAAAGGTTATCGAATTACCTACAATAACCTAGTTGGGTGAACTTTCAGATTCTTCCAATTTCCTATCATATTTTAGGAAATATCCAGACAGTTTATTCTCGTCAGATTTCTGGCAGCAGATACTAAATCGACCATAACTTTTGACTCAGACCTCGGAATCGAGTGATCTTCGCGGCTACTGAAAGATAACGACATAACCCACATAACTCTAGGAGATGGAATCTTAAAATTCAGCCTCTAAATACACGAAAAACCCACGCAAGATACTGACAGAATTGAATCTTCTGCAGCCCAACAATTAACCAACAATTCTAATCGGTTTCGCATCTACTATGGATCAAACAGCGGGAAGGCATTTCGTTACCCTTGTAGAACCGCTTAGCTTGCTGAACCAATCCCCACGCGAGTTCTTCTTCTCCTTTCCTCCTTCTTCTCCTTCCTCTCCTTCTTCTCCTTCTTCTCTTTTCCTTCTTGCGCAAGGGCAGCAGCCTAGACGAAGGGGAATCGCGAGGAGCAACACCAGGGCAGGGGAGGCGCAAGGAGAGGGGAGGATTCGCCAAGGGTGAGGAGAAGGGCGGCTGCAAGTGGGAGGAGAGAAAAGGGAGGGGCGGCTAGGGTTTGGGAGGTGGCTCCTCCCCTTTGGCCGGCCACTATAGGGCCAGATGGGCCAAGGCCCAGTGCCCAAGTAGGTGAGAAAACACAGAAAACCCCTCTCTTTTCTTGTCTTTGCTGAATTCTGAAATTAAACTCTTCCCGATTAACTAATTCTCTACCGATTAAATTTAATTAACCCGATTCTTGACTTCTCACACTTCCGAGTATTACACTCTTCCCACCTTAAAAGGATTCGCCTCTAATCCTACTCTACTGCACTACAAAGAGAAGAACAACAAGCCAAAAAGCAACCCAAACTAGGAGTACTCACCACCTCAAGAGCTCTGGTACTTCTTTCGCAAAGATCCTCCAACTCCCACGTAGCTTCTCTCGCATCGATTCGCCCAAAGGACCTTCACATACTTGATGGTCTTATTCCTCAAGACTCCGCTCCGACGTATCCAAGATACGAATCGGCCGACTCTCCACAAAGGAGATCCTGCTTCCACCGTGACTGCTCCAGTCAATCTTGTGTTCTGATCCCGCAAGTATTTCTCAAAGATAGACACAAGGAAAACATTGTGCACACCACTCAATGAGTTTGGCAACTCCAAACGATAAGCCAAACTACCCACCCGAGCAACCACCGAAAAAAAAACCGATGTACCGCGGGCTAAGCTTCTCGGTGGTACCAAAACGAACAATACCCTTAGTCGGAGACACCCGAAGGAGCACAAGGCTTCCCACCGCAAAATCCAACTCTCGGCGCCGAACAACCGTGATAACTCTTTGTCGGCCCCGAGCAGCCAATGTGTCCTCGCCATTTTGGCAAAATTTCCCAAAAACTATTAAGACCACTTTCTAAAACCATCATCTTTCTTAAAACACTTTCCTCTTATTAAATATACTCGTGATAACACAATATACCCAATTTCAAGAATTTGATCACCAATTTCACTCACATAATTCTACTAGAAGCACAACGATATAATTTACAAATATAACACAATAATGTAAGAGAAAAGGATTATCAAGCATCACACTAGCAACTAGTTTTCCTTCAAAGGACCACAATCCAAAACAAAGGATTTACCACAAAACATCTTCCACTCTCCAAGTAGACAATTGGAGAAACCACACCACCTAAGCTAAGAGTGAAAATCACTCGATGCACCAAAACAATCAATTTCTTTTCCTAACTGAAAAGACTACGCCTCAACATACGTCAACTCAAAATGCAAATGGTCTCTGCCATAAACACACAGCATAAACAAGAATCAAGAGAGCATCGCACTACTTGACATAACAATAATTTCCCAATTCATTTCTTTTAATAATTTAACTTCCTTGAACCAAGGATTTTCAAATCATTACCCAACACACCAACTCATTTAACTCAAGTTGGTCACCTCAACAATTAGCTCAATTGAGTACATCATCTACACCATTGTAGATAGACTCTCACTGCCCCGCAAATCATACTCTATCCCAAAACCACGACCAACAAAAGGCTTCAAACCCACAACAATTACCATGTTCTTAGAAGAAGAGGTAAGAAAAATAAATTCCAAAGATACGAAAATGGTTATCATCACAATAGCCAAAAGACCAAAAGAATAACAAATAGCAATGAGGTTGGAAAACACAAGATAAGATCATCTGTACTCTCAAATACTTCTAGTACAACTTTTCCTTTCAATAAGAAGCAATTTTCTTTGATTACAACATCCCGCCATTTCCAACAAAGGATGCTTGAAGACCACAACACAAGATTCAAATAAAACCAATAAGATCAATCAACACGCCGCTTACTCAGAGCAACATCGACTATGACACAAGTCATAAGGTCCAAAAGATTCCAACCGTAAATCTCACACCCTTCAATGCAATTAGTATTATGGAATTAACAAATTCCTTTATTTTTAAAACATTCAACACCATAATCACAACTACATGCTATCGATTGTATTCACAACAAGATAAAACGTTCTTTACAAAAAAATCATCATATCATCCCACTCCTTCATATTTTTCCAAAAGGAACACCATTAATCACTTCATCATGTTCTTATTATCCAAATAAGATTCCAACTACTTAATCTAGTTAAAACTAGTGCATAAGCCATCACATTAAAACAAACTCTTTAACAAGATGATATTAGAACATAACAACCTCACAAAACATGCTAGTATGAATCTCTTATTAGATTCCATACATTTATCTCTGCATCGATGCTCAACTCTAGTTTAGCAACAAGTAATTACACTCTAGCCATTGTCGTCAATAATTGATTATTAATTTTTCATCAAGATAGCATTAATGATCCTATCTCTAATTTGCAATCACAAAGACAATAAAGAGCACAGATTCGATACTCCACCTTATGTTAAGATATTAAAATAAAATAACTTTAAACATCAATAATACCAGCTTTATAAGACAAGATTCCGCAAGTCAATACATCCACCTTCATCCATTTCTTTATACATAATTCAACAATTTAGCATGGTAAAAGTTACATAACTTTAACAGTTGTACATGCTCATCAAGTATGTAAAGAGAGGACATAATTAAGGTTAATCTTATTAAGGCAATATTCCAACACCTCCTTACTTGACCATCCCGAATGGTCAGATTAATTACTTAAGATCAATCAATCCAATCTATCCAACAAGTTGGGAAAATTAAACAACTACAATAGTCAATACAATTGTTTTTCATAATCCTTAATAAATGCATGAGTTCTACACATGTATCGCTAAATTCTTAGCCACAAATCTTCAAAAACTACAACAGACAACATCATATTAATCAACTTCACTTCTAAAGATGTTAGTAGAAATTAATGATGTACCACACTAACTTTTCAACTTGATAATTCACAATCTATCAATTATTTACATAATTACCACCTACTACTTAAACACAACAAAACAACATAAAGGGATTTTAACACTCTTCTAGGGAGAAAATCAAACTTCAAAAGTCGAAATAACTCAGAAGAAATGCATAGAGCCAATGCTTCCACAAGTTAATGAACTTCCCACGTAAGCTTTGATTCTCTCTCAAAATATCAAACGAAATACAAGAGTCATGTTTTCCAAAGAAGAAAGATGGAACAACGCGGAAAAATACCGATTCTCCAAAAGCACTGCTCACGAGCAGTCAAACAACCCATCAATCAGAAAGAAACAATACTTGGCCTCAAGAACAATTGGAGGCCTAGTGACACCCAACAACTGCAATAAACAGCTAACCCGAGAGAAAAATCATTAACTGCAATAGGCCAAGAATCGGCCAACATCAATTCAAGGAGGATAACACTTTTCTAAGAAACTTACCCATGACATCCGCAACTAAGTTACCCGAGGTAACTGCATCAATATCCCCGTACCACGAATGGGGGTATAAACTGGCAATGCCCAAGGCAACAGCCGCAAACCCTACCTCTTATCATTGACTATCCTCACTCATAGCAGTCATAGAAACAACACATAAACATACAGGATTATCTCATAGCATGAATAATCAATATAACATGTCAAAGCACGAATGCAATGCTTGACCCATCCCATCCTATCAGGCACCAAAGGTGTCAATTTAATATTTTTAATTACCACACACCTAAAGCCCGCTCTGATACCAACTGTAACACCCCAGGATCCACATTACCCTGGAATGCTACTTAACCACTCTACAGCTAGCCAATAATTTCAAGATAAATTAATTCGCAACATCTCTAGACAAAAGCATTAAGCGGAAGCATAATCATCTAAGGGAATAAAGATAACGGTAATAAGTTCAATAATTAAACAACTCTGTAGTGATTAATCAAAGAATGGTTCACAAGTTCATCCTTATTAAATAACATAATCCTCCACAAATAGTTAAGCATTTGGCTAAAATTTCATCGACTTTATTACAACATGAGTTGATGAACCATGTGCATTATTGTGGTGCCGCTCTACCCATCCCATGAATGCTCAACAATCACCGTAGGGGAAAGAAAACAAGGGTGAGATAAAAATCTCAAGAAGCAAACTGCTTAACCGGCTATTCGGACTACTAACAAACATACAACATCATTAAAGTATCCAAATGTCCACACCCATAATGTGAATCCACATTCATTTACCAGCCAATTAAACTACAAAGATATTAAGCATCAATATCCAATTCTCATAATGAACACAATTATAGCCTCAACCATATTTACTACCAAAGATAGTAAAATATTAACAACAAAATCTTGATCAATCGCTTCATATTATTCACCACTACCACTACCAATGACAATAGAGTATTAACATGTTTTACCTCATAACTTTACTATTTCTCACATCCACAATCGCTACCAACGACACTACACAAGAGAGAAGAATCTCATGCCACAATCACAACCTCTACCATACCACAAGGGATAAACCCCATTCCACAACCACAACCACATTACTCATTCCACAAGAGACTCTCATGAGTCAATTTCCACATTGCAACTATGAAGTTGCGTTTGATTGCAAAATAAATTCACCTCAATATCTTGCATAAGAATGCAAATGATCTTTCCACAATGTAATGCATATGTATGCTATGCTCCACTGCACCTTTACCCAACAAGGTGAAGGTATGCATCGTGCTACGGCAATGCACGATGTTGTACCGCACGGTCGCGCTATAAGCGCGACATCCACAATGCAAATGTCATGATATGTCATGAATGATATGATATGATAATCATAAACCACAAGAATTTAACCACGGAGATCAACAACGTACTCATCATGAATATTTTCTCATAATCCACATGTGTCTCATTAAGCACAATACCAACGTGTCATAAGACCATTACCACATAACCCACACCGATTCACCAAGATCAAAATCAATCGATCTAGATGAAACTCTATCACATAGACCACCACATGATCATCATAAAAATAACCACAATGAATTATCAACATGTCCACCTTGAGTTTATTCTCATATTCCGCATTTGGCTCATTACGCGAATTACCACAATACTACCCAAACTCATCCAAACATAGCAATTGATTAATATCTTGCTACCACATTCTTACTTAGAAAACATGTAACCATGGCATATCATTTAACACTACGTCAATCATGCATAGTGCAAGTAGTAAGAAAACGGGTTAAACCGTAGCACAACCGCTACATTTACTTGCCTTCCACGATGCGACGCGTTAGCGGCAAAGATGATACTCCTAAACCTGAGGCTTCACCTCCTAAACAGGTAAAATAATTTCAATTAAGACATAAAATACTCAGCGCTACTAATCGGCATTCTACATCGCTACTTGACGACTCAAACGAGTTTACAAAGCTGAAACTGAAAAACAACGCTTCCTGCCATATACCGCTTCCTGGACAGCGCACGGTAATTGACATAACTCATGAACAGGAAGTCAAAAAGAGGTAAACCCAATTTCTGTAGATTCTTAACTGACTAATCTACAATACTCTAGTTGACACGAAAAACCAATTCGGCCAAAATATTAGGCTAACCATTGTCTGAACTTTCAGTACAGAAACTGCCTACACAATCGAACAGCAAAACTAAAATGACCATAACTTTTAATAGGTAACTCTGAATTGATCGTTCTTTATCAATCTGAAAAGGTTATCGAATTACCTACAATAACCTAGTTGGGTGAACTTTCAGATTCTTCCAATTTCCTATCATATTTTAGGAAATATCCAGACAGTTTATTCTCGTCAGATTTCTGGCAGCAGATACTAAATCGACCATAACTTTTGACTCAGACCTCGGAATCGAGTGATCTTCACGGCTACTGAAAGATAACGACATAACCCACATAACTCTAGGAGATGGAATCTTAAAATTCAGCCTCTAAATACACGAAAAACCCACGCAAGATACTGGACAGAATTGAATCTTCTGCAGCCCAACAATTAACCAACAATTCTAATCGGTTTCGATCTACTATGGATCAAACAGCGGGAAGGCATTTCGTTACCCTTGTAGAACCGCTTAGCTTGCTGAACCAATCCCCACGCGAGTTCTTCTTCTCCTTTCCTCCTTCTTCTCCTTCCTCTCCTTCTTCTCCTTCTTCTCTTTTCCTTCTTGCGCAAGGCAGCAGCCTAGACGAAGGGGAATTATGAGGAGCAGCACCAGGCAGGGGAGGCGCAAGGGAGAGGAGGATTCGGCCAAGGGTGAGGAGAAGGGGCGGCTGCAAGTGGGAGGAGAGAAAGGGGAGGGCGGCTAGGGTTTGGGGAGGTGGCTCCTCCCCTTTGGTCGGCCACTAGGGCCAGATGGGCCAAGGCCTGTGCCCAAGTAGGTGAGAAAACACAAAAACCCCTCTTTTCTTGTCTTTGCTGAATTCAAATTAAACTCTTCCCGATTAACTAATTCTCACCGATTAAATTTAATTAACCCGATTCTTGACTTCTCACACTTCCGAGTATTACATTAACGGAGATTTTCATAACCAGCTACTTGATGATCATACATAATTGCTAGATTGAAATATGTATATCCGATTAGATGGATGTTGAGGTAGTACCTTGTGAAACCCGTGATTAAAGAAGATGATGTTATTAAATCTTTAATTAAACTCGAGCATAAAGTGGAATGTTGACTCTATGTTTATAAATAGACACGTGATGTAAGAAATAGCAAAGAGGACTCCATTTGCATACGTGATAAATAGAATTGTCAATTGTCAATGATAGTTGAAGGGGGTGTTGAGCAACACTTATGGTTGAGTGGATGAATGAATAAGTGGTCTTTCATAGTGTGCTTTATGAAATTATTATGTGATTGCATAATCTGGTTAAAAGAGGTTTGTTCTAACCTTGTGGCTTGTGTTTCTTTTGGAGAGATTTATGATGGGATAAGAGGCTGGGATGAGTCTCGCTAAGAGTGTACTGTTTTATTGTTACTGTGATTGTTAGTAAGGGATTATGATGATAATATTGAATGTTCTCAGTATAAAGGAATTGGATCGTCACCGATGTTGATTAAGTGAATATGTTTCTAGGTCACGCTTGGGATCTTTCGGACCTCATGTTGATGTGGTAGCTGAATTTGTTTAGAGCAAAGTGACATTTTGAGAGTTTTATTAGTTCCTAAGTGGTTTATGGGTTGTGGTCTTGAAATATCTTTTGTCGGAATTGGCATGGTGATGTCAGAACCAATGAAAGTCGAGTAGAGTAGAAGTATTTGAGATTGAAGTAAAGTTTTGTTCTTGCCCATAAGAGTTTTTTCCGAATTTCCAAAAGCAATGTTTTATTCTCGCTTGAGGTTTGATGTTCTCTGCTGTGGGATGTGTGCCTCAACTTTGATCTTATCTTTTGTTTTCCGAGAACATCATTATCTGATTGTTTCTCGTGAACTTGTAACTACTGTGAGTGGTAACATTTTTTTTTGTGCTGAAATATTTTCTTATTTGTCTCTTCTTCTAAGAAAGGGTTAACCGAACTGTATTGCAATGTCTCTTCGGTTGTGTTTTGGCAACTAGATAGTGGTTGTCTAGTAGATGGTTTGGTGAACCTTTAGGTGTCAGGTTGTCTGAGAGGCATTGAGTAATAAATCGATTTATTAGAATAATCCTTGGAGAGGATTTGAGTTAAAAAGAATATTTGTCTTTGGAGTTAACAGATTTCGTTGTCACTACTAGTAGGACCTATAGCGAGATGTGGTCCAAGATTTTGTGTTCATTTTGACAGAACATTACAACTAGCAAATATGGAAATTTTGATCAGATTATTAGGGTATCACATTTGGGTACTCGGTAAGATTGTGTAGAAGTAGCATGATGGTGTAGTTAATGAGAGTAGCAGTATAGAGAAATCTAATAGTCGTGTTAATTAATGGGATAGTAGAGATTGTTGAGTTATTGTCAAGTGTGAATCGGCCTCAGTAAGTAACCCAATGGGAGTTAGATGATCTCTAAGGATAGCTTGATCAAGAATATATTCATTAATCAACGTTAGTAATTTATTATGTTTGAATCTTGGTCAATTAGTGAGGGTATTGTGTCATTATGGGTACTTTGTAGTCGAGTAGCCGCATTTGATTGGTGTGGGTTAGATAAGGTCTAAGATTGATGAAACGAATCGCCTTAGGTGGTTACTTGATTTGTGAGGAATGTTGAAATTAACGACTGAGGTTTTGGTTGAGCGGTGTGAAAATTTTAGTCATCAGATCTGAGGGTTACCTCTCAAGTATACAAGAAGTTCATTGTAAGAGTCTTAGAGGTTGAATTTGGCTTTGCATTTTTATGCTAGCATCTTGGTTTCCTGGATTAGGTTCCAAGAGTTATGGTGATTTCAAAGAATCCTTTGAAGTAGTAAATGAGAGTGAATGTGGTGAATTTCAAGTTGATTATCCTTAAAAGATTGAGGTGATGTGATTGTGGCGAAATCTATATTGAGATGTGTTGGGATTTACTTGTCAAAGTAATTCCTTTGGTAGAGAAGTTGGTGGAGTGTGATATTGTGGGTTGGAGGAGTTTCCTGCATAAATGTGGATTTTGTGTTCTACTGAACATCGCTTGAGGTTGCCAATTTAAGAGAAATGAGTTAATGTGTTATCCGATGATTTGGGATCTTATGGTTTAAGAGAAACTTAAATTTTAAAAGAAAAATTGTGAAAAGGGTGTGATCTTGGATAGTGAGATATTCTCTTAGTTCTTATTTGAACTATGTGTTATGACAGATGACAATTACAAATTGAGTTGGTTCTTGTCGGTATATGTGGTTCTTTACAGTTAAAAAAAATGTGGTTATTCGAGTGATTTCGATTTTGGCTTTTGTGGCATTTATTTCTAAACTGCCTACTTGAAAGGTGGAAAAGTTTTCATGTTAAATCCATTGTTTTTGGATTGGGCTTTTCAAAGAGAAGTTAGTTTTGAGTTGGATGCATTATGTCTCCTTTGATTTCAGTTGAATTTTTCGGATAAGTGAGCTGGTAGATGAGTTCTTTGTGCGACCCTTGTTAAAGGAGATGCTGCTTGCATAGGTAAAGTGATCGATCGAGAGATGGAACAAGAGTTTCATGTATTTTGTGCATTTGTGTACTTGGTACCAAAAGGAAGTATAACCAAAGGTGTGTTGGATAGGTTCCTTATAGTTATGGAATTTGTAGGTTTGCGCATCGCTAGGACCGCCTCAAGTACATGCGCGGAGTACACAATGTCTTGTATATTCCGGTGCAAGGTAGTACATGAGAGGTCCAGAGCTTGATATTTTGTTAGAGCGGTTGGCCAACGAGTAAGACCTTACCTTCGAGACCCGTGTGTTGAGCGTACTAGTAAAGATCGAGACTAGTGTTGAGGTGAAAAATGTTGGTATCCGTCAAGGTGATGTGATCCCATAAGTCCGAGAGGGAAGCAACTTGTGAATTGGAGTCTCACATGCGCGAGCAAGATTCAAGATTGTTCACACAGTAAGTGGTGACGTTAGCAAGTTAAGCAAGATTAGAATTCGGGGTCGAATTCTGTTTAAGGGTGGTAGAATGTAATACCCCAAAAGTATTAGAAAGAATTAACGGGAGAGAGTTATTTTAATTTCAACCGTTTTTTCAGGATTTTAAATGGGATTTTAGAATTTCTCTTGAAAGGGATTAAATCTTGGGCTAAAGGCCCATAGTCTTGGCCCATTAGGGGTAGTCAAAACCCCTAGGGTTACTATAGCACGTGACCTACTACAGCATCCGCCGCTCAAAGATCACCCGCCCTCCCAAGCAGCCCCATCCTCCATTGGTGCCTCCCTTCCTCTCCGTCGGTGCTTTTTGTTGTCGATCAAGTGAAGAAAGGAGAGGAGATCATCTTCGCGGGGCCAAATCTTCACCTTGCTGCGATTCTACAAGGGTGTAGGTTTGATCCCGGAGGCAGCCCCTTCTGCACGTCCCTCGTACTCTCGTGGTTAAGGCAAGTATAGTGATGGATATGATAGAAAACATTGCATGCCATTGTTTGATAAATACTAGGAGTGTTTGTGTTATCCATGATTGTTATGGTGGTATGTTTGGTATTGTTCATGGTTTCTAGTGATATGAGTTATGTGTTATTCATGGATGTTTGAAAGTTATGAAGTATATGATACATGCTAGTATTGATATATTAGCCGTGTTTTATTGATAGTATGATATGCTGGTTAAAGATGAGGAATGCTTATGATACGAGTGACTGTTAATCATGTATGGTATTAATGTTGTTTATGCTTATTGCAAAACGGTAATTGTTCATATGCACCATGAGAGCATTCATAATACCGGTCACGTGGTGACCGTGAATGCATATTTGAGGTCCCCGTCATGTAGATGACGGCTTGAGGTCCCACATTCGTGGAATGTGGGCATTGAGAAGAGGTCCCCATCATGTAAACGATGGGCTTATGGTCCCACACTTGTGGAGTGTGGGCTTGAGGTACCCTATACTTGCGAGTATTGGGCAATTGGTCCTTGTGCTTGCGAGCACAGCATGGGCACGCAGCTGACGGTTGCATACCTCGACATCGTGTAATGCGCAAAAGAGAAAGAGAAAGATAAGGAGCATTTGAGCATTTGCATAGCATGAGCATGTGATAGTTTTGGTGTGTGGCTGGATGGATAATAATTGATGATTTACCATTATGTATGCTGTTGATGCCATGAATTGTACTTGCTGAGTTGGTGGACTCACTCTTGCTTTTATTGTTGTTTTAGGTACCCAATCCAAGAACGACATGCATGGGAGGGAGTAGCTCTATGTTCACACGCACACTACCATGAAGCTTCTAAAGTTGATTAAATTTCAAATCATGCCTTAATAAATGAGCAAATTGCTTAATTGATTGAATATGATGATGTTTTCGTGTTGGATTATTTGTAATAACGAAGACTAGCATATTTGGATATTGGTGATTAAGCTCTAGTCACTTAGTATGTCATGAATGCCTACTGATTATGCTGAATGTTCGATTGTTTAATTGGGATAAATGTAATTGTTGGAACCCTTGGTAAAGTTAGCTAAAGAGAGAAGGTTCTACCGGAATTTAGTAAAGTGTCTTGGTTTTAATCTGCTTTGTTGTTAGCTTAGTAGCATTCCAGGGTCGTGTTGGACTGGGGTGTTACACCATTTGATATTTTGAAGCTAAGTTTTTTTTAAAAAAAACATCCTAAAGACGACCAAGCTAGGGGTTTCTACAGTTAGTATGGCTCTGATACCAACTTTTGTGAGGACTCGGGGTATTTAGCTTGTATAGCTTATCCATCCACTTGGCTCTAGCATTACAAAGCAAATATCTTACACCTCGGTGAACATGTACTTCCCAGAATTGCAGTACACATACACCTCAGAAAATATAGCATCTATTCTATACACAAGTTATTATAATACCGAGTCTACAAGTTTACATCACATAAGACATACAAGTCCATATTACAAAAGTAGGGCCGACCGGCCAAAAGACAAGATAAACAAGTAAAGTAGCAGCGGAAACAAAAGCCATAAGATGGCGATAAACAAAAGCCAACCGGTTTACCCATACTCACAAGGCAACCGACCGGGCCGCCAAGCTAGTCGTCCTGCTGAAAGTCGGTCTCACAATAGTCGATCTCTTGGGGATCAACCTCCTTTGCAACAATTAAGCAATGCAATTGAGTACAAAAATGTACTCACAAGACTTACGAGTAACAAGCCTACACATAGCTACATGCAAGCTGAAACAAAGGAGAAGGCTATAGGGTTCATTTGACGCGTAAAGCAAGTTTTCATTTGCAATTATGTAATAGATTGAAGGCAATCTCACAAATCTATTTTTATTTGTTTAAATAATAGCGAGACAATAATTATAAGCATAAATAACATCCTAGAGGTGACTTCCCAAAAACCACCACACATATGGATAGTATGGCTCTAATACCAACTTTTGTGAGGACTCGGGGTATTTAGCTTGTATAGCTTATCCATCCACTTGGCTCTAGCATTACAAAGCAAATATCTTGCACCTCGGTGAACATGTACTTCCCAGAATTGCAGTACACATACACCTCAGAAAATATAGCATCTATTCTATACACAAGTTATTATAATACCGAGTCTACAAGTTTACATCACATAAGACATACAAGTCCATATTACAAAAGTAGGGCCGACCGGCCAAAAGACAAGATAAACAAGTAAAGTAGCAGCGGAAACAAAAGCCATAAGATGGCGATAAACAAAAGCCAACCGGTTTACCCATACTCACAAGGCAACCGACCGGGCCGCCAAGCTAGTCGTCCCACAAAGTCGGTCTCACAATAGTCGATCTCTTGGGGTTCAACCTCCTTTGCAACAATTAAGCAATGCAATTGAGTACAAAAATGTACTCACAAGACTTACGAGTAACAAGCCTACACATAGCTACATGCAAGCTGAAACAAAGGAGAAGGCTATAGGGTTCATTTGACGCGTAAAGCAAGTTTTCATTTGCAATTATGTAATAGATTGAAGGAAATCTCACAAATCTATTTTTATTTGTTTAAATAATAGCGAGACAATAATTATAAGCATAAATAACATCCTAGAGGTGACTTCCCAAAAACCACCACACATAGCATGAATTACCTATTCGTACCACCCGAAGTCAAGTTTTATCGAAAATGTTATATTATAACTCTTGCAAAACCTAACCAAGCGTGTCCATAACCTAGGACGAGGCTATTCGAATAGATTAAACCCTGCAGGGGTGTACAACTGTACCCACATGCCAGATCGCCTTTTCACCACATGATAGAGCACACTTCCTTGGGTATGCCGGCAAGGCTAAGTCCTACGAGACGTTTTCCAATATAATGCATTAGCTACGATTCACCCGTATGGGAATGGAGACCCCATATGTTGTGTCAGAGTCATTGTAAAGCCGGAAGTCAACTACCCTATTGGGTAAAGCACCCAAACAACTACAATGCCTCTAAGTGTGGAGAACCTTGACAGGATTCCACTCCCTCACACCCAACACATATAAACACATTTCCTTTTTCAACACAACACGCACAAACAACCTCCTGTGACTCGGAACTAACACATGCCAAAGTACTAAGTCAAGAGGGGTTCCCAATACCCTCGTGTGGAATGCACGCAATAATGCTTGGATAGTGTGATACAAGATGTTCGGTCCTTGTTGACTCGGGCACCAAGCACACACCCAAAAGCCCACCATCTTACCCAAAAGCCCAAGTCTAAAATATTTTGTTTTTAGTTTTAGTTTTCTTAAATACAATACATACATGAGTACCCCGACTCAAGTAATTAGAGTGATGATGTATTGATCATTGCCAAGGTGATGATCCCCAGACTACCGTTCTAAGAAGTGCTAAGCGATATCAACTCGCAAACTATAACTAAAGTGACTAGAGCCCATCCATCGAGCTCTACATCACAGCGGATACAAACCTAGGCTCAGTGGTAAAGGATAAACATTTACCTATAGTTTATGCAACTATTTAGGATCAACTACTCGATCGATAATTTAAACATCAAAATAGAACATGCATACATATCCTTTGCAAACAAGATATTAGAATTTGAAAGTAATGAGATCAATATGATCAAATAGAAAACATCTGCTTTCCTTGCTGGAGATGACATTCATGCTGCAGAGGATCACTCTCGTGTTTAATAGAATCATTAGAACCTATCGAAAGAATCGAGAAGAACAAATAAGAACGAATAACGTCGAATAAAACTCAAAATTCAAAATCATCCAAAAATCATGAAATTCATGCAAAAGGTAGAGAATGATTTTAAATGAATTTAGAAACAAAAATCAAATAATTTGGATGATCTATGCAAAAATTATGGCAGTTTGAAAATCAGATTTCAAGAAAATCCAAATAAAAAGCTGACTGTTAATATTCATGCAAAAAATTTCAGAGAGTTGGTGAACATGAAATTTTATTGGTAGGCATAGCATGAAATTCTAAGAACAAAACAAATTGGTTCACATAATTTGGAGTTAAAATGATTTTTCTATGAATTTTCAGAGTTATGAATGTAGGGCAGAAATCATATATAAAATAAGATTTTTAGTGGCAGTAACATACTCAAAAACCTATTCTACATTAAAGTAATATAACAAAGGAATCCAACAAAATTGATTTCACTCTATTGGGAGTTACAGAGAAATACTTATGTATTATACAAGTTTGAACAATTTTTAGTGCAAGAATAATGCTAAACCGAAATTAATTCTACTCACAACATTTTCTGGAATAGAAACAAGCCTTAAAAACCATAACAAAATAAAGTACACTAACGATGTAACCCAATAAAATTTGAATCATCCAAAAAGGAGTTAAAATGAATTACTTATGCTAATCTGAAGTTTAAACCATTTTCAGTACACAATTAATCAATTCGGAAAATATATAAGCATATAAAACTTTTCCTACCGACTCTATCCTAGCCAGAGTAACCCGACAGGAGGGACCCGGGTGAGGGCTTGACTGAGTCAGCTTCGACCTAGCCTCCAATGAAAGACGTTGAAGGCATACTCTAGAAAGACGCTCCCATTTACAAAGACATACTTTTTGTTTCAAACGTATTAGAAATATGTTTTCTTTAGGGGAAGGTGTACTACACCAATTTTCACTACCACTTAACCTTTTCATTTTAGTTCAAGGACCCCACTTGTCGGTGACACAACAGCTACAAAAGATGTTAACTACTGAGTTACTTAACCTAAACCGACAACGCTTAAACACTAATGACTCGCTACAGATTCATCGGGTTCCAAAATGCACGCGCGCGCTGTCGCGAAGTTTTCCACGGCCATCGCCGAAGAGATAGGCCATGGCGGTGCCGGCATAGGGCCAAAATGGAACCTAAATACTATTGCGCACCTGTAGGTGGTTGGAGCTCCGCAGAAGGTGGACAAGAGCGGCTACAGACAAAAAGGCATTACGCGAAATAGTGATGCCCGTGGCAAAATAGCACACGCACGGGCACCAGGGGAACTCAGTGGAGCTACCTGAGTGACGCGGAGTAGGGGAGCAAGCCAGAGTCGTGCTGCCAAGTAGCAACAACGCGCGAAGGAAGCTTCAATGTGGGGAGCTCACCCTGAGCGAGGAGGATAGGAAAATGTGGTGGGAGGAGATAAAGGGATGTTAGTAAACGGGGAAATCGTGAGGAATTGACAAGGGCCTTACCATACCGGTTGCGGCGATGGAAATGGCACTTTGGCCGGAGATGAGGAAGAACCTCGGTTGTAGTGGTCCCTGTGAACCAAAAGCCGAATTAAGTTAGGGGATAACTTCTCAAGGCCTTAGAACGTAAAGTGACGCGGAGAGAAGTCGGTAGGAACCCCTATGACGCCGACGGCGATGAGGGACGTCTCGGCCGAGCTCTAGAGCTCGACCTCCTTCGTTCATTCTGAGAGGGAGGTAGCGAAAGATGATCAGAACAGGAGGAAGGCGATCGAAAAAGGAAGTCAGGGAGCTCCTTCTCGACCTAAAATAGAAGGAAGGTAGAGCTCGCGAGAGGGAGGGAGCTCTACAGTGAGCTCGGTCCACAGCGAGACGAAGTGACCGCGAGAGGATAGGGGCAGGTGAGGACGTGAAACAACGGGGCGAGGCTCAATGAAACCACTAGCGAGCGTCGCAAACTGTGGGCAGAGACATTGAAGATGAGGCATGGGTGGAGCTGAACCACGGCGTGCGCAGGAGAGGTGGCGCTCAGGCTTGAGCCACGCGGAGAAGAAGCCCTGCCGCTAGGGTCCCACTGGTCAGCGTTGCAAGAAAAAGGGGCTGGGTCGGGGTTTAAACCGAGCGGTTAGATTTTGACCATCAGATCAAAATCGGACGGTCCAAATTGAAGGGGACGTTCGGACGATCCGATCGACCACTCAATCCAGACCATTAATTTCCAATCGGATGGCTCACGCATGCTGGCTATTCAGACCGACCAAGGCGGTGCAGTTAGTTGATTTGGTTCAATCGCTTTGCTCGAGTCGGTGCAACAGTGCGAACCTGGAATGGATTAGGTTTTGACTGATTTGAAAACTTCTGATTCTAGTTTGACTAAGCCATAAAATATAGTAAATAAAAATTTTGAAACCTCACTATTCGCATATTATTTGCTTATTTTAAATTCAAACCTACAATAGGTTATTGATTTGAGTTTGAATTATCTGAGGGTCAAATTGAGTTCGGAAAATTTGGAAAAATTATATTAATTCATGATAAATAATATAGTATTTGAATAAATTGTTTCTAGAAGATGATCCCAAATTTTTATTTCCATTTTTATTTAAAGCTTCCAAAAGAGTTATATGTTTTCTTTGATTCCAAAACTTTCAAATGCAACAGCTTATGCAAAAACTCCAGAACACCAATGCATGTCCAAAAGAGTTTACCAAAAGTAGTTGAACAAATTATATAAGTATACTCTACTTAGAGAATTTTTCGATAAAGACTAAAAAAATAAACTAAGGTGGAAAAGAGCTTGCTTAGAATTATTTCAACCAGACTTTGTTGAACTCAGTTTCTTTGTGTTGGTAGCAAAAGTTTGGAACAAGTCGACAGTAGGAAGTTATTTCTAGTGGGCAAGACCACGTGTTGAGAGGAAAGACTTCAACTAGGTGATGTTAACATTCTTCGATCAGTGTAAAGAAAACCAAGTGTGAAAATATGATCGAAAAAATTATCAAAGCATTTTCTGAATACCTGACAATAAAGATTGAATAAAACTAAAGCTTTATTGAGAATGTAGGAAAGGATCTGAGAGTTTGAAAGGATCTGACCATCTTCCATTGCAAGTCATACCAACCCGGTCGCAGAATCTCGACCATCGTAAGGATCTTCCCACTTGGGGGAAAGTTTATTCCGATTAGACTGGGATTAAATTTTCTTCAACACCAAGTCACCTATAGCAAGGCTGCGAGGTTGGACCTTACGATCGTAGTGTCAGGACCCGAAAATGCATCTCAGGAACCGTCTATCTATTCTAAGCTAGTCCCAGATCAGTAGCTAGCTCACACAGGAAACAGTGATGAAATACCATCTATTTATTCAATTTAACTAAAAAGATATCAAAATAACAATAATAACAATAAGTAGACCTTATGGTCAATGTTTACTTAACTTGCCACGCAGGGCTAAAGAAACAAATAAACTCTTGTAGCGAAACAAAACTCTTGAAAAGGCCAATCAACATGCACACAGGCAATCGAATGGAGAACACATCATAATCCGTAAAACCTTCATAGTCCTCCTTTTGAAAGAACTCTTGAGCAGCTTGATACTCTTCAACTGAATCACAAAAATTGAAGCCGTGAGTACATAAAGCACTCAACAAGTCATGGGGAAATGTATACAAATAGTATTCATGAATGGCTTGAACAAAGGTTAGTTGTATGGTTCTTTTGCATAAAGCAGCATTGACGATAAATACAATAGATAGAGTGAAATGCGTTATTGAAAAGAATAGTAAATAAGTAAACAATTTCTTTCAAACAACCAGTGAACTTCCTATTCACTCCCAACCAAACCAAAGTGAAGTGAATCCCCCATTCACCAATCGACACAACCCACCAAGTGAATCACCTATTCACCAAACGAATATTATATTCATCAAGTGAACTTCCTATTCACACTTCGACACATTTTATAAGAAACTCTATCTCCCGTGTCAAATCCCTAGACATGTCCATAACCGAGGACGCTGCTATTCAAATAGATCAATTAACACTCTATAGAGGTTGTACACTTTACCCACAAGATGCAATCAACCGGATCAGAGTTGACCACAACAAAACCTTCCAGAAATTTCATCTCAACAATTGACTCTCCCGTTGTGCCTACAGCCACCCAAAACATCATCGTGGTTAACACACAATGTTTGACCTGGAGACGGTGAAAATGTCGCCCAGAGATGTCACCTTAGAAAAGGATACACACCTCCACCCACATACTACCTAAGATGTCAAATGCCAAAACTCCATAACTTACTAAGTTAGGCCTGTCCCATCAGGCATGTTGTTGTACGAAAAGGCCTAGTTCAATGGCACACAAGATTAAGTCCTTAACAAGTTACTCAGGCGAGACCACCACAACCCACAGTGTACTCATCGTACCTTCCATATCCACCAACCACTCGCCCAAGCAAAAACCATTTTGTTTAACCAAAACCAATGACACACCCAGTCATGGTACATAATTTTTAACAGTGGCGAACCACCACGATTCCATATATCATTAAGTCAATATTAATCATTATGACACATGTGATGATAAACCCATCGTAACTAAGCTGAACTAAGCATTTGTACGATACCCATGTTGCTGATACAATATGTCCAACTAAAATTATTCATGCTATGGTGACAAAGGATTCATGGCATTCAAATTATTCAATGGAGGCATAATGACAACATGTAATAGCTAAACCCAAAACAATTTGTATAAAGATAGCATGCAGTTGTATAAAACAAAATACTTTTGAAATCATAGGTTCAATATGATCAAAAGACCACAACTTACCTTGGAATAAATCCTGAGATTGATCTTGATCTTGGTGAACTCCTCCTTGTTCAAAACTTTCCGAAGTATCAATGTCTACTCGCAAACCAGCAAATAAAGCAAATAAATAAATAATAGAGTGGAAACAAACTCCAAAAAATAAATAAATAGATCTCGAATTTAGATGAATTTAGAAATTTGAATGGACTCAATCGAATTCAGATGCAAAAGATATGTGCTTTGGAAGATTGAAACCACATAAATTGATAAAAATCAGATTTATGGATTTACTAAATTATATTTCTGAAGGAAAAGACGATTATGACACCAGCTGACATCAGCAAGTAATTTTGGCTGAAAATAGAAAAAGGAAAAGAAATTGATATGTGGGACCCACTGGTCATTGCCATGGTCTACCATGGACTAGGTTTAGGTCGAGTTTGGATTTAGGTGTGCCACTTGGCAATGACCTAGCAGCTGACTGGATGCCACGTGGGCCAATATGATAAGGTGGACACTGACTTGGCTACCACATCAGCAAAGAGTGAAGGAGGGAGAGGCAGAGAAGACATGGCCAGCGTCTTGAGCTTGACGGCGAGGTAGATTAGATGGCAAATAGAGGCGAGGGAGGTCTAGCAAGGTAGTAAAATGAGGTACCGAAGAGATGGCGATGCTTTGGAAAGTGATGACGCGGCAAGAATGGTGGTGATGCAGCGATGGTGGTGACAAAGGCAGCAGGGTGCTCATGGGTGTGGTGGCGAAGATGAAACAGGGGCGTCCGACAACGAAGAAGGGAGCACCAGCTCGGTGGCTTCACCAGGATCACAACCGAAGGATCAGAATGACCGGAGAACAAAAGGACCAGCGGCACGACGAGGTTGATTGGAGCTAAGGGAGAAACACGGCGGCAACAACTCGGTGACGGAGGAGCAAAATAGAGTTGGGGAATCTGATGAGAAGGGGTCAGGGCACGACGTGACGTGCATAAAATGGCAGGATGCTCACCAGAGAAGGGATCGACCACGGGCGGCGTGGTCAGATTTCGGGCAACGGGGTCAATGACGATGTGAAGGTCCTCGGCCAAAGATAGTGGAGACACAGTGAAGCCCACAGTGATGAGACTCCAATGGTGAAGATGACACGGCCTGAGATGCACTGTCCAAAACGAAAACAGAGGGCGAAGAAGCTTCAATGGCGGCGGATCCTTGATGAAATTTGGTGAAAAGACTGCGAGACCGGGACCGGCAGTTTAGGGTTTCAAGAGAGGAGGCAAGGGCAAACAAATTAACGCAGTCCGGGTCCTTTTATAGCGTCGGGTAGGGGGAGTCCATGAGGAAGCCGGTGTCGCTCTCGTATGGCTCACGGACACGAGATGGGAAAGGGGACTCCAGGTTGAAGACGCAGGTGACAAGGCACAAGTGGCGAGACCACCCATCAATGAAACAAAAGAAAAAGGAGTGGAGTTCGGTTGGGCTGGCTCGGGCTGCTGGTGTGCACGGTTGGACTCCACGTGAAGAAAAAGGAAGCGGCGAGCTGGGCTTTGGTTGGTGCGAAAAGACAATAGGAGGTGGGACCAAGCACGTGGGAGGAAAGGAAAGAAGCGATCGGTGTAGTCGGGAGGAAAACCTGCGGGCCAAGTGGGTTGGCGAAAGAAAAGAAGAGGCGAGCCAATGGGCCAAACAGCAAAAAAGGAAAGGAGGTGTGGGCCAAAGAAAGAGAATTGAGCCCAAGATGAAATCTGAGATTTAGATTTAGTTTTTTTTTTAGAAAATAGCAGAAGATACAAATAGTAACTAGAAAATAGCAAATGCACTCGGACAAATTCTAGAAAAATCTAGAAAATATGTCCAAGCACATAGAATCCAAATAAAATAATTTTGATAATAGTTGATGTTGTAATTAATCATATTAAATTGTTTTTGATTTCAAGAAAATTCAGATTAAGCTTTAACTTTACCAGAAAAATTCAAATGGTTATTTTTATTTTAAAACTTCAAAAACAGACCAAATTTTTTGGGATGTTACACGTATTATTTGTGCAGGACTTGTTGATAGACTTAAGGCTTGGTTCCTCTTCTTTTCGAGTAGGTTGATGTCAGCCGCTCGATGTTGTTCCTGGTTAGAGTCGTTGAATTTTTTTACCCTTGTCGACCAAATATTTAGTTCCGGTGGAAGCATGGCTTTAACCCCAAAAACTAGGAAAAAGGGTGTTTCACCGTTGTTCGACTAGCACTGTGCGAATCGCCCATAATACCGAGGTTAATTCTTGCACCCAAGCCCCTAAGCGCTTTACAAGCTGGTCGAAAACTCGAGTTTTAATCCCCTGCATAATTTGGCCATTCGCTCTTTCGATTGCCCCATTACTTTGGGGGTGGGCGACAAAGGCATAACACAACTTGGTACCCAAATCTTCGCAAAATTCTTAAAATTTTGTTCTAAAAAATTGCTTACCATTATCTGTAATTATTCGACTTGGCACACCAAATCGAGTAATTACGCTTTTCATCATGAACCTTTTAGTTGCTTCCATTGTTATCCTAGTCACAGGTTCGGCTTCAATCCATTTTGTGAACATATTAATAGCCTTAAAAAGGAAGTCGAAGCCCCCTGGTACTTTTGGAAACAGTCCTAGGATATCGAGACCCTAGGTAGCAAAAGGCCAGGACAAATGTATAGTTTGCAATGCCTGGGATGGTTGGTGTATTTGCCTGCTATGGAACTGGCATTATTCACATTTTGAGCAACTCTTTAGCATCATGGAGGGCAGTTGGCCAGTAGAAACCTTGTCGAAAGGCTTTTTTGACCTACGTTCTGTAAGAAGTATGAATTCCACAAATGTCCCCATGTATATCATGAAGGAGACTTAATCCTTCTCTCTGTGATATGCATCACATGAAAACCCCTTGAGTACCTTGTTTATCGAGGACTCCTTCGACCAAAGTATACATTTTGGCCTTGTGGGACAAACAATCTGCCTCGAGATCATCGTTGGGTACTATACCCTTCTGAAGATACTCATATATGGGATTCATCCTGATATCTTCATATTCTAGAGAGGTTGTCTCAATAGGAGATGTTTCTAGTGTTTCGACTAGAGACGACTTCTAGAGCTATTCTAAGAAGACTCCTTTTGGTACTTGTGATCGGGAAGAAGCCATTCGAGCTAACTGGTCAGCAAGGAAATTATCCTTTGAGGGATATATTGTACCTCGAAACTGAAAAAATACTTTTCAAGTTTTTTGACTTCCGATAAGTACCGAGACATGGTTGAATTAGAGCACTGGTACTCCTTTCAGACCTGATTCATGACTAGTTGAGAGTCTCCTCTCATAAGTAGTTACTGAATCCCAAGCGCTTTCGCTGCTCGTATGCCAGCCAACAAACCTTCGTATTCTGCCACATTATTAGTGATAGGAAAGTTTAATTGAATAATATACTTTAAGATCTCTCTTATAGGAGATTCCAGGGCCACCCCAGCCCCTGAGCCACTAAGCGTAAGTGACCTGTCAAAATACATCGTCCACTAGTCGTGAGAATTGTACTAGGGATCTTGAATGGGTTCAGGATTTGTCCATTCGACGACAAAGTCTGCCAAGATCTGGGATTTAATGGCCATTCGGGACACAAAATAGAGGCCAAACTCCCCTAGTTCAACTGACCATTTTGCTATGCGTCCTGTTGCTTCTTTGTTCCGGAGGACCTTTCCTAAGGGAAACTTAGACAACACAATTATCTTGTGCGCCTGAAAATAATGCCTCGGTTTCGTCGAAGACATGAGAAGGGCATATAAAAGTTTTTGAACCTAAGGGTATCGCTCCTTAGGTCCGTGTAAAACTTCACTTATGTAGTAAACTAGTCATTGGATGTTTTCACATTCTGTGATCAGTACTATGCTCACTACCTATGGTGTGGCAGCTAGATATATTAAGACTGTCTCTTTTGGTTTTAGAGAAACAAGAATAGGAGCACTTGTAAGGTACTTCTTGACATCCTCGAAGGCGTTGTTTGCCTCCTCTGACCACTCGAAACCCTTGTGCTTTCTTAGAAGTTTGAAGAAAGGGAGTCCTTTTTCTCCCAATCGTGCGATGAAACGACTTAAAGCCAAATAGACTTGAGTGGTTAATTTAACAACCATGATCGAGCAGATCCTTCGAGTATAGTCGGAAGGTAATTAACCATGACTTGCTCTCCTCCTCCTACTACTCGAACAACAGTCGTGTACATCTGAAGGAATTTGATTGGATTCTATGACCCATTGAACTTCTCCATGTTCACTGGTCGAAACCTCGTGGCTACCGAATCGCTGTAGATCGCGAGAACGCCCGACATCTGGTAATGACATCATAATGCCTTCTTTGCAGGAAAGAAGGGTTGATATCACCGGGCGATTATACTCGATGATACCCAGTTGTTGGTAGACCTGACCTGTGATAGGTCTCAGCCCTACGAGGGTAATACTCCTCATATTCCATCTGCTGTTGTAGATTTCTGGATTGGAGTGGTGAACGATCACCTCCCCTGAGTGCATGTCGATCATCAGATGTCCGAAGAACCCTTCTCCGACTAGAGTTATGGTTAGGGAAACAACGTGACCTGTAGTTGTGCCAATATCCATGAGGTGAGTTATTTGAACGACTACGGTTTGATGGACTCATAGTAGTATGACTTCCAGAATGGTGTTAGCGAGGTTGGTCAAGTCTGGCCATCATACTCCAAAGCTTTCGAGCGATCTCTTCAGCGAAATGGTCATAACCCGGTGCTTGCCCAAGCTCTGGAGTTGGGTTCTCGAGCAGGTCATTTATACACCGAAGTTCTTGAGCCTCCTCAGATCGATATTGAATGTGCCCAAGCAAAGTTCTCTGGGCTACCATTCTTCTCCTCTGGGTAGTCTCAAGATCTTCCACGTCTGACGTTGCTTGAGTTCGCCTCAATGGAGAGCGATCATTTTGATGATTTCTCCCATGCTCATTAGAGTGTTGATATCGCTCATCGCCGAGGCCTCTCGCCATCATCACGAGAGGTCGCAGTGTGTGATCGAGTGGGAGCCTCCTCAGTCTGGCCTCTAAAGAATAACCAGAATTTGAGGGGAGGACGAAGAACTCATGGATATGATTTCCACTTGTTCCTGAGGACTCCTAGCTTGATGAGTAGTCAAACGACACCGTTTGGTGACTTGGAGTAGCCCCTCAAAAGGAGAATTCTGGGTTATAACCATCTTCGTCCGTAGGTGAGTCATGCGAGACAATGGTCGAATCCACAAGAAAAGCGTGCTCAATCATATCTCACCGCGGGAGCAACCGAGAGAAATCTGAACACCCTACCAACACTGAGCCTAGGCTGCTACTAAACTAAACAAATCAATATACTTCTAATCACTATCAAATAACAAGCTTCTCAACATCTAGTAAACTGGCATTAAACAAAACTATAATGATTAACAAGATTCTAGACATAAACTTTGCTCTAATCATCAATTTATTGAACCACATGAATACATCAAGATTCACCAAGGTTCTTCTTGGATGATAGCCTAAGCAAGTTACTTGAAACATTTTAATATGTGGGAGTAAATAAATCAAGTTCTAAAATGTTAAAGCATAAACGTAACTTCCACAAGACATACTTGACTAATCCAATTACAATTAACTCAATCATCACGAAGGATGAGCACAATCTTAAAACATAAGTAACAGCAGGATCACTTAAGTTTAAGTAAAAGAGCTATTTTTATTTGACATGGGTGATCATGAGTCAAGTGCACCAAATCTAGCCCTTCCCATGCATGTCGCTTCCTCGAGAAGTACCTAAAAAAAATATTAACAACAAGCGTGAGTCCATGATTCAGCAAAGTACAATAGTGAAGTAATCAAAACATACCCATGTATGGAATATAACAAAACCCTCATATAGCCAACATCAATTGATCCATTTTCATGCAATGCAAATGACAAGAATGCAACTTTCTTCCTTCTTTGCTCTGAATACGGAGTAGTACATCCATCGATGCATACTCAAGCTCGTGCCCTCAGCACGTGGATCTCAAGCCCACACTCCAAGAGTGTGGGGACCTCCGCCACCCAATACATGACGGGGACCTCAAAAGAATCAATTCTTGGCTACCACGTAGTCCAAGATTGAAGAATGAATGCCATGATGCAAGAGAACTTAATATTCTCAACCCACCATGAGAGAATAACATTCAACGGTAGAATCATAGATAAACTTTCAGTTAATTAAACCATGACAATTATCATTTATATAGCGCCACAATTACTCTACACTGCTTGCACTTGCCTCAACCGCGAGACGGATGATGACGAAAAGAGGACTCTATCCCCGGGTTCTCACCACCACCTGGCATTCGTAAAGTATACTAAGAAAACCATTCAATAGCACATAGCATAGCAATATAACTAAATGAACTCATTCACTCCTATTCGCGACCCGAAACAATACCATTACGTTGCCAAGTCCCAATCTGTCCAAAACAGACAGCCACCATAGGACAACAATAACTTTTGATTAAAAGCTCCAAAAATCATGAAATTAAATTCTCTGGAATCTACACACACATACCCACAAATTCTCAAGTGACCGGAAGTTCAGATTAATCCATCTAAACCCTTGTTTTTATCTTTGAAGACAGTTATATCATCTTTGGTACTATCGACTTAGAAATTACATATCTTTTAAATGGTACAACCAAACACAATGATCTAAGTCATTCTGGAATCTACAGAGAACTAGAGTCCATAATAAATTTATTATAATTTTTCCATTATGAAACAAAAGTTGCTCACAAAGCAATCTTTCCTGATTGTCCCCAACAGAGGGACAGAACTGCAATGAACAATTCAAAATTCCATAAATTTCATTCTACTTGTCCAAAAAATATGAACTTGGACTCTCTTGAATCATTATTAAGTTATCTATCTAAGTCATGGAGACCAAATGTCCAAATTCATCCGCTTCAAGCCTTAATATGCAAAACCATGTTCATCGCCTCAATCCCAAGGACCGAATAGGTTTCAAAGCTATCGCAATTACCCACATAACTCTAGCCGACCCTAATCCCTGATTTCGCTTGGAACTAATTCAAACTTACGGATCATCAGAACTGCAGAAATATCAATCTACAACAGTAGGGTACTAATCTGACTTTCAGTGACAAATCACATATAAAAGAATTGCAACAACTAATGGGGAACATGAATTTACCCACAAATTCTCCGCTAGACCTTGCCAAGTCATCACAAAGATTCCCTTCTTCTACCTCTTCCTCTTCTTCATCCTTCCTCTCCTTCCTCTCTCCTCTTCTCCTCCTCTTGGCGAGCAAAGAGGGAAGGGGCTGCATAGCACCCACATGCTACAAAGGCATGGTGGTTCTCAGAGTGTGGTGCTAGGTTTTGGGAAGGAGCATCCCCTCTTTACTCCACTAAATGGCCGCCCACTTGGCTAGGACGCCTGGGCCGAAAACCCAAGGTCCAATCCTCCCACAAATCCTAAATTTTCTTTTAATTTCTCTCTAAATAATATTGTACTACTAATGAATGATCGAGATATTACGTAAATGACCACCAGATAATCGATGGAGTCCGCATAATGGCTTCTAGGACTTGCCGTGCGATCGGATCGCTTTAGATGGACTCGAACATTTGGAGGAGGAACCATCGCTATGTTCTAGGTCCGCTTGGTGCACCTCCTAATTGTGGCCTGATGGACCCTTACCCTCCGAGGAATCTGGTCCTTATTTGGACGTAACGTTGTGGGGGATAAGGATGCCTTCTCAACACCATATGTGGTATGGTCATCTGGATCTGGTGAAAGATCCTTGGAGGCGGCATTACCATCGGATGAAATAATACTGATCTACTCGTAGTCGTTGTAGGCATCCATGACAAGTTTTGCATAGTCGGCCAGGTCGAACCAATTCTCCTTGTTCCATTCTCCTGACATGGAAGCATCAGAAACAAAAGAGAATTTGTCGACGAGGAATCACCGGAAAGTCCCCACGGTCGGCGCCAACTGTCGGTGATCTAGTACCGATATTATGTATGATTGTTTGATTTGGGGGATCTCCTATAAATAGAACCACCCAGAGAATGATACAGGGATTTTATATAGGTTCAGACCTTCTCCAGAGAGAATAATAACCCTACTCCTGTGTGGCTATATTGAGTATACTTATTACAATCAAGAGAGAGACTAAGGCTTGATGTCTTGTGCTCCAAATTGTGCTTGTCTCACTTGGTATGTCTCTGCGCTCACCGACTTCAACATTTATATAGCGATAAAGGGGTGGCGCCTCGCAAGCCAAGAGACTCTCCTCATTCCAAATGACGAATCGCTTTGTTAGAGGTTATTGTCAGAGATGTAACTCCCCCACATCGCCAGGCAGTTATTGTTAGAGACAGAGAAAGAAACGTGCAGTTATCTTGGGGGATGACTGTGTATATTAACTACCTCGTGCATAAAATATGACGTGCAAGACTCCTTAACCAACCGATCCCACATGTGTATGAACCTTGTCGATTATAGGGTAGTCGAATCGATCAGTTGTAGGGACTTACGATCACAAGGTGCTCAGAGAGAAGACCCACAAACTGTATGGTCAGAGAAAGACTTACAAACTGTGGACTGGTCGTCAGAAAGACTTACGATCGTGGGGTGGTTATAGTAAGACCTACCACCACCGTGCTAAGCTCCTTCCTTACAAACATTAAGGGTATACTTGTGGGCAATATAAAGATATTGCTATCTATAATAAGATTAGAGATAAATAATTAAATGAGGATTGCTATATCCTCGCACTGAGTACATTGCGTATGCACTAACATGACTTGTAGTGTATCGCAAAGTTTGTATATATGCAACGCTAATAAGAGATGATGCTTTATCTACAAGATATTTTCAGCATTAAGCAAATTTTGTTTGCAATATCAATATGTAGAATTTGCAACTGAAATTTCAATGAGCATTGAATACTTAAGGAACAACAAGTATATAACTTAATATAAAAATAATAGCAACCTACCTTGGCTGCAATTAACCTTTATTCTCGTGCATAGACATGGCACTCAATTCAAATGACAACAAACCATTCCATTCTTTTCCCGATGAAACTGTTTTTTGCAAAAGAAGAGACTATACCCGATGTGGTCGCACAAAGCATGCTCATGACTGTGAGCACAGCTATTTAAATAGATTTATACACTACAGAGGTGTACAACTTTATCCATAGCATACAAATTCTCTAGTCGATCCGGCATCCGTTGATACCACCGCTCACTATCCTTTGGTAAGTAGTCTAGAGCACATATCGAAACCTTTACATCACCTAGTCCTAGCTTTTCACTAGCCCAGTGAATGAAAACCATCACTTCAATCCGGAGTACCTCCAGTCAATGTGAGGTGTTTACCATTGTATCGCAAGCTTTGTGCCCAATGCCTCGCTGAAGGGTGCCCTTGAGCAAGCCTACATGTCATGCTTGTACTATTGTGACCTACCAACATAGAAGGCTAGTGTTCAATGACTTAATTAGCTAAGGTTGTCCCATACCAACACATATGGTTGTACTCTTAGGCCCTTAGTTGACCCAGGGAGGATCCCCCTATCTACATGCGAGAAAACATCTCACATTCATCAGTTCATAATATAACTCACCCGCATCTCAATCTTGGTTTTTCATTTTCATTTTTCTAAAAAAAATAGAGGTAACTCCTCCGGATCATTATTTTGAAATCTCCCAAATTTCATATTCCATGTTCCATTCATTTCCAATTTTTATACGACTAGAGCTCGATTAAGCGTTTGTGCGATGTTTGCACTCGAATTTCCTAAATTGACACTAATTATTGCTTAAACCAATATCTAATGGTTACAACAATAAGGATAACAATATTTCAAGGAGGATCATGTATTGAATAGGAGTATAACAACCGATATCCCCAAATATAGTAATTTTAAGCAAACATACATGCATGCATAATAGATTTTACAAAAATAAGTACAATAATTAAAATAATAGGATCAATATGGTCAAAAGGGTGCTTGCCTTACTTTCGTTGTTCAATAAGAGGAGGAGGATCATTGTAAATTTCAATCGAACAATCGACGCCATATCAAAGAGCCACAAGCAAATTAAATATAGAAAATAATTTTAATAGCAACAAAATCCAAATATTTTTGTATATTCAGATAGATCATGATTTTACATGAATTTAGAAAAATATTCATTTAATTTGGAGTTCAGATGTAAAATTTATTAACAATTCAATTTGTTTCGCTTTTAAAATCGAGAAATTATTAAAATGGTGACGCCGAAAGCGTATTTTTGAAGTTTATGCTTTCCAACAGAGAAAACATATTCTCCTCTCGAGTTCTAGTGAGGTTTATGCTTTTCAACAGAGAAATGTATTTTTCTCCGAATTGAAAGGGGCTTTTCTCATTTTTTTTATTTTTATTATCTTACATGTGGGGCCATTCACTAGTGACTCAAGTTCTTAATTTCTTAATTTTATTCATAATCCAGTGGCGGTCCCACATGTCATTCACCCATTATTTACTTATTCAAATGGTTAATTTCTGATTTGAATTAACCTATTGACAGCTAGGGTCCACATGTCAGCCCCTCGGGTTTTAAAACAAGTTTTAAAAACCGAGAATTGTGTGTGGTCCCACATGTGAGTGACACATATTCTAAATTAATGTTTTAAATTATATTTATTTTAACTCTTCTACTGGCCCCACTTGTCATAGACTCAAAACTTTTAAGCTCGGTTAATTAGCGCTAAACATCTCCTAATCAATGCTCGGGGATGGCCAAAATGGATTCCCCTCTCGACGAAGATCCCACTAGGTGGTGGTGGAGGTCAGAGAAATGGACGGAGGTGGTGCTACGCTAGCGAGGAGCGGCGGGGTGCGTCGGGTCTGGAGTGGTTTTCGCGTTTGGAGCAAATCGACGACGAAAGATGGTGCACAACAGCTCTAGGAGGTAACCACAACGCTACACGCAACAGCTCGGGGACCAATGGTCACCGGACAGGCCGCGAAGTACTCAACAAGTCGTAAGGAAACAATATGTAATTAATATTAATACAAGGCTTGAACAAAGGATTAGCTCCATTGTTCTTTTGTAGAGAGTGATTTTGGCAAAGATAATGTCGAAAGAAACCAAAGATGTAACATCCCAAGTCTCAGCTTGTGTTTCAAATGTAAGAAAATGTGTAGAAATTAAAACTTTTCTTACATCTTGATGTTATTTGAATTTTCTGTAATTCTTGTAAGGAATTGTGGGAAATCAAAAACCTAAATCTCCCATTTGACTAAGTCATGACCCTCCTTTTTCAAATCCTTGTCAAACCTTGTGATCATCCTTTGAAAATATTTTTCCTAAATTCTAGGGATGTTGTGTGACTCCTCTGAAAAATTTCACAATTTTTAAAAATCATTTGAATATTTTAAGAGGTAAGTCAAACCAGTTTGACTTTCGATCAAACCTAAGCTCAGAACCTTACATAATTTCTGGAGGAAAATTCTCTACATAAAAATCTCTAAAAATTTTATACAAGGACAATATGAGAGTTAGAAAGCTACCGTAAAAATTTCATAATTTTTGGAGTTAGTTTGCTACCTTGAACAATTCTCAAAGTTTTCTGTTCAATTCAAACCCTAACTTAAGTCATCATGGCTCGAGTCGCACCCAAGCCCAACCTCTCTACTTGGTTGAACTCAACCCCTAATCAGACTCGGCTCGCCTTGGGGGCGTGGGTTTTCAATCGTTGGATCATGATCCGCCGCCCTTGTTCACGTGAGCGCTCGACCACCCGAGATCGGGTTTTAATCTAAGCTGCCCGTTTTCAATCCAACCGTGACGACCACCCCAGTCGATTGCGTGTCTGAGCCAACCTTTTTCCTTTTGAACTCGAGCCGCCCTAGCCCCTTTCACTGACTTGTGGGCCTGTGACCGGTCCTGGTCATCTTCTTCCTCGCATGTGCTGGCCATGGCAGAGAGTGGTTGCGCTCTATCTTTTCCTTGTGCGTCCTCTTCAACAACTCTTTGACCCTAGCATTTATTGCTATCGACCTTTCTCCCTTAGGGTCATCTTTTTCAGCTGCCCCCATTTTTCTCTGTCCTTTCATGGTAGAGGGGGAGCTAAGCTCACCGTAGAGCTCCATCCTTGCTAGTGACCATTGCTCGTCGGCTATAGATAGCCCTTGAGCTCTCATTTTTCTTCTTTTCTGGCACCACTGTTGTTTCCCTAGCCCTCTCTCTGTTCTGTGAGCTTAAAACTCAAAGAGCACCATTGTCGCCATTGTTGGCCGTGGAGGACCTCATCCTTTTGCTCTGCCTTGAGCGTCTCATCATCTTCTTCAAATCCCCTAACTTGATTTTGGGTTGCTTTCACAGGAGCAGCCTAATTTTGTGTTTTTGGATCTCCATGGCCGTGTTCATCCCATTCATCCCCAACCCCGGTAAGGACCTCTATGCTTAAATTACTTGCTCCTGGGCCATCTAGGAGGTCTTTTGAAGCTATCCTTGCCTTGTGTTCATTCTCGTTTTGCTCAGACCTCTCCTCGTCGCCTTCCTCCGCGCCGGCGGTGGTCGCCGCCGCCGAGCTCCTTCGACCTCCTCTCGACCTCCTCTCGGCATAGGTACCTTCGTGATAGTCCCTTAGTGCCGGGCACCGCTATTTTGGACCGCTGCGCAGCCTTCGCTATTTTCGTAATTGGTCGATTTGGGGTTTTTTTGGTTTTTGGGGGTTTCCCGGGGGAAAAAAAATTTTTTTTAAATTTTTTTTAAACAATTGGGGGGGGCCCCGGGAAAAAACCCCCGGTTTTTAAAATTTTTTCCCAAAAAAAAAAAAAAAAACCCCCTTTAAAATGGGTTTCTTTAAAAAAATTTTTTTTTTTTTTTTGGGGAAAAATTTTTTGTTTTTTAAAAAAATTTTTTTTTGAAGCCTTTTTTTTAAAAAATTTTTTTTCCTTTTTTTAAAAAAAATTTTAAAATTTTTTCCTTTTTAAAAAAATTTTTTTTTTCCCTTTTTAAAATTTTGGTTTTGTTTTAAAAAAAATTTAAATTTTTTTTTCCTTTTTTTTTAAATTTTTTTAAAAAAAAAGGGGGGGTTTTTTTTTTTTTTTAAAAATTTTTTTTTTTTTTTTTTAAAAATTAAAATTTGGAAAAAAAAAATTTTTTTTCCCCCAAAAAAAATTTTTTTCCTTGGAAAAAAAATTTTTTAGGAGGTTGTAGGAGGAAGATGTTTGGGAGCATTGTAGTTGTCCAAAGCTTTACCCTTGAGGGTAGTTGACTTTCGGCTTTACAATGTAACGTATGGGTTTCTATCCATACAAGCAGCTCATAGTTGATATACAATATGGGAAACGTCTCGTAGGACTTAGCTGTGCCAGCATACCTTTGGAAGTGTGCTTAATCATGTGGCCAAAAGGCGATGCAAGTGTGGGTAAATTGGTACACCTGCGGGGTTCAAACTATTTGAATAGCCAAGTCCTTGGTTATGGACATGCTTGGGAGGTCTTTCGAGAGTTAGACTATAACCATTTCATTAAAACTTGAAATTGGGTGGTACGAATGGGTAATTCGTGCTATGTTGTGGTGGCTATTGGGTTAGTCACTTCTAGGTTGTTATTCATGTTACTTATTGCTATCTCGCTGTTATTTCAACAATTGAAAACAGATTTGACAAATTGCCTTCAATCTATTACATTATTGCAAATAAAAATTGCTTTATGTGTCCAATTAACCATATAACCATCTCCTTTAGTTCAGCTTACATGTAGCTATGTATAGGCTTGTTACTCGTAAGTCTTGCGAGTACATTTTTGTACTCAACTGCATTGCTTTGTTGTTGCAGAGGAGGAAGTGGATCCCCAAGGGATCAACTTTTGTGAGTTTTCTTCGCGGTGGGGTGCGACTAGCTTGGCGGCCCGGTAGGTTGCCTTGTGTGTTATTGGCTAGCCGGTTGGATTTTGTTATTGCCATCTTATGCGCTTTTGCTTCCACTGTCATTATGTTACTTTGATATCATTTGGCCGGTCGACTCTTTTGTAATAACTCTATATTATATATTAAGCTGTTGGAGTTGGAAATTTCAGCTTGGAGCTTGGAGGTGAAATCTGGACAGCAAGCACAATTTTCTAGACAGCAAGCTTTAGTCTCTATTTAGAATTGAAAATGAGAGGATAACTTACTTAAAACTCATGGGAATAAAAAGGGTAAGAAGTGATATTAGTTGGCTAAGTATCTAACACCCTCTTAGATGGTTTTACCTCGCTTTTTAGCTGTGTTAGATCTAGAGTTGTGTCCTGAAATTTTACCTTCTCAACCGATTACTCATTCTTTCAATATGGGTTAGTCGTGCCGGGAAGTTGATATTGTGAATTGAGGTTTCGTGCTGATTTTTGTGCCTATTTTTAAGCCTTTGGAGTTGGTTCCTTAGTTGTGTTAATTGTTTCCTTGCCTTCAGTTTTCGGGTTGTTGCTAACTTATCTTAGTGGATCAGGATGGTGGAAGAACACTTGTGAACAGTCGGCCAGTGGTCATGATGAGGAGCTCCGCCTCCTCGACCATGGCGAGGTTCTCGCCGATCGAGAGGAATCAGATGGATTAGACGCGGATCCTGGAGGTTACTGCGAGGAATACCTCCACTCTCACTAGTGCCTCCGGATCAGGGGGAGGAGGTGGGCATCAATCACGGGGGGACTCTCGGAGTTCCTTCGCACCCAGCCGCCCACTTTCTCCTAGTCTGAGGACCCACATGACGCCGACGATTGGTTGCGTCTGGTTGAGCGGAAGCTCAACATTGCTCAGTGCTAGGATCAGGAGAAGGCACTCTTTGCATCCCATCAGCTGGAGGGTGCAACACTCTTTTGGTGGGAAAACTTTCTCTCCATGCAGTCCGCGGGCCACGTCGTCACTTGGGAGGAGTTCCGTACTACCTTCCGTCGGGCTCATGTCCCCGCCGGCTTGATGAAGCTCAAGAAGAAGGAGTTTCTTGCGCTCAAGCAAGGGCGCTGGTCTGTGACGGAGTTCTTGCACGAGTTCAACCACTTGGCTCGGTTCGCTCCTGAGGAGGTTTCCACTGATGAAGCCAAGCAAGAGAAATTCATTGAGGGTTTGTCCAAGGAGCTGCAGGACAAGCTCTCGATTGTTGACTTCCCCGACTTCCAGACTTTGGTCGACAAGGCCATTGTCGCCGAGCACAAGGCGAGAGCACTAGGTGAGTCTCGCAAGCGCAAGTGGGAGGCCCAGAAGTCAGCTTGGGCCGGCCTTCCTCGTCCTCGTGTTGGGCCAGCCCTGGTGGCCCATTCTCACGCTCCACCACCACCGAGGCCATCGGCGCCAGTTTCTCATCCCCCATAGGCCGTGTTTTAGCCACATGCACCTGCGGTTCAGCAAGATGGCCTCCGCAATCCGGCTGCCGAGGTCACTTGTTTCTTCTGCCACAACAAGGGTCACTATGCGAATACTTACCCTAAGAAGACTGGAGCGGCCCCTCGTCCTAATGGAGGACGCAGGCAAGGGAGTGGTCATCTCCTGGACCAGAAGACGATCCAGAAGACCCAGGGCTTGGGAAGTGGTTGAGTCAACCACATCTCGGCCGATGAGGCACAGGAGACACCCGACGTTGTGTTGGGTATGCTTCTTGTCAACTCTCATCCTGTTGCAGTGCTATTCGATTCAGGAGCTTCGCATTCCTTTATTTCAAAGTCTTTTGCTGCTGCTAGTGATCTTTATTTTGTTCCTTTACTGGTTCCATTGCTCATTCGCTCTCCGGGTTTGGAAATGAGAGCTCATCAAGAATACCGGGATGTCTCTATTGAAGTCGAAGGAGTATAATTCTTGGCAAACCTTATCCTACTCAACTCAGTGAGTTTGGATGTAATTCTTAGCATGAATTGTTTGTCTCAACATTTGGGACAAATCGATTGTGCCAAGAAGGTCGTCTACCTCACAAGTCCCTTAGGCGAACAGGTTGGGTTTTCGCCGCGTTGCAAGGACCGTATCTCTCGCACTTGAAGTGAAGCCAGCTTTGGAAATTCAGGATGTCCCAACAGTGTGTGACTTCGCGGATGTTTTCCACAAAGATTTGCCTGAGATGCCTTCAGTTCGAGGCCTTGAGTTTGTCATCGAGTTGCTGCCCGGTACCGCCCCGATTTCGAAGAGGCCGTACCGAATGCCTCCTAATGAGTTGGAGGAGTTGAAGAAGCAGCTAGGTGAGCTTCAAGAGAAGGGTTTCATCCATCCTAGCTCATCTTCTTGGGGTTGTCCAGTAATCTTTGTGAAGAAGGACAGGACTTTGAGCGTGTGCGTTGATTACCGTCCGCTTAATGAGGTGACGGTAAAAAACAAGTACCCTTTGCCCCGCATCGATGATCTTTTTGACCAACTGACCGGAGCTCGGGTATTCTCCAAGATTGATTTGATATTGGGGTATCATCAAGTCGAGGATCAGATCTGAAAATATTCGAAGACTTTCTCTATTCTTTATAGCTCATGCAGTACACCGTCATGTCTTTTGGCTTAACCAATGCTCCTACCTATTCATGAATCTTATGAATTCGATATTCATGGATTATCTGGATAAGTTTGTGGTGGTCTTCATTGATGATATTCTTATCTACTCCAAGAATGATGAAGAGCATCTTGAGCATCTAAGGCTTGTGTTGGGAAAGGCTGCGTGAGCACCAGGTTGTATCACGAAGTTCAAGCAAGTCACGATATCGGTTGAAGGAGTGGCATTCTTGGGCCATGTTCTTTTAGCGAGAAGGTGTAGCCGTGGATCCTAGCAAGGTCAGTGATGCGCTCTCTTGGGGTCAGCCCAAGTCGGTCACCGATGTGCGGAGTTTTCTTGGTTTAGCGGAATACTATCGTCGCTTTATTGAGAACTTCTCTAAGATCACAAAGCCGATGACTGAGTTGCTCAAGAAGGACAAGAAATTTATGTGGTTCACTGCTTGTCATGAGAGTTTTTAGGAACTCAAGAAGCGTTTGACTTCAGCCCCAGTTCTTGTTCTTTCCGATGTCCACAAGAGCTTCGATATCTGTTACGATGCCTCTCGTCAGGGACTCAGTTGTGTTCTTATGCAGGAAGGCAAGGTACTGGCCTATGCATCAAGACAGTTGAGGCCTCATGAACTCAACTATCCAACCCATGACTTGGAATTAGCTGCTGTGGTTCATGCACTCAAGATTTGGCGGCATTACCGGAACATCGCAAAAGATATCGAACCTTGTCTTGTGGACATCGGGAAGAACAAGCACTGGGGCTGAGGTCAATCGCTTCTTGAGTTCCTGAAAACTCTCATCACAAGCAGAGGACCACACAAATTTCTTGTCCTTCTTGAGCAACTCAGTCATCGGCTTCGCGATCTTGGAGATGTTCTCGATAAAGCGACGGTAATAACCCGCTAAACCAAGAAAACTCCGCACATCGGTGACTGAATTGGGCTGACCCCAAGATAGAACATCGCTGACCTTGCTAGGATCCACAGCTACACCTCTTGCTGAAAGGACATGGCCCAAGAATGCCACTTCCTTCAACCAGAACTCGCACTTGCTGAATTTTGCATACAGCTGATGCTCACGCAGCTTTCCCAACACAATCTGCAGATGCTCAACATGCTCTTCTTCACTCTTGGAGTAGATAAGAATATCATCAATGAAGACCACCACAAACTTATCCAAATACTCCATGAATACTGAGTTCATAAGATTCATAAATAAAGCAGGAGCATTGGTTAAGCCAAAAGACATGACGGTGTAATCGTAAAGGTCATAACGAGTAGTGAACGCCGTCTTTGGAATATCTTCAGCCCTGATCTGGACTTGATGATACTCCAATCTCAAGTCAATCTTGGAGAACACCCGTGCTCCAGTTAATTGGTCGAAGAGATCATCAATGCGAGGCAAAGGATACTTGTTTTTCACTGTCACTTCATTAAGTGGACGGTAATCAACACACATACGCAAGGTCTTGTCCTTCTTCTTCACAAAGATAACTGGACAACCACAAGGAGATGAGCTAGGATGGATAAAACCCTTTGCTTGAAGCTCACCTAGTTGCTTCTTCAACTCCTCCAACTCATTGGGAGGCATTCGATACGGCGCCTTTGAAATTGGAGCGATGCAGGGCAGCAACTCAATGGCAATTCAGTCTCAAGCGGAGGCATCCTGCAATTCTTCAGAAAGACATCCACAAAGTCACATACTGTGGGCACATCCTGAATCTCCAAGGCTGGCTTCTCTTCAAGGGCACAAAGATGTGGCCCTTGCAGCTGCGGTGAAATCCCAACCTGCTCGCCTGAGGGACTGGTGAGGTAGACCATCTTCCTGGCACAATCAATTTTCCCCATGTGTTGGGGCAACTAATCCATGCCAAGAATCACATCCAGACTCGCTGAGTCTAGTAGGATGAGATTTGCCAAGAATCCCACTCCTTCAATATCAATAGGAACATCCCGGCATTCCTGATCAGCTCTCATTTCCAAACCCGGAGAGCGAATAAGCAAAGGAACTCCCAAAGGAACAAAGTGAAGGTCATAAGAAGCAGCAAATGATCTTGAAATAAAAGAGTGCGAGGCTCCTGAATCAAATAATACTGCAGCGGGGCGAGAATTGACAAAAAGCGTACCCAACACAATGTCGGGTGCCTCCTGTGCCTCCTCATCCGAGATGTGGTTGACTCGGTCGCTACCCATGCCCTGGGCCTTCTGGACTACCTTCTAGTCAGGTGGGTGACCATTCCCTTGCTCGCGCCCTCCATTAGGACAAGGGGCCGCTCCAGTCCTCTGAGGGCAACTATTGGCATAGTGGCCCTTCTTGTTGCAGGAGAAGCAGGTGACCTCGGCAGCCGGATTGCGAAGGCCACCCTGCTGCTGGGCTGCAAGTGCACGTGGCTGAAACACGGCCTGCGGGGGACGAGTGACTGGCGCCGACAGCCTCGGCGGTGGTGAAGCCAAAGAACGGGCCCCTGGTGCAGGCCCAACACGGGGACGAGAGAGGCTGGCCTGAGCAAACTGGTGGGCCTCCCACTTGGGCTTGCGGGACTCGCCCAGTGCTCTCGCCTTGTGCTCGGCGACGATGGCCTTGTCCACCAAGGTCTGGAAGTCAGCAAAATCAACAATAGAGAGCTTGTCCTGTAGCTCCTCAGACAAGCCCTCCATGAATTTCTCCTTCTTGGCCTCATTAGTGGCCACCTCAGCAGGAGCATACCTCGCCAAATGGTTGAACTCATGGAGGTACTCATTCACAGATTTGCGCCCATGTTTGAGCGCAAGGAACTCCTTCTTCTTTATCTTCATTATGCCGGCGGGGACATGAGCCCGACGGAAAGCAGTGTGAAACTCCTCCCACGTGACCACATGGCCATTGGCTACATGGCTAGGAAATTCTCCCACCATGAGAGCGCTGCACCCTCAAGCTGGTGAGATGCGAAAAGTGCCTTCTCCTGCTCCTGGCACTAAGCGATGTTGAGCTTTCGCTCAACCAAACGCAGCCAATCATCTGCGTCAAGAGGGTCCTCGGACCGGGACAAGGTGGGTGGCTGCGTACGGAGGAACTCTGAGAGCCCCCACGAGACTGATGTCCCCCACCTCTAGATCCCGAGGCACTAGAGGGAGTGGAGGCGTTCCTCGCGATGACCTCTAGGATCCGAGTCTGATCCATATGGTTCCGCTCGATCTGAGCAAGAACCTCAGCCATGGTCGGAGGAGGGGGAAGCTCCTCATCATGACCCAAAGGCTGACCGCTACGGGTTCTTCCTGCCATCCTGTTCCACCAAAATAAGTCAGCTACAACTCCGGGACAGGAGACAAGGAAAAACAATTAACATTTCTACAAAATGAACTCCAAAAGCTTAAAAACCAGCATAAACTTACAGCAAGATCTCAATTTACAAAATTAACTTCCCAATATGACTAACTCGTATGGAAGAACGAGCAATCGGTTTTTAGAAAGGCAATTTTCAGCACATAAACCTTGGCTCAAACATAGCTAATAAGCAAGGTAAACCACCTAATGGAGCGTTAGATATTTAGCTAACTCATATCACTTCTTACCCTTTTATCCCCACAAATTTTAGTTAAATTAATCTCTCATGTTCAATTATATATACTATAAATAGCTAGCTGTCCAGAATTTCTTGCTTGCTGTCCAGATTCTGCCTCCACCTTTTCTGGCCGAACCCTTCACTTCCAGAAGCTCCTAATCTTCTCCAAGGGACAGCCAACACTCAATTTAAAGCCCTCATGGTTTTCCCAAAACCAACTTAATCGATTCAACACTATTTTTTGAAAGAAGATGAGAGGGAAAACAACTTTCCAAATTTAGTCAAGAATAAGGTGAGATGAGAAAGCTAAGATAGATAAGAAGTAAAATATGAGAATCTACATAACATTTTCATGAATCCTTTGATATTTGGAAACTAAGTTTTCAAAATATCCTAAAGACAACCAAGCTAGGGGTTTCTACAGTCAGTATAGCTCTGATACCAACTTTATGAGACCCCGGTTTATTAAGCTTGTAATACTTAGCCTTCCACTGGCTCTAGCATCACAAACAGAATAACCCGTGCCTCGATGGACATGTGCTTCCCAGAAATGCAGTACATATACATCTTTACAAAAGCACGCATCGATTTCATATATCAATATCTTAAGTCTAGAAAATGACATACATAATATAAAGTTATTACAAAAGAGCCGACCGGCCAAATGACATTAAGTATCAAATAACAGCGAAAGCAAAAGGTGCCATAAGATGGCTTTAACCCAAAGACGACCGATTAGCCACATAACCACAGGGCAACCGACCGGGCCGCCAAGCTAGTCGTCCCACACACTGCCACAGCACAACTCACAAAAGTGAGGCCCTTCGGGCTCACCCTCTTCCTCTACACACAACAAGCAATGCAGATGAGTACAATAATGTACTCGTAAGACTTACGAGTAACAAGCCTATACATAGCTACATGGAAGCTGTATCAAAGGGAATTGGTTATATGGTTATTTGGACGCGTAAAGTAAGTTTCATTTGCAATAATGTAATAGATGGAATGCAATTGGTAAAATCTGTTTTTTAAGCATTGAAATAACAACGAGTAACAATAAATAACAACTAACCACCTAGAGGTGACTAACCCAATAGCCACCACAACATAGCACGAATCCCCGATTCGTACCACCCATCAAGTTTTAATTAAAAAATATTGTAGTCTAGTTCTCACGGGGTGTATTCGAGCGTGTCCATAACCTAGGATGAGGCTATTCGAATAGTTTAAACCCTGCAGGGGTGTACCAATGTACCCACACTTCAGACCGCCTTTAAGTCAAAAAATTAGCACAGTTCCAAAGGTATGCCGGCACGGCTAAGTCCTACGAGACATTTCCAATATTGTGTATCAACTACGAGCCGCTCGTATGGATAGAAACCCATACGCTTACATTGTAAAGCCGAAAAGACAAGTACCCCTCGGGGTAAACCTTTTCGAACAACTACAATGCTCCCACACATAAACCATCTCATTTTACCCCAACGCAACACACACACGCCCTCCTGCGACTCGTAGCCAACACACGCTAAAGTACTAAGTCAAGAGAGGTCCCATACCCTCTAGTGTGGTTAGCACGAAAGAATGCTCAAAGCGGTGGCGCAAGTAACTTGGTCCTTAAATGACTAGGGCACCATCCCAATAACACCCAAGACCACACCATCTTACCAATGTGCCCAAGTCCAAATAATTTTGTTTTCATTTTTAGTTTTCGCGATTTAAACATAGCACAAAGCCGAAATGTAGAATCATAATAAGTAGTTGTGTGATCAAGGTTATTGACAAGTCGATAACCGCCCATTTCTACCGATAGCTAAGCATGGCTAAGCGATATACTCGAAAATCTACTAAGTGACAAGGGTTCATCCAACGAACCCAAAATCACAGCAAATAACCCTAGGCTCAGTACTAGAGAATAAACATTTGCCTACTGATAATGCATCTAATGAGTCAACTATCGACAATAGTTAAAACAAGATAGCAATGCATACATAGAATTTGCAAACAAACATATTAGAATTTGAAAATAATAGGAACAACATGATCAAATGATGCTACATCTGCTTGCCTTACTGGAGGGCAGAGTCTAGCTGCTGTGGATTAGATTTGAGATCAACAATCTCTTCGGAACCTAACGCGAAAAGGTGATAAAACCAATAAGAACGAAGAACACCAAATAAAGTTCAACAGCAAAAGTCATCCAAATCTTATGAAATTCATACAGCAGGAAGGTTATGATTTTAAATGAATTTAGAAACAAGAGTCGGGTCATTTGGACTAAGTATGAAAAAGTCATGGCTAAAACAATTTCTCTTAGCCTGTTAATTCAAATGAAATTAATTACTGGTACTGTTCATGGCATAAATTTCCAAAATAATATAAAGTTTGAAATTTTTATGGTAGGTAGATAATGACATCCTAAGAACAGCAAAGTTGAGTTTACCCAATTTGGAGTTAAAATGAATTAATTATGATTTTTCTAAGTTGTAAAACTAGCACATATCATTTTTCAGAAATAAAACCATGATCAGAACCTATTTCACATTAAAGTATACTAACAGAGAAATTTAACAAGATTGAGTTTGCACATTTTGGAGTTATACAGAAAAAGTTATGCATTTTACAAGGTTCACATTAATTTCTGGAATATTAAAAAATGGCTAAAATCAAGTTAACAATGTTTATAGAATTTTTCGTTACAGAATGTCTAAAAGCATTTTTAGATTAAACTTTAGTGAAACATGAATTCAATACAGTTGGAACCACCTAAAAAGGATTTAAAATGAAATAGTTATGAGTTTTCAAAGTTTTAACACAATTTTAACATAAAGATTTACCGAAATAAAACAAAGCTTATCAAAAAGGAATCGACGTGGATGAACGTGGGCCTTTGATTCGAAATCTAACGGCCCACGCGCGATCCACAAAGGGGCTCACCGTTGAATCTAGATCCAACGGTCCACATGGATGGGGATGTTTGGGTGACCCGAACGCCTCGATCAACCACGGCGTAGATCTCAAGATGGAGGGCCTAGGCGCGAGCTCTTCGGGTGACGAACGGCACATGCATCTCAGCCGCTCATCGCGAGATGGACGATCCAAAGCTATTGGGAGCTCGGGTGGTCCGAACGGCCACTCAGATCTAGACCGCTTATCTAGATATGACGGTCCCCAATGACTTGGACGCATGGGGACTCGAATGTTCCCGCAGATCTGGACCGTTGATCTCGAGATCGACTGTCCACGATGCACACATAAAACACATGTGGGTTTTAAGTGCCACTGGCGTTTAAATCGCGGGCCCACAAGTCACCGTACCTGAGGCAATTTAGGATAGCTAATAAATGCTAAACCCAATGATTAGTGATGATTAGTATTAATTGTGTCCTAATGTTTTCGCATAGAGGGTTTAAGTGGTTGGGGCCCACGATAGTGGCACAATTTGTTAGCTTAAGACGCATTAATTGCTAACCAATGATTAGTAATTAATGACCCAGATTTTGTCCTAATGAACCGGATCTGCGGTTTAAGGTCTACGGGCCCACATGTCAGTGACTCAAGAGGTCATTTTAAGACAGCCACTTAATGCTAACATTAATTATCAATGATCAAGTATTAATGATGTCCTAAGGGTGTTGAATAGCGCCAGCCGGGGGTTTTTTAAGTGGCTGGGCCCACCAGTCTGTGGCACATACACAACGTTAAGACAACCATTTAATACTAAACCATAATTAGCAATGATTAACAATGATTAGCCATTAATGGTGCCCTAACGACAATGGCACAGAGGGGGGTCTTCGTCCGGCAAAACCCGAGCAAAAGAGAGAGGCTCGCCGGCGGCGGCACCCACAAAGTGCCAAAATGGGTTCGCAATAACGATGCGCACCCAGTGGAGGTGACCTCGACGGCGGCGACGGCCCACAACGCCGGCGAGCCGGAAAACAAAGATGGTGACAAGATCGGCCGAAAGAAAAAATGGTCAAAAGCTCCGCAGTAGTCCAAAGAAGCGGGTGCCACAACATCTAAGGACTAATTAGAAGCTACCTTAACCAAGAAGGGCTTCAAAGATGGCCGGAGCAGCTTTGACCACGGTGGAGCTTGCCGAAGCCGAAGAAGATGAAGTGGAAATAGAGACCTGAGCCAAAATGAATATCACTGGTGGTCAAAATAGCTGCATAGAGGCCCACAGAAGGTCCATGAGCAATTAATTGCCAAAAGAACCACTACTGGGTGAGGAAGAAGGGCGATTTCAGCCCAAAGGTGCAAACTTAAAATTGAGTGATTCTGTTGATACAACCCAAAATTAAGTTAGGGGAAATACATAGGAGGTTAAGGAGCTCAAAACAGTACAAGAAGAATTGAAGATGAACCACAGGAGCACCAAAGTTCACAATGGAGTTTCACGGCCTCAATGGCGATTTGAGGATTTCTGAGGTTTTGAGAGCTCAAGTGAGTGGAGGAAGCTAAAGTGGTGCTGGAAAACGAACACAAAGGAGCTTGTGGCTATTTATAGCTAGTGAGCAACAGTTACAAGCAAAGATGGAACTCCATGGTGAGCTAGGGTTTGGGCTCGGCCGTGCAAAGCTTGAAGCGATGGGAGCAGCTCAAAGGAGGACTTTGAGTGCAAAATGGTGATAGGCAATTAATGCTAGGCCAGAGAGTTGTTGGAGAGGACGCACAGGGACATGACTGATGAGGACATGACCCCTATGGATACAACCATATTTGCTATGCTTACTATTCCAAGTATAAGAGCTCGTACGCTTCACTTAAATTATCAAGTGAGCTTGTTTTTAGGAGTGTCTTTATATTATATGAATTATATGATGCTACCTAATGATGAAATATATATATATGCAGCGCCATGTCACTTTTGGTCCAAGACAAGCAAGCGATTCGAGTTGGACCCGTTTTGGAATCGGTTCGGCCTCGAATCAGCGACAACACCAACTTAAAATAGGCATAACTTTCACATACGGAGTCCGTTGGAGGTCCACGAGTACTTGATTGAAAGCTTATTTCGTCCTCTTTCCAACGCATCCAGCCTCACCTTCAAACTCCTTCCGGACTGATCGCAATCAGCAAAAGAAGACGTCATATCACTTGTTTGGGCCAATCTGGGCCTTGTAATCATACTGAACTTGGCCCATCTGCCGGTGGACCACCTGGGGGTGCTGTTACTGTTCACATGAACAGTAATCTGTGAGATTAGTCCCACCCCCTTAGTTCTATTAGATGTGTGGCTCCTCATCCCCTATTTAAGGAGGTCGCACCCCCTCTAGTTTTCTTGGATTTTGTTTATATTTGGTTTGCCTTCGTTGCAACTTGTATCTTTTGCGTGTGTCGACTAGACCACCCAATTAAGATCCTTATTCAGAATCCCAACTCAATTCAAATATTTCAATTCCTATTTGCAATTTCAGATTGCTTTATATTGTTCTTGCGTGCTTCTTTGGTGTATCTAGGAATCGACCTTCGTGGTCAGGTCAACCAGGTATTCGTGCACGGTTGATAATGACTTGTCGAGCAGTTCAGCGATTGCGTGGTTTCGGGCCTTGCGAGTTCGTAGCCAGGATCGTGAGAGTTGAGCGACTACTACCGAACTTATCGTTCTCATCGAAAGATCGGGCCAACAATCGGACCTTCGGGTTCATCAAGTGGTATCAGAGCTTCAGTTGATCGGTGAGAATTTCTAGTTTTCTAGTAGTAGATTCATTTTTCATGCCTAGAGTCCAGAAAATTGCCCAAAAAATTATAGCATCTATCCTCCCTGTCCGAACCCCTTTGAGCCATTGCAATTTTTCTTTTCGGTATTTTGCTTGTTGAATCATTGGTTGCATCGTCGTGTCTAGTTGCTGATCTTTAGCTCTAGTTATTGTCTAGTTGGTCATGGTATAGATTGCTTCTTGTGTTTTCCTTTGTGTTGCTTGATCATTCGTTTAGGGTCTTAGTTTTTGCATCTAAAACAGAAAATTCGTGGGTTAGAACTCCTCTAATCCGCACCAAAAACTAGAAAATCCTTACTGTTGTTCATCTGAAAAAAATAGAGGGTTGCTGTAATCTTTTGGGAGAATTGATGTTATTTGCGACTTACGATAAACCTTAGGGCCGACCAAATATTAGAAGGAAAAAAGAGGCAGCCACAAAAGCCGCGGTAAAAAAAAAAGAGAAAAAAAAAGTGCATGAAAATTGGTGGAGACCTTCTACATATAACTAAAAGCTTTCACAAAAAATTTCAGCAAGTTTGGCCCACGGGTTTGAAAGATATAGCACTTTCAAATTTAAACCCGAGACGGATTCGAGTCCGAGTAGAATTCCGTATCCGAGACACCTTCAGTAAAACGGGCATAACTTTTGCATACGGTGTCCGTTTTTGACGTTCTTGTGCTTGTTTTGAAGATAATGACGAGGTGCATATTTTATACCTAAGCCACTAGTCTCCCTCCAGGTGCCCCAAAATCGGCCATCTTCGGCCCCGAATTGGCGTCGCAAGTTTTTCGGTTTCTGTTTTTGCCGTTTCTTTCGATCTTCCTTTCGAAATTTGGAGTTCACCTCAACTGCAAAGTTGTAGATCTCGTCGAAACCTTTCAAACAAGAATATATAAGCCATATAAAACTTTGCTTTGTTTATCGTTTGAGACTAACTGTTGTTTCTGCTCAATCTAGAGGGTTGTTCGCATGCACCCATATCGCTGTTTTTGTGCTCTACATCGCGCGGACAATCTTGTGCCCTAAGAAAGAAGTTTGAGTAGTTGGCTAGCGTCTCTTCTAGCACTTGTTGTGAGGCTTTCCCTTGCTTGCATCAAGTCACATTGATCGTTGCGTGTGTGTACATACACTTCTCTTCATAGGGCTTTGATTAGCTAGCTTTGATTAGGCTAGGATCAGCAACATTGGCTAGTACTTTGAACAATCTTTCAACTTGCATTAATTATTTTGATTATTGCTGATCCTTGCTACCATATTGAAGCCTTCCAAGCTCCACTTTCTACTAACTCAGCAGGTGTCGTTCCTCGCAATCGTTGGGCTGATCACAAGTGAGAGTATCACGAACCAGCCACCGGTTGTACCACTTCCTTGCTGCATTGGTAAGAACTTGTAAGAACTGGGTATAAGCTTGAGTGTGAGTGACTTGGTTAGCCTCCGGAACCTAGTAGTTGATAGGGACATATACTTATGATTTGTTTCCTTGTTTTCTACTAACTATGGCAGATTCACGGAAAGATTGCAAGATATATCCACCTCTTCTTGAATGTTGGGCGGGAGTGCAAGATAGTGAGCGAGGAAGATACACACTTGAGGCAAGTTTTTCACCACGGGAGGTATATGATAGTGATAGTATGTTTCATAAAATTAACTTCACGGTACCCTCTTTTCTTTGGAATTATGATCCGATGCTTATCTCACATGGGAATTAGATGTACAACAATTATTTGCATGCCATGAATTTCTGATCATCTAAAAGTTAGGGTCATTGCAGTGAGTTTTATGATTTTGCATCTATTTGGTGGAGTGAATATTGTCGTACTAATCAGAACATACCTAGAACATGGAATGATTTGAAGAGAGCAATGAGACATAGATTTGTACCTTCATATTATTCTCGTGAATTGCTTAATAAATTGCAACGCTTAAGACAAGGTAGTAGTTCTATAGCGGATTATTATCAATATTTGCAAACTGCTTTGTCTCGTTGTGGTTTAGAAGAAACTGAAGATGCAAAGATAACTAGATTTCTAGGAGGATTAAACCATCAAATTCGGAATAAACTTGTTTATAAACCTCCCACTGTCACTCGTTTGTTTTGTCTTGCTTGCTAAGTTGAAAAAGAAGTACAGGGACGACAATCCAAGACCATTCGTAATCTTTCGTCTACTTCCACTACACCTTCACGTGTACATGAAACAAATAAGCGCACGGTACAAACCTCTGCATCAAGATCATCTTCGGTTGCTTCTCCTGCTGCTGCATCTACCATGATGGCCGCCCCTACTGCTGTGGGCGTTACTTTGTCTCGTTGTCTTGCACCCATGGCTCGCTCATTGTTAATTGAGCTGGAGCAAGAAGAGGAAGGAAAAGCTTTTAACTACTCACTAATTTCAGTATCAACATCATCTGAGGCGATCCTACAAGGTAATACCAAAGGTACTGATTTGAACACTCAACCTAAGAATAATAACCATGATTTCATGCCTAGTATCATTGAGCAAAGGAAAATCAGATTGTAGTAGAAACCATGCATCACATGAGGTGGATGAATCTAGTCTTTGAGAAGGTAGAAATTAATTTTCTAGCTACGAATCGATATTATTGAGAATTTGTATGAATCTGTGATAATTTGATTGATTTGCCATGAGTTGAGTGCACCATGTCTGAAATAATTGAATTGCATCTTTGTTTTGAATGAGTCATGTGATGATTTAATCACATACAATGATCATGTGGAATTGGTTAGACATAAAGACGTTTTGACTAGAATTTCTCCTACTGACTCTTTATGTTATATTATGTTGAATCTACCTGTGAAATTGTCACATGCTATGGAAAAAGTTTCTGAAATCGCATGTTCAAAATGCTTGTCTAGTGCCTACACCCCTGAGTATAAGTTTAATTTGATTGGAGATTATGGTGTAGACAATCAATTTCTTGTTTATCGAATATGCATAACTTGTGATTACATGGATGAATTGAAGCTTGCTGTTTTGAACAACAATTATTATGTGCAGAATCTTGTTCATTATGAGAGAAAATTAAAATTTAGTATTCATTCAATGCCCATGTGTTTATCTCTTGTTGCACCATCTAGTGTGGACAATCTGCATCAAGATGTTGAAGTATAGAAGAATTTACACATCCTTTCACCCTTGCTAGATGAATTTGCTATTGCTCCATTGAAATCTAATAATATGGATGAACTTTGTTTGATTCCAAAAGTTGTAGATTTGCCCATATGTGCTACCACTGCAAGTTTACAACTTCAGAGAGTTGAATTGCATAAATACTTCACTTATACTTCCAAAACTAGTTGCAATAATTGCTATGTGAGAAATTTTGTTTTGCTCATTAACATATATGATTATTCTTGGGGTAATAATACAATGATCTTTTATGATCACTGCTGTCGTCTAACATTAATTGTGCAACAACGAAGAACCGTTAAAACAGATGACATATACATATACCATGCATACAATTTGGCTTCTTTGTTACCCTATTTTCAGCTTATCAAAAGCCGATGACGGCTTTGTTTTCAAGAAAGGGAGGATGATGAGGACATGACCCCTATGGATACAACCATATTTGCTATGCTTACTGTTCCAAGTATAAGAGCTCGTACGCTTCACTTAAATTATCAGGTGAGCTTGTTTTTAGGAGTGTCTTTATATTATATGAATTATATGATGCTACCTAATGATGAAATATATATATGTGCAGCGCCATGTCACTTTTGGTCCAAGACAAGCAAGCAGTTCGAGTTGGACCCGTTTTGGAATCCAGTTCGGCCTCCAGAATCAGCCTGACAACACCAACTTAAAACAGGCATAACTTTCACATACGGAGTCCGTTGGAGGTCCACGAGTACTTGATTGAAAGCTTATTTCGTCCTCTTTCCAACGGATCCTGCCTCACCTTCAAATTCCTTCTGGACTGATCGCAATCATCAAAAGAAGACGTCATATCACTTATTTGGGCCAATCTGGGGCTTGTAATCATACTGAACTTGGCCCATCTGCCGGTGGACCATCTGGGGGTGCTGTTACTGTTCACATGAACAGTATCTATGAGATTAGTCCCACCCCCTTAGTTCTATTAGATGTGTGGCTCCTCATCCCCTATTTAAGGAGGTCGCACCCCCTCTAGTTTTCTTGGATTTTGTTTATGTTTGGTTTGCCTTCGTTGCAACTTGTATCTTTTGCGTGTGTCGACTAGACCACCCAATTAAGATCCTTATTCAGAATCCCAACTCAATTCAAATATTTCAATTCCTATTTGCAATTTCAGATTGCTTTATATTGTTCTTGCGTGCTTCTTGGTGTATCCGAGAATCGACCTTGTGGTCGAGTCAGCGGGTATTCGTGCGGTTGATACGACTTTCGGCGATTCAGCGATTGCGTGGTTTCGGACCTTGCGAGTTCGTAGCCAGGATCGTGAGAGTTGAGCGACTACTACCGAACTTATCGTTCTCATCGAAAGATCGGGCCAACAATCGGACCTTCGGGTTCATCAATGACGGAGCACAACCCCTCTCTGCCATGACTCGCACATGGTATGGGTGCCAGGAGGAAGAAGAAGAACAGAAAAAGATGGTGGTGACCGTTGGATTCGAGATGGACGGCCACGATTAAAAGAGGCAACCAGGGGTCCGAATGTGCACAATTGATTTTGATCGTTGGATCAAGATCCAAGGGCTAAAACGCGCGCCACTTTAGAACAAGCCCGGTGCATGTAGTTGGTTAGGTCCAACCAAGTGGCTCGAGCCAGACTCGAACCCAACCAGCTTTGACTTAGGGTTTTGAATCAGAGCTGAGAACTTTGAAGGATTTTTAAAGGTAGAAAAATAACTCCAAAAATTCTGAAATTGTTACAGGAGCTTGCTAACTTTGACATTGACCTTGCATAAAATTTTCAGAGGTTTTTATGCATTGAATGTTTCTCCAAAAATTCTGCAAGGTCCTGGTTTAGGGTTTTGACCAGGGTCAAACATGTTTGACTGCCCTCTGAAAAATATTCAAACAATTTCTAAAAATTATAAAAAATTTCAGAGGGGTCACATACCATCCCTAGAACTTGGGAAAAATATTTTTAAGGGATGATCACAAGATTTGACAAGAAGGTTTTTGAAAGGTCAAGATTTGGATCAAATGACTTGTGACTTTGTATTTTCATAATCCTTTTACAAAAATTGTTCAGAACATACAAGAAATACAAGATGTAAGAAAAGTTTTTAATTTCTACACATTTTCTTACATTTGAAACACAAGTCGAAACTTGGGATGTTACACAAGGGCAAGTTGGCTCCTCGATATGTTGGGCCTTATCGCATTATCGAGAAGGTGGGAGCTGTTGCCTACAAGTTGGAGTTGCCAGCTGCACTTGAGGGGGTACATGATGTGTTCCATGTGTCCCATTTGAAGAAATGCCTTCGTGTTCCAACCGAAGAAGCTCCATTGGAAAATCTGGTTGTTCAAAAAGATTTGACCTACCGCGAGCATCCTGTTCGTATTCTTGAGGAAGCTGAACGAAGAACAAGGAATCGTGTCATCAAGTTCCTTAAGGTTTAGTGGTCAAATCATTCCGAGGATGAGGCAACTTGGGAGCGGGAAGATCATCTACGTGCAGACTACCCGTCTTTCTTCTCCGAGTGAACGGAATCTCGGGACGAGATTCTTGTAAGGGGGAAGACTTGTAACATACCAAGTCTTGGCTTGTGTTTCAAATGTAAGAAAACTTGTAGAAATTAAAATTTTTCTTACATCTTGACGTTATTTGAATTTTCTATAATTCTTGTAAGGAATTGTGGGAAATCAAAAACCTAAATATCCCATTTGACTAAGTCATGACCATCCTTTTTCAAATCCTTGTCAAACCTTGTGATCATCCTTTGAAAATATTTTTCCTAAATTATAGGACGGATGTTGTCTGACTCCTCTGAAAAATTTCATAATTTTTAGAAATTGTTTGAATATTTGAAGACGTCAGTCAAACCAGTTTGACTTTGTGTCAAACCAAAGCTCAGAACATTGCAGGATTTCTGGAGGAAAATGCTCTACATAAAAATCTCTAAACATTTTATACAAGGACAATATCAGCGTTAGCAAGCTACTGTAAAAATTTCATAATTTTTGGAGTTAGTTTGCCACCTTGAAAATTTCCCCAAATTTTTTTGTTCTAATTCAAACCCTAAATTAAGTCACTGTTGGGCTCGAGTCAAACCCGAGCCCAACCTCTCGACTTGGTTGAACCCAACCCCCTAACTGTACCTCAGGCTCGCCTTGGGGGCGTGTAGGTTTTCAACCGTTGGATCTTGATCTGGCCGTCCTCGTTCACGTGAGCGTTCGGACCACCCGAGATCGGGTTTTAATCTAAGCCGCCCGTTTTCAATCCAACCATCACGACCACCCCACTCGATTGCGTGTCTGAGCCAACCTTTTTCCTTTTGAACTCAAGCCTCCCTAGCCTCTTTGACTGACTTGTGGGCCTATGACCGGTCCTGGTCATCTTCTTCCTCGCACGCGCTAGCCATGGCAGAGAGTGGTTGCGCTCTGTCTTTTCCCTGTGCGTCCTCTTCAACAACTCTTGGACCCTAGCAATTATTGCAGTCGACCTTTCGCCCTAAGGGTCATCTTTTTCAGCTGCCCTCATTTTTCTTTGTCCTTTCATGGCAGAGGGTGAGCTAAGCTCACAATAGAGCTCCATCCTTGCTAGTGACCGTTGCTCATCGCTATAGATAGCCCTTGAGCTCTCATTTTCTTCTTTTCTTGCACCACTGTTATTTCCCTAGCCCTCTCTGCTGCATGAGCTCAAAACTTAAAGAGCACCCATTGTCGCCATTGTTGGCCGTGGAGGACCTCCATTGCTGACAGTGCCCCAAGGGTTCTTTTTGCAATCCTTTTGGTCCTCCTTGAGCGTCTCATCATCTTCTTCAAATCCCCTAACTTGATTTTGGGTTGTTTTCACAAGATTAGCCTAATTTTGTGTTTTCAGATCTCCACGGCCGTGTTCATCCCCTTCGTCCCCAACCCCGGTAAGGACCTCTATGCTTCAATTACTTGCTCCTGGGCCATCTAGGAGGTCTTTTGAAGCTATCCTTACCTTGGGTTCATTCTTGTTTTGCTCAGGATCTCTTCTCAGCGTCATCTTCCTCCGTGCTTGCGGTAGTTGTCATCGCCAGAGCTCCTCCGACCTCCTCTGTTCTGTACTCAGGTACCTTCGCGATAGTCCCTTAGTGCTTGGGCACCTGCTATTTTGGACCGCTACAGAGCCTTTCGCTATTTTCGTAATTGGCCGTACTTGCACCTCCGCCCCTTTCCGGCTCGCCGACGTTTTAGGTCAGCTCCGCCGTCGAAAGTGCCCCCGTCGTGTGCGCAATGATATTGCGAATGTTTTGCCACTTTTGGTTTGCGCCGTTGTGACCGAAGTCACCGGCGGTGAGCCGGTGTGCAAAGCTGGGAGGTACTTTGTCCTATTGTCGTAAGTTAGACAAACTTCAGGACCTCTTAGGTTAGATCTTAGCCGTTAAAGACCTCCTTGGTTTTAATCTTGACCGTTAAGATCACCCTCTGTGTTCCCGCAAAAGACCTCTCGTGGTAATTTTGGCAAAAACCACCTTCAGGACCTCCATCGCAGGACCACCTCTTTTTTTGTTGTTTTTGGCGAAGACCACCCTGGGTCATTGGCAAAAACCACCCTCGGGGTCCTCTTTGCAAAAGACCACCCTTCACTACTACAAAAAGGCTAATACTAGACGCCTCATCGCAGACAGTTCACCAAAAGCATCGTATTACAAAAATCACGAGCGGTTTTGGTTTAGAGTATGCGTGTAAATGGATACGCTAAAAAGCATGCGTGAAGAGGAAATATCACGCAGACGGTTCGTGTTTAAACCGTCATGAAGTATCATAGATGGTTCATAAAAATAACCGCCAGCGTAAGTAAACCATTATCACAGACGGTTTGTAACAAATAACCGTCTGTGAAACTTCCAAGACGGTTCTTTTAACTAACCGTCTGTGATAATGGTATACTTCACAGACGGTTTTTTATCAGAACCATCTGTAATAATCAAATGTTTCGACTCCCGCGCGTTATGCATGCATCTCTTCGTCTCCCGCGCCGACGGGCGCCGATGCGTCTCTTTGTCTCCCGCGCTGACGTAAATGTGTCTCTTCGACGTTTTATAAGAGTGATATTATCGCGCGCCATGGTGAACACGCATGGTATTGAATAGTACACCATGGTGAGCACGCAGAGCATGACGGCGAGGACCAAGCGGGCAAGGAGGTCGATGATCGTCGTCCTTGATCTTCCTGACGAGGTCGTCGTCCACATCGTCGGCCTCGTGGCCACGAGCTCTCCTTAGCCCATGGTTGACTTCTGTAGCCTACAAGCCACATATGTATTCTGTTCTTTTGTTTTTGGTATAGGTCTGGTTATAGTCAGTTTGTGAAGATGACTGTAGCATACAAAACCGAAAAGTCGTATCATGATACGGTGCAACAAAATAAAATCTCGTGATGATTTTTTTTTTGTGTCCAATATCCAGTAATTAATTCTTGTATTAAGATTATATATTATCTTGAATTTTAGTTGCAAGGCCATGTACAAGGCGTCCAAGGCGCGAGCCGTGGGGATGCGCGTGGCACTAGAGCGGGAGGAGGCGATGAAGTGGCAGGACAACGAGCGCTACCTCACCGTCGTCAACCACCTGGCCGGCGCTGGCAACTCGGAGGCCTACTTCATTGTCGACCTTGCGCTTGTCTTCGCGCCCCAAGACATGCAGCACGACCTCGTGTTCCTTGAACGGGCGGCCAACGCCGTCGCCGGCCATAAGGCCGCGGCCTACGTGCTCGGCCTCTTCCTCTACACGGCAAGCGAGACGCGCGATGTTGGAAAGCAGTACATCAGGCAGGTCGAGGGCGAGCCGGCCGACGGCGGGTGCGAGATGGCCAAGACGACCAACCAGGAGTGCAGGCGGTGCCAAAGGCTCGCCGTGGACATGATCCAGGCGGTGGCGTAGGGGAGGATGGCCGGGCCGCCTCTGGGCCGGGTGTGGGCGCTGTCGAAGGATGGCCACCGGTTCTCGAGCACCAGCTGCGATGTGTCAGGGTGGGACGGCTACACTGTCTTCTGCAGCGATGACTGCAGGATTAGGCATGAGTATGCCAAATTCTTTGCAGAGGTGTTGGACTACTTGCCATAAAATAATTAGCTGTAATTATGATCATCATCTAGAACCAATTTATTCAAATACTAGAATAATTATCATGAATTAATATAATTTTTACCAAACTTTTGGAACTATATTTCACCTACAGAAAATTTAAACTTAATATAATGACCTATTCTAGGTTTGAATATAAACTATACAAATTAAATCATGAAAAATAAGATTGTCTCTTTCTGAAATAGACAAAAGGATGACGGTTCTATTATGGGACCGTCTGTGATACGTATCACAAATGGTTCTATTATGGACCTGTCTGTGATATGAGACCATTTCACGGACAGTTATATTATGGACCCGTCTATGATACGTATCACTGACGGTTATATTATGGACTCGTCTGTGATATACCTTTATTAATAGGAGCCCGAGCGCTAGGGTTTGCGCCCTAACTCATCACTCCCCAGCGTGCGCTAGGGTTCGGGCACTTTGTCTAGGCTCCCGCATCGCGACTCCCCCACCGCCGATTTGACCTCGCCGCCATCTCCCCCGCCGAATCGACCTCGCCTCGCCATCTCCCCCGCCGAATCGAGCTCGCCCCGCCATCTACGTCGCCGAATCAAGCTCGGCGCCATCTCCCTCGCCGAATCGAGCTCGCCTCGCGATCTCCCTCGCCGAATCGAGCTCGCCCCGCCATCTCCCAAGCTGAATCGAGCTCGCCCCGCCATCTACGCCGAATCGAGTGCGCGCTCCCCTCTCCTCCTCGCCCTTACCTCGGCCAGATCTGCCTCTCTCCCCTTGATGTGGGTTGTGCTGGTGGTGGCAGGTGTTTGCTGCCGTTGCCGCGTCGTGTCTGCACTAGATCATGATTTGTTTAATTACCATGGACATCTAAGAAATCTATCAAACAACATGAGGAGGATGAGACAGCATGCAGCCACGGACATCCTGCCTGTGCGAACTGCTTCATCAGCATGAATTGATGCCTTGAGCTGTTAGATTACCTATTGTTATGTATTGTGTATAGATTGTGCCCTTGGATGATACTTCTATGATGAATTGATATCACAAATGCAATTAGATGTGATATTGCGTATAGATTAATTTTGCCTTGAGTATTAGATTACTGTTTGTTATGTTTTGTGTATAGATTGTGCCCTTGGATGATACTTCTATGATGAATTGATATCACAGATGCAATTGGATGTGATATTGTGTATAGATTAATTGTGCCTTGAGCTGTTAGATTACCTGTTGTTATGTATTGTGTATAGATTGTGCCCTTGGATGATACTTCTGTAATGAATTGATGTCACAAATGCAATTGGATGTGATATTGTGTATAGATTAATTATGCCTTGAGTTGTTAGATTACTTGTTGTTATGTTTTGTGTATAGATTGTGCCCTTGGATGATACTTCTATGATGAATTGATGTCACAGATGCAATTGGATGTGATATTGTGTATAGATTAATTGTGCCTTGAGCTGTTAGATTACCTGCTGTTATGTATTATGTATAGATTGTGCCCTTGGATGACACTTCTATGATGAATTGATGTCACAAATGCAATTGGATGTGATATTGTGTATAGATTAATTGTGCCTTGAGCTGTTAGATTACCCTACTGTTATGTATTGTGTATAGATTGTGCCCTTGGATGATACTTCTATGATGGATCCTGATCTCTTCTCTATAAAGTCTCTAAGCAGTGTCTGCTTATGCCTTTAAAACCGGCATCATATATATATATATATTATGTATATATTGTTCATAGTCCCTCAGCCACTTTCGGGGGGTCGTCCACGCAGCATGAGGAGGATGAGACAGCAGCCACGGACAACTTCATCGAGCCCCTGCAAGTTCAAGAAGCATGGCTGCCGAGAGAGCGTCAAGACATCCAATTACCTGGATGTTGTCGACAGGTAATTGGACGTCGTTGCGTTTAGAAAGTGACGTGGACGCACAACTACTCCGACTCGTATCGACCACATTACTTTACGAACACAACGGCGTCTAATTACCTATCGGCGACATCGGTAATTGGATGTCCCGATGCTCTCTTGGTAGTCATGCTTCTTGAACTTGTAGGGCTCGATGAAGTTGTGCGTGGCTGCTATCTCATCCTCCTCATCTTTGCGCACGACCCTCAAAAGTGGTGAGGACTACGAACAATATATATATATATATATATATATATATATATATATATATATATATATATATATAATATGATGTTAATTTTAAAGGCCCAAGTAGACTGCTTGGAGACTTTATAGAGAAAAATCATCACAGACAGTTTCATCTACAAACCGTCTATAGAGAAAAGTCATCACAGACGGTTTTAGCTACAGACCGCCTATAGAGAAAAGTAATCACAGACGGTTTCACACACAAACCGTCTATAGAGAAAAGTCATCACATACGGTTTCACATACAAACCGTCTATAGAGAAAAGTCATCACAGACGGTTTCATCTACAAACCGTCTGTGATAGTTCCCTATCACAAACGGTTTTATCTAGAAACCGTTTGTGATAGTTACCTATCACAGACGGTTCTAAGTTAATAACCGTCTGTGATAGTATGCATCACAGACGGTTTGAATAACCGTCTGTGATGACTCTTGTCATCACTGACCTATAGACTCAGACGGCTCACGAAACCGTCTGTGATGACGTTTTTGAACCGTCTATGAAGACCTTTTCTGTAGTAGTGCCTTGGTCTTTTGTAAAGAAAACCTCAGGACCTCCCTCCTCGCAGATCTAAACCTCAAGGACTACCCCCGAGTAGATCTTGACCATTCAGGACCTTCCCATGGAGATCTGAGCCGTTCAAGACCTCCCCTCTTTTAGACCTTATCATTGAGGACCTCCCCGTGGAGATCTTGACCGTTAAGACCTCCCCCTGTGAGATCTTAGCCGTCAGAACCTCCCTCCGTTTAGATCTCTACCCTTAGGACCTCCCTCGTGTAGATCTTGACCGTTAAGACCTCCCTTTGGGATATCTTAGCCGTCAGGACATCCCTCAGTTAGATCTTGACTGTTAAGACCTCCCCCGTAACATCTTAGCCATCAGGACCTTCTTCAGTTTTGATCTTGACCATTAAGACCTCCCGCCGTGAAGATCTTAGCTGTTAGGACCTCCCTAGTCTAGATCTTGGCTGTCCTGGACATCCTCTGGTAGATCTTGGCTGTCCGAGGCCTCCTCTCTTAGACCTACCCCTTAGGACCTCCCCTTGTAGATCTAGACCGTCAGACCTAGATCCGACGGTCTAGACCTCCTCAGTGCGCGTGGAGATCCTTCGCACAAGCCTTTGTGTGCGCTGTGCGTCCATGCGTTGGACCGTTGGGTTCAATCTCAACGGCCCGACCTCTCTGGTTGAGTTAGTTTTCAAGAAAAGCCCGAAAGCTCTTAATTGCAAACTGTTAATTGTTTTAAATTTCAAAAGTGCATAACTAATTCATTTTAACTCCTTTTAGAGTGATTCCAATTTTGTTTCCTTCCTGTTTAACTGAACTTTAATTTGAAAGTGTGTTTGAACACTGTTCTGTACCAGAAAATTTTATAAATCATATTAACTTGCTTTAGCATTTAATTAGTGCTCTAGAAATTCCTTTAAACTTGTAAAATGCATAAGTAATTCTCTGCAACTCCAAATTTAGTAAACTAAAATGTGTTAGATTCCTCTATTGGTATGCTTTAACATATAATAGGTTTTATTCATGTCGTTGCCTCTGAAAAATGCTATGCCATAGTTTCATAACTTAGAAAAATCATAAGAAACTCATTTTAACTCCAAATGAAGTGAACCCAATTTTGTTGTTCTTAGGATGCCATGCTCTCTACCTATGATAAAAATTTCATATTCAAAAACTTTCTGAAAATTTGTGCGATGAACAGTAACAGAAAGCAATTAAATTGAATTTTCCAGCTAAAAGAAAATGTTTAGGCCATAACTTTTGCATGCTTAGTCCAAATTGAGTGGTTCTTGTTGCTAAATTCATTTAAAATCATGATCTTCCTGCTGCGTAAATTTCATGGAATTTGGATGACTTTGGTTTTTGAGTCTTTTTTAGTGTTCTTCGTTCTTATTGGATTTTTCGCGTTCTTACGATATGTTCCGAAGAATTTGTTGAACCCGAGAGTGTTCCTCTGCAGCAAGAGAACTACCAGCATGGCAAGAAGATGTAGCATCATTTGATCATATTGCTCCTATTATTTTCAAAGTCTAATATCTTGTTTGCAAAGTCTATGTATGCATTGCTATTTTACTGTTAAACTATTGTCGATTAGTTGAACCATTAGATGCATAATCTGTAGGCAAATGTTCATCCTTTACTACTAATCCTAGTATTATCTTGCTGTGATTAGGGTTCGTTGGATGAGCCCTTGTCACTTAATACTTCACGTATTATTGTTGCTTAGTCATGCTTAGTTACCGATAGAATTGGGCGGTTGTCGACTTAGTCGATGATCTTGATCATACAAAAACTTATATGACTTTATATTCAACACCTTGTGCTATGTTTAATTAAGAAAACTAAAAATAAAAATAAAATGTTTTAGATTTGGGCACAATGGTGCGATTGTGTGCTTTTGGGTGTGAATGGTTGGTGCCCAAGTCAACAAGGACCGAACATCTTGTTACACTAAACCAAGCATTTTTTGCATGCTAACCACACTAGAGGGTATGTGATCTTTCTTGACTTACTACTTTGGCGTGTGTTAGCTCCGAGTCACAGGAGGTTGTAGGAGGGAAGATGTTTGGAAGCATTGTAGTTGTCCGAAAGCTTTACCCCTTGAGGGTAGTTGACTTTCGGCTTTACAATGTAGCGTATGGGTTTCTATCCATACGAGCGGCTCATAGTTGATACACAATATGGGAAATGTCTCGTAGAACTTAGCCTTGTCGGCATACCTCTGGAAGTGTGCTTAATCATGTGGCCAAAAGGCGGTCTAAAGTGTGGGTAAATTGGTACACCCTGCAGGGTTCAAACTATTCAAATAGCCAAGTCCTTGGTTATGGACACGCTTGGGGAGGTCTTTCGAGAGTTAGACTATAACATTTTCATTAAAACTTGAACTTGGGTGGTACGAATGGGTAATTCGTGCTATGTTGTGGTGGCATTGGGTTAGTCACTTCTAGGTTGTTATTCATGTTGCTTATTGCTATCTCGCTGTTATTTCAACTATTGAAATCAGATTTGACAAATTGCCTTCAATCTATTACATTATTGCAAATAAAAATTGCTTTATGCGTCCAATTAACCATATAACCATCTCCTTTGGTTCAGCTTACATGTAGCTATGTATAGGCTTGTTACTCGTAAGTCTTGCGAGTACATTTTTGTACTCAACTGCATTGCTTTGTTGTTGCAGAGGAGTTAGTGGATCCCCAAGGGATCAACTTTTGTGAGTTTTGCTGCGGTGGGTGCGACTAGCTTGGCGGCCCGGTCGGTTGCCTTGTGGGTTATTGGCTAACCGGTTGGATTTTGTTATTGCCATCTTATAGCGCTTTTGCTTCCGCTGTCATTATGTTACTTTGATATCATTTGGTCGGTCAGCTCTTTTGTAATAACTCTATATTATGTATGTCTTTTCCTAGACTTGGTATTTTAAAATGTATGGAATTGATGCATGATTTTGTAAAGATGTATGTGTGCTGCAATTCTGGGAAGCACATATCCATCGAGGCTTAGGATATTTTATTACAACCATTTGTAGGTTAAGTATTACGAGTTAAATACCCCGGGTCCTCACAAAAGAGGATGTTACCATTTCAAGATTTTGCTATAGCAATTGGTTATATAGGTATGTACCACTACGACACTTACCTAAACAAAAAGGAGAGGAGACAACCACTCCTGACTGGTTATGAATGGGATGTTGAGCAATTGGGCGATGAGAGAGATTGTTACTCGATGTTCTTAATGAGTAGGCTATTTTTGATAGTTTGTATGAAACCTTGGTCGCAAATTATGGATTGAAATCAACTAGAACTATGACTTCTATAGAATCTTTGGGTATATTCTTGTGGACAGTTGGTGGCCCTCAATCCATTAGCCAAATTCATAACCGCTTCAAGAGGTCAACGGAAACAATCAATAGAAAGTTTCGTGAAGTCTTCCAATGTGTGTACCTTTTCTCTAAAGAAAATATTAGACCAAGGGATCCAGAGTTCACAACAGTGCATCCAAGATTTCAAGATAACCGCTTTACACCTATTTTTAATAATTGCAATCATACAATCGATGGCACACATATACCTGTTGTTGTTCCAGCAGATGAGAAGGTTGCCCACACTGGTCGCTATGGATATACGTCTCAAAACGTGATGGCGGCGTGTGACTTCGAAACGAGGTTTACATTTGTTGTTGGATTTTCAATAACACTTTGGACAAGTATTCAGACCGGTTTAAACATCCTCTCGAAGATACTTTGTTTTTTTAATCATATAATTAATTATAATGATAGCATTCCTGATTTGTGTTGTCAACACTTATATGTTTGATGTATGTAAGGAAATATTATCTTGTTGATGCGAGTTATCCCAATCGAAAGGGCTATCTAGCTCCTTACAAAGGACAAAAGTATCATCTACTAGAATTTTGCCATGATCGACAATCGAGTGGCAAATACAAGGTATTCAATCATGCGCACTCGTGACTCGTCCCTTCGAAATATGATTGAGCGTTCCTTTGGCGTGCTGAAGACGAAATGAAGAAGCTTGTTGGCTTTGCCAAGTTACAAAATAAAGATTAAAATAAAAACGATAATTGCATGTATAATACTACACATCTTCATTCGAGATAGTGCTCTACGTGTTGAACTTTTTGAGAACCAAGTTACAAAGGGGTTCTCACCACAACCAGGTCTCTGGCTAACACATGAGTGGTTAAGTCTACGTTAGGTATGCATGATGCATGCGTGTTTGCTAGTGATCATATTTCGCGTAATCACCTACTCTCGAGTAGGTGTGTGTGAGCATAATACGTCAGTATGATCGTGCCTGCTCAACGACCAATTTTTTTCACACAAAATATCTTACTTCCGACATATATATCCTCTATTACCTAACAAGAAATGAAAGTTTATTTACCTACGAAACCTCCGGTCGGCCGTTTGGGCATAAAACAACATGCATGTTTGATATTTGGAAAAAAGGCTAATAGGTAAGAAACTGTAATTTAATTTTGTAAGGAAAGTTAAATACAGTATACATATAATTAAAATGTCTGAATGGTCCACACAGAAAATTTCCTTAATGGTTTATTTCATAATGTAAATCATATTTGGAAGATATGTGAATTTAGATTTCAGAAAAAAATATACACAACTGAAATTAAATACTGAATACACATAAATTACAATTCTGAAATAATACTTAATTTATAATATATAAATTAAAAGTCATGAACAATTAAAATTATATAATTAAATTAAATCCTAAATTACATTAATTCTAATGAATGCTAAATTTGATATATATATATATAATAATAATAATAATAATATTCAAATTTGGAATCCAAAATTTTCAGTCAAATCAATACCCGTTGATGTAATGTGATTCATGATGTTTGATTTGTGTATTTGAGATGTCAAACTTTAAAAAAAATATCGTCTTGATTTGAACTAGTTTTGAGCTAATTTCATGATACATAATCACTGTAGTCATTAAATTCATAACTTGTTCAAATGAGTTTCATTTCAGTTCAAAACTCACTTGCCATAGTTATATCGAAGGGTACATATTTATCATACACGTATATTGAACGGTTCTTGATCTTGGTCTCCACATCAAGAACCGTCTGATACACATGCATGGTCGATCTGTTTTACTTGTAGAAGAATCACCAGAGGCAATAGAACTTATAGAAGTGTCGAGGAAACAAATTCAGAGATGCTTCACTTTAGAAGAAACTACTGATACAATTTTGTTCTGTAGTTCTATTGTTCATGACCTTGCATACAAGGCAGCAACAACAATTGCACTGGCGCACAGCAGGAATCATAACGCCAGGAATCATAACACACTGGATCTACTCGCCTAACTGTTACAGTCATAGGAAAGTGTGCTATTGTTAATAGCAATAAAAGGGTGAATGATTGTGGATGATTTTTCTCACCCAATTTTAACAGAAAGATTTGGATCACCAGAATCAGCTCCGATCAAGAACAGCAGCCGTGTTCTTTAATTCTTGCCAGGAACAAGACCCTAGATTTGTTTGCTCAGAAAGACAGCCGAAGGAACATGTTGTCAAACCCTGGCCTTTTTTCTGGAGATCACACGACAGCCCCGCCGCATGCACCTTGGCATCGTGGAAGCCGCCCTTGTACATCAGATCGTCCGGCGGCCTGCGCCACGGGTCGCTTGCCCACACGTCCCAGTTCTGCACGTCGACACGAACTCGCCGCTCCCCTGGACGTTGACGAGCAGCCAACGCAACAGCCAAAAAAACACAAATAGTCTTCGGTTTGGCTTGACGAGACAAAAGCCCAGAGTTTCTCTGGGGATCACTCAACGCAAAAGATCAAAACAGCAAAAAAAAAAAATGCTTTTCTCATATCGCGCAAAGCAAAAGCATCTTCCTTCTTGATTAACACCAACAGCACAAGCTGCCTTGTATCACGCTTGATGACTCCTACAGCGTGCAAGCCCCGTACGGACGCTACTAGCACATCTGTGCAGCCGCCGCTTGCGCTTTCACCTAATTCCGCAGGCCGCAGCCGCACAAGCCATTGCCGTGCCAGCACACGATGCGGTTTTTCAGGAGATAACGCAAGACCACCTACGTGAATCCCAAAAACTAATCTCCCCACGTCATACACGTGATACCTAAAAACTATCCAGGCACCAGCACACCAGTACCCTCACTGTCAATAGTCGTTGGCCCACTACGTGGCCTCAACGCCTGGTTACAAAAAAACAATCTGATCCCAACAAACAAAGGATTCTCTAGGCTTTTTCAATTTTAGAGACATCACAATTGTCACGTGTCGTAGTCTCTGAACCGCATCTCCATACATAGTTCTAACACGCATCATCTATATTTGATCTCCAAGTGTCCCAACTCGAGCTCGATCGTCTCCTCTAGTATCCTCGACCCTCTAGACTATAACTATGCACCAAGCTATCTCCCGGTTCTCGTCGTAGACTACGATCACCTCTAAGTTACCTTGCACATGTAAAGACCAGAACAACATCTTTTTCCGGCACAAGTTCTTTCCAACTTGACCGATATAAGTTCATACACACGCGCTACACGTCTCAAATAACATCAGTAAGCAATATCGTTAATTATTCATTAACTAAAATATTTTAGACCTAGCCACGTGGTCTAACAGAAAGTCTATTCCAAATGAGGATGGTTTGCTAGCTTAAGCTGCCTCTTATACGAACACCAAATTGTAAGGTTAAAATGAAAAGATTTGAAGGTGAAACAACCATAACAGAAACTGCTGAGAAAGAAGCTGTTGCTAAAGACGTTCTGCTTCCGGAATCTCAAGGGCATCTGATAGTATGAATCCTCCAAAGCTGGAATCCAAGTGCAAATGTATAATTATGTGTTACGAAGGCATCAAGTATTGCCGAGGAGACTTTGGACATAATATTCTAGACCTAGCCACATGGTCTAACAGAAAGTCTATTCCAAAGGAGGATGGTTTGCTAGCTTAAGCTGCCTCTTATACGAACACCAAATCGTAAGGTTAAAATGAAAAGATTTGAAGGTGAAACAACCATAACAGAAACTGCTGAGAAAGAAGCTGTTGCTAAAGAAGTTCTGCTTCCGGAATCTCAAGGGCATCTGATAGTATGAATCCTCCAAAGCTGGAATCCAAGTGCAAATGTATAATTATGTAAGTTACGAAGGCATCAAGTATTGCCGAGGAGACTTTGGACATAATATTCTAGACCTAGCCACATGGTCTAACAGAAAGTCTATTCCAAAGGAGGATGGTTTGCTAGCTTAAGCTGCCTCTTATACGAACACCAAATCGTAAGGTTAAAATGAAAAGATTTGAAGGTGAAACAACCATAACAGAAACTGCTGAGAAAGAAGCTGTTGCTAAAGACGTTCTGCTTCCGGAATCTCAAGGGCATCTGATAGTATGAATCCTCCAAAGCTGGAATCCAAGTGCAAATGTATAATTATGGAAGTTACGAAGGCATCAAGTATTGCCGAGGAGACTTTGGATATAATATTCTAGACCTAGCCACGTGGTTTAACAGAAAGTCTATTCCAAAGGAGGATGGTTTGCTAGCTTAAGCTGCCTCTTATACGAACACCAAATCGTAAGGTTAAAATGAAAAGATTTGAAGGTGAAACAACCATAACAGAAACTGCTGAGAAAGAAGCTGTTGCTAAAGACGTTCTGCTTCCGGAATCTCAAGGGCATCTGATAGTATGAATCCTCCAAAGCTGGAATCCAAGTGCAAATGTATAATTATGTAAGTTCTGAAGGCATCAAGTATTGCCGAGAGACTTTGGACATAATATTCTAGACCTAGCCACATGGTCTAACAGAAAGTCTATTCCAAAGGAGGATGGTTTGCTAGCTTAAGCTGCCTCTTATACGAACACCAAATCGTAAGGTTAAAATGAAAAGATTTGAAGGTGAAACAACCATAACAGAAACTGCTGAGAAAGAAGCTGTTGCTAAAGAAGTTCTGCTTCCGGAATCTCAAGGGCATCTGATAGTATGAATCCTCCAAAGCTGGAATCCAAGTGCAAATGTATAATTATGTAAGTTACGAAGGCATCAAGTATTGCCGAGGAGACTTTGGATATAATATTCTAGACCTAGCCACATGGTTTAACAGAAAGTCTATTCCAAAGGAGGATGGTTTGCTAGCTTAAGCTGCCTCTTATACCAACACCAAATCGTAAGGTTAAAATGAAAAGATTTGAAGGTGAAACAACCATAACAGAAACTGCTGAGAAAGAAGCTGTTGCTAAAGACGTTCTGCTTCCGGAATCTCAAGGGCATCTGATAGTATGAATCCTCAAAGCTGGAATCAAGTGCAAATGTATAATTATGTAAGTTACGAAGGCATCAAGTATTGCCAAGGAGACTTTGGATATAATATACGTTGGAGTCCATGTATGCTAGTTTCATTTCGCATGCAAGTCGTGACGCAGCGCTGAAGCACGCCTACCTACTTCACTCGTTATCGTCGATGGTTGGAGTTTGACAGATCTTCTGCTAGATTATTTTCTGATGATGGTGTATTTTCTGTTTTTTAATTAGGTAACAGAAGTGCACTGCGAGCTATTCTTTTGTAAATTCTTTTTTCCCCTCCGTCGTTTATTTTGTGAAATTTTCTGGTGTCATGTGATCCATTGCGGTTTGTCCGAAGTGTGAAATTGCTAGATTAAATATCTGTAATATTTATAGCCTATTTTCTTTCAATGCACGTGGCTTGTTATGAGTTATGATCTTAGGCACACGACCTGGAGCTCAGCTTTCTGCCTTGTATCTGTTGATAGTGGGCATTATTTCCGTATCATATATGTAATATTGTCACAAGGTTTAGCTGTATGGTTTAACCCAGAAGATGACAAAATAGACGAAATCAGTCTTGGCGTGATTAAACCCTTTATTGGATGCTCATTGCCTATGTAGGGTGTCGGCGACAGAGTTGTTAAGCTTCGTTTGCAATGGAGGGTTTTTTTAGGAATTTATGATGAACCATACTATTTTGTTGTAAAATCCTTATAAATTTTTGACAAGGCACTGTCAGGACCTAAATATGCTAATCTGGACTCTCTGTGTATACTGCACTAGTCTAGGATCACACTAATACATACAGTGGCAACATCGATGAAATATCATTTTTTATGTAAAGATAACTAAGAAATATGCAATTAATCAATAACTATCAGCGTAACAACCTTAAGGTCAAAGCTTACAATTAATGTCTCAGAAGGCGAATATTTCAAGTAAGCTGTAGCGAAAGGAAATATAATAACTTCGGTGAAACCCATCCATATACCCACAGGCAATCGACCTAGTTCTCCATGATCCTTGAAGTTGATCTTATTGACCAACGTTGAACTAATGTAGACTTCATTGACTGAACAACATTGTTTATAGTAATGAGTACATAGAGTACTCGTCAAGTTGCACCACATAATGTAATTATAGATGATGGTTTATTCCAAATGATATGATATCTATAGTTCTTTTGCATAAAAGCAACAGTTGCAGTTGAATATGAATAATAGATTGAAAACAAATAACAATATAATTTAACATGTATTTCACAAATCTCACATAATCTAATCAATTTCTTTTACAAAAAAAAATTTTTTATTTTCCTTTCCTTTTAAAAAGGGGGTTTAAAGGGTTTCCCAAAAAAGGGGAAAAAATTTTTTTTTTAAAATTTTTTTTAAAAAAGGGGGGAAAAAAACCCCGGGCCCTTTTTCGGGGGTTTCCAAAAAAAGGGGGGGTTCCCAAAGGTTTTGGAAAATTCCGGGGAAAATTTGGGGCCCCCCCAAAAACCCCTTTTTTTAAAAAAAGGCCCAAAAAATTTTTTCAAAAAATTTTTTTTGTTTTTTTTAAAAAAAAGGGGCCAAAAGGGGTTTTTTTTTTTGGGGGGGAAAAAAAATTCCCCAAAAGGAAAAAAAAATTGGCCCTTTTTTTTTCCCCCGGGGGGAAAAAATTTTTTTTAAAAGGGGAAATTTAAACCCTAAAAATTTTTGGGGGGAAAAAAAAAAAATTAAAATTTTTTAAAAACCCTTTTTTAAAATTTTTCAAAAAATTTTTAAAAAAATTTTTTTTTTAAAAAAAAATTTCCCAAATTTTTTTTTAAAAAAAATTTTTTTTCCCCCCAAATTTTTTTTAAAAAAACCCCCCCGGGGGGGTTTTCCCGGGTTTTTCCCCCAAAAAAAATTTTTTTTAAAAATTTTTTAAAAACCCTTTGTTTTTTTTTTTTTAAAAAACCCTTGGGTTTTCCGGGGGGTTTTTTTTTCCCCCAAAATTTTAAAAATTTCCCCCCGGGCCCCTTTTAAAAACCCAAAAATTTTTTTTTAAGGGTTTTTTTAAAATTTTTTCCCCAAATTTTTTTAATTCAAAAAATTTTTTTGTTGGGGGGAAAAAATTTTTGGCCCCCCCTTTTTTCCCCCCTGCCCCCGGGGCCAAATTTTCAAAATTTTTTTTCCCCCCCCCCCCTTTTCCCCGGGTTTTTTTCCCCTTTTCCCCCTTTTGGGGTTTTTCCCCCTTTTTCCCCTTTTTTTTTTTAAATTTTTTTTTTTTTCCCCCTTTTTTCCCCCCCCCCCTTTTTTTTTTCCCCCCCCTTGGGTTTTTAAAACCCTTCCCTTTTTTTTTTCCCCCCCTTTTTTTTAAATTTTTCCCGGGTTGGGCCCCTTTTTTGGTTTCCCCAATTTTTTTCCCGGCGGGGGCCGCCAAATTTGGCCCCCCCCCTTTTTTTTCCTTTTCCCCTTGGCCCCTTTTCCTTTTGGGGGGAAAAACCCCGGCCCCCCTTTTTTTTAAACCCCGGGGCCCCCGGGGGGTGGAAAGGGGGCCCTTTTCCCCCCGGGGGCCCAAATTTTTGGCCCCTTTTTTTTTTTTCCCCCTTTTTTTAAAAAGGGGTTTTCCAAAGGCCCCTTTTTTTGGTTTTTAAGCAAATGAGTACAAAATGTACAAGACTTATGAGTAACAAACCTAGATACTACTATATGGCTTTAATCAAAGGAGAAGGCTCAAGGCTATTTTCAGCATATAGCGATTTTGTTTGCAATAGATAATATGTTGACGGTTTTGACAATCGTTTTATTTGCATAAATAATAGTGAGACAAAGATCACAAGGACCCATCACGAGTAGGATGCACCGCCCAACTTAGCAAATCGCGGGTGCTCACCTCCCTACAAACTTGTCCATGTTGCATATAGAAATATACAACCCACCACGCTGCTCATTAATTAACACCCTCCAAAGTACCGAGTCAAGAGATCCCATTTCTCTAGTGTGGTTAGCACGCAAAATGCTCAAGACGGTGGCACAAGTAACTCGGTCCTTAATGACCCGGCACCATTTTAGTCACACCCAAAAGCACACCACATTACCATTGTGCCCAAGTCCAAATCATTTTGTTTTCAGTTTTAGTTTTCACAAATAAACAAGGCACAAGGTGCTGAACATAAGCAATAATAAGTTTTTTGTTATCAAGGTCATCGACTAAGTCGATAACCGCCCAATTCTACCGGTAACTAAGTATTGCTAAGCATCATATCGTAAAGACAATAAAAAGACCATAAATCATTCACCGGGCTCTAATTCACCAGAGAGGATAATAACCTAGATTTGTGGCAGGGGTGAACAATTTCAGGGCAACAATGCAATAGAATTAACTACCTCTAATCGACAAAATTAATCTTGACACAAATAAACATGCATACTTAGTTTTTGCAAACAATATATTAGATTTTAAAAGTAATAGGAGCAATATGATCAAATGATGCTACATCTGCTTGCCTTGTTGGAGATTACTTTCTTGCTGCAGAGGATCACTCACGCAATCAACACAATCGTCGGAACCTATCGAAAGAACGGAGAAATCCAATAAAAACGACGAACACCGAAAGAAACTCAAAAACCAAAATGCTCCAAAATCCACAAAATTTATACAGCAACAAGAACAGGGTTTTAGACAAATTTAGCAACAAGAATCATTTTGATTTGGATTAAGGATGCAAAAGTTATAGCCTAATTATGTTCAGTCTGCCAGAAAAATCAAAATTAATTACTATCTGTTACTGTTTATGGCACAAATTTCCAGAAAGATCTAGAACCTAAAATTTTTATGGTAGGTAGATATTGGCATTCTAAGGTTAGCAAAATTGAGTTTACTACATACGGAGTTGAAATGAATTTATTGTGATTTTTCTAAGTTATGAAACTAGAGTATATCATTTTTCAGGGGCAAAGACATGAATAAAACCTATTCCATTTTAAAGTATACTAACAGAGGGATTTTACAAACTTGAGTTTGCCCAGTTTGGAGTTATAAAGAAAACGTTATGCATTTTACAAGTTCTAATTGAATTTCTGGAATATCAAATAATGGTTGAAACAAGTTAATATTGTTTACGAAATTTTCTGGCACAGAACAATGTCTAAATGTATTTTTAGATTAAACTTGGGTTAAACAGGAATTTAACACAGCTTGGAATTATCTAAAAGGAATTAAAATGAATTAGTTATGAGTTTTCAAAGTTTAATACAATTTTTAGTTGACAAATAAACGCCATCGAAAACAATCAACTAAAACAAAAGGAAAAGACGTGGAACACCATGGGCCGTTGATGCTGAATCTCACGCTCACGCCAAGACCGGATCACACCGCAAGCGCCGCAGCCCACGCGAGCTCATCGCGGCCACCGTTGGATCAAGATCACCGCTTCACAAAGGAAGTGATATTCTGACTTTCAACGCGTCTCGAGGATTTTGGGTCAAGATCCAAAGATGGATGGCTCGGATTGAGGATATCTCTGAGGTCCGGGTTCACGAGATCAAGACGAGATCTAAAGACGGACGGTCCACGAGGACCAGAACATTAGAGCTCCATCCGCGCTGAGGAGGTCCACCGCTAGATCTACATCTGACGGTCGTGTCAACACGAGAGGTCCTAAAGGTTAGATTGACAAGGGGAGGTCCTAGACGGTCAAGATCTCCAGGGGGAGGTCCTGAACGGCTAAGATTTCATCGAGGGAGGTCCTAGGCGATACGACCTAATCGAGAAGAGGTCCTGGACGGCTAGGATTTCAACGGGGAGATCCTAAACGGTCCAGATTTGCTCGGGGGAGGTCCTAACAAGTCAAAATCTAATCTGAGGAGATCCCGACGGCTAAGATCTCACAAGGGAGATCTAACGGCCAAGATCTACACGAGGAGGTCCTAACGGTAGTGGTCTATAGAGGAGGTCTTTTGCGGAAACACAGAGGGTGGTCCTAACGGCCCAGATTAGATCTAAAGAGGTCATCAACGGCTCAGATCTAATCTAAGAGGTCCCGAACTTAACGGCACGCATGCTTTACCGACAAGAACTGTATTTAACGCTAATGATTAGACTAGACAAATTAAATGCTAATCATTATGCTGTGGTTTGTCCGAGTAAGGCACGACAAAAGCCCGCGAGAAGAAAGCTCATCGCCGGCGATGTGGACCATGCCGCGTGGAACCAAGGGCACCAATGGTTCAAAATAGCATCGCACTCCACCGCCTACTCGACGCGCGCGATGGCCTGAACGCAAGGAGCCGGAGAGAGGCGATGACAACAAATGTGGCAAAACCCGAAAAAGCAAAATGAGCTCCACATTGTTCTAAAAAGCAAGTGCCCAAGCATCTAATGACTTAAAAGGAGTTACCTGAGGACGGTGAAGGCAAGAAAACATCCAGAGAAGTTCCAGCGACCAAATATCTTGCTGGAGTTGGGGAAGATGATGGAAATATGGAGGTCTGAACAAAAAAAAAGTGACCTAGGGTTAAGATAACTTCAACAATGCCCATAAAACGTTCATGAGCACATTATTTGAGAGGTTGGGCTGCTTACCGGCACTGAGGAAGAAAGGAGTGAGTTTGACCGACAAAGAGCAAGTCTCCAAGTTTGACAATCTCTGCGAAGTCAAACTAAGCAAGTTAGGGAAATGCTCAAGGTGACCACGTGAACAAGTTGACACGCCAAAATTGCAATTGAACCATTGGAGCCCTAAGGTCACCGAGGAGCTCCAAGGTCCCAAGAATGGTCGCTAAGAGGTCCTCTCGGTGTTCGAGCTCAAACAACAGAGAGGGAAACTAGGGTTGCAAAGTGGTGTTGAAAGAGAGCTAAGGAAGGAGCTCTGGGACTTTTAAAGCTGAGGGAGCAAGTGTTACCCGAGTCAAAAGTTCCTGCCATGGGTGCACTTGAAAAGATGGAGGCTGGTGGAAGGAGGACTTTTAGGGCAAAGGTACTGACATGCATTAAAGGATGGCAGCAATGAGCCGTTGACAAGGGCATGAAATGACAAGGCACTGCTTCCTACTGCCATGGCACACACGCGTGCGCGTGAAGACGATGATGACCAGGTTCAGAGAGGTCCCACCAGTTAGTGAAGATCTCTAGGTGGACTGGTCAACTGAACAAAACGGGTGGGTTAAGCCCGAAGATCCAGTTGGGGAGGTCTTGGCGGTTGGATTTGAAATGAAGGGCCCTGATTTTAAGTGAGGTTCAGAGGTCCTAATGCTCAAGGAGATCTGAGGCATAGATCAAGATATGGACGGCCCACGATCACCAAGGTGCAACAGAGGTCGTCCGAGGTGGTCTTTTCAGGAGGTCTTTGCACCCGACCTAGGGTGGTCTTTGTAAAGATATAATGGGAGGTCCAAGGGGAGGTCAGGGAGGGTGTTCTTTGCAAAATGGACACGGGGTGGTCGTGACTAGGGTGGTCTCAGAGGAGGTCTTTTGGAGAGCTCTAGGAGGATGTCCTCACAGATGTACAAGGGAGGTCTTTGAGGTGGTCTTGGAGGATGCCTTTGAGGTGGTCTGAGAGGGTTATTTTTACAGTACCTTTCTAACTATGGGATTGACCTTGTATAAAATTTTCAGAGGTTTTTATGCAAAGCATCTTTCTCCAAAAATTTCTTAAGGTGCTGACCTAGGCTTTAACCAAGGGTCAAAGTGGTTTGACTATCTCTTAATTTTTTCTAACACTTGGGAAATTTTTCACAGGAGTCACCCCACCTGCCTAGGACTAAGTACAAGTGTTTCCAAAGAGTTGAACACAAGATTTTTAATAAGGAGTTTATGTCTTTAGTCAATTGGGGAGTTATGTTTTTGATTTCCCCACAATTCCTTTACAAGAATTACAGAAAAGTTCAAAAACTTCAAGATGCAAGAAACTTTTTAAATTTTACACATTTTCTTACATTTGAAACACAAGTTGAGAATTGGGATGTTACATGATGGCACGGAGCCAGTCGTCAGCATCCATTGGCTCAATACTGCTGGAAAAGATCGGGGGACGCATGCGCATAAATTTCGACATTGTCACCCTCTGTGTAGGTTGCGTTGGTGCGTGGGTTGCGGTGGCGGCTGCTGCTGCTGTGGCCTGCACATTCTGAGAGTTGCTAAGTGACTGGGCCAGCAAGTCGATCAGATGAGTCTAGTTGACCATCATTTGGCACCAATCAGGCCCTTCCATTGGTAGTGGGGAAGGCTGCTGGGTAGGGGGCTCCTGATAGTCAGTGTTCTCGTTGCCTTGGCCTCAGGCACTGCCACTTCCAGTGTGGGTGGTCACCATCTGTTGAATTTTCCAAAGATTTAGAAAAGAGGAGAAAAGATAGCGCCAAGGGGGACAAATTTATAATAGCCCAAATCACACAAACACGAGACAAGGAACAAATTTTTCTTTTTCAAAGTAGTTCTTTATTTTATTCATTGATTATGGCTACCACAAAGGGTTAGTAGCTCATAATTCGCAACTAAAAATGAAACTATGGGAAAAGGATCTATGGGGTGGATGGGGTGTAATCTGGGGAGTTGTTGGTACTGGCTTGGCCTGCCTTGTAGAGAGCCAGTTTTGCCTCAGCTGCCTTCAGCTTCTCCTCTGCGGCTTCCAATCTCCCCTGAACGAGGTACAGCTCATCCAAGGTGTTGCCATAGGCGTAGTCCATCGCCTTGGCTAGCTCTACCTGTTGGGTGACCTCCGGGGAATCCTCATTGTCGGTGAAAGGTAGCACCTGCTCGAGTGTGGGATGTGCATGGGGTAGTAATGGAATCCGTGTCTTGGAGACGATGGTCATAAGTGTATCGAGTCTGCAGTCGCCTCCTTTGCTACGCCCCGATGCCGCCATAGAAGGTGCCTGACGCATTAGGGTGTCAAAAATGTGGAACACCGTATCGTGTGCCAGATTAGAGTAGAGGATAACCTCCACCCTCGAGCATTCCTGTTGTCCCACTATATACTTATAGCCTTGATATGTGGGTCTCTTCTTGAAGTCCAAATGCTACATCATTTTCCACAGTATGTCGGCCCATTCTCCGGCAAAGACTCCGTGGGAGATGCGAGTGGGTCTCTCAGCCATCCACAAATTTGAAAAGACAAGAGTTTAGAAATCTTTTAAGAGAGAAAAGGAGTAAGACTCTAGAAAAACAGGTAAATACTTTTAAATTTTTGAAAATAGTCCGTAATGGTTTTGCCATTTCTACCTAAGGCCACGACCTACAGTCGATATGGTTTCGATACCACTTTTGTCGAACCTGGGAACGAAGGATCCCAAATCCTTTGTGATCTACACCGGTCCAGGATTTCCAGTGTACACAGTCTTACAAAATTGGCATCACAATCATATCACGAGAATTGAATAACATTAAATAATCAAGTGTTTAATACAACTAAGTCTGATAAGCAAATAGTAAATAACATTGCGGAAGTATAATAACAAATGTGAGCCACACGATTGTAACCGCCTAAATTTCAAATTTCAGTTGAAAATAAAATTTAAATCATTTTGGTGGTTTTTCTGAATTTTTTAAAAGCTTTTTAAAGGTAAAAAAATTTATTTGCAAAATCTATTACCAAATAATAGTTGAAAATATTTTATTTAAATCCAAAATACCTCAGAGAATTTCTGTGAATTTTCTCATAATTTTTGGGTTTAATCTACTATTTTCTAAAGCCTATTTGAATTATCAGAATTTAATTAATTACAAAATCAAAAGAAAAACTCAAACAGAGTTTGGGCTGAAACTCCCTCAGCCTAGTCCATTTCCCACGCGTGCGCGGCCCGTTTGGCCCGCCTCTCCCGCACATTTAACCCTGCGCAGCCTCTCCCTCTCACTAACGCGGGGCCTGTTGTCAGTCCGTCTCTCTCCCTCTCTCACACGCGCCCGCACAATCCCCATCAACCGTTGGATCAAAATCCAACGGCCATCTTTCGCGTAACCTCCGGAACTCCGAAGACCCAATGCGTGTGGACCATCAGATCTAAATCGGACGGCTCACATGGACCCGTTACTTTCCTTTACACCCGCGCCACTGTTGACCGTTCGATCAAAATCGTATGAGCCCACGTCATCATCTTCATTCCTTTCTTCTTCCCCGTGACCTTCCTTTCTCACCGCGCTGTCTACCATGGCCGTTTTCAAAAACCTTCCAAAACCAGCTGAATCCATCACAATCTCCCGTGATTCCGCCGCCTTTATGATGCCCCGTCATCTCTGCCCCCGACCCCTAAATCCCCGATTTTGCTCGCCTGTTGACGCTGCGCCTTCTTGCGCGCTACGTTGAATCGACCGCGTCGTGTCCTATATAAAGGAGCTGCAGGTGCGCCTCCGTCACCGCAAATACGCTCCACCATACATTTCTCCCCTTCTCCCCAATCGCGCAATTTTGAAGTTTTCGCCGGCACCGGCTCTCTTCTTCGTCTTCTCCGGTGGCGCCAAGACTTCTCCGGCGACCTCGACCACCTCATCGCATCGCATCATCGCCGCCTACATGGTGTGCCCACCACCGTCCGGCGACCCCGATCGCCTACTTCATCCACGACCAACCGCCCGCCTGAACCTCGTCGCCGATGGTCAAAACACCTCGCCCATGCGCTGTTTTGGTGAGCAACGCTCCTTGACCTTCTCCTTCTTTGAGCACACTCGCACCTCGCCACGGCGTAGAACGCCAACGAGCCACTCACCAAAGCACCGCAGGCCTCAAGCCTACGTGGCTCGGCCACGCACACACCACCGTGGCGCCACGCCACTAAATGCGCCACGTGGCGCCGCGTCGGCACTACCACTCTTCGAGCCAAAGCGCCCGCTTGGTTCATATGAGCCGTGTCTATGACACGTGGGACCAACAAGTCGTGGAATTAATTTAATTCCTTTAATCCTAAAAAATCTCAGGGCTGACGCCAGCCTTGCGCAATAAATGGATTTTCCTTTAGAAAAATAATTCGGGAAATTCATTTAAATTGCCGATTTAGGGTTTAAGCTTCTAAAATTCATATCTTTTGCATCCAAACTCCGATTGGGGTGATTCAAGTTCCAAAATTTGTATAAAATTATTACCTAGCTAAATAAAAAATAATAATTTGATTTGGATTTAGTTTGGGCTGTCCTTTTGAATTTATTTGAATTTAAATTGAATTTGTCGTATTTTCGCGTATAGACTTCGACGATTCCGGAGAGTTCGACCCTTCCGAAGACTTAGAATTCCAGGACATCAACAAAGGCAAGTTATACCATTGATCATGTTGATCCCATTACTTTAAAGTTATTTTCAGTTTTTAAATTACTTAATGCATGCATATGTTTATACAATTATTTTAATTCCTTGTTTTAATTGCCTAGTTATTCTAATTTTCCTTGTATGGCCAATTTGAATGTTGAACATGAATACCTTGTCACCATTATACAAAATGATACTAAAATTAATCGTATGCTTAGCCAATGCTTAGGTCAAATCTTGTATTTGGGAAGGTTTAGCCAAATCTTTTACAAACTTGATTTAAATATGACACTGTGGTATTGTCTTACCACTGAAGATTTACAAAGAGGGTTTTACTCTAAATAAAATCAAAAATGGGTTTGGACTTGGCGAAATGGATGATTGGTGGAGTGCGAGTTTATGCACGGTTTAATCTGTTAAGATTAAGGCCTGTGGTTTGTTTGAAAGACGCCAAGTCAATGGAGGACCGGTCTTTGAGCCGCTTTTTGGAATGCCTTACCGTACCACCACATGTCCTGGATGGGCACGATTTGGCTAAGTAATTTGTAATGTCTAAGTGTCATTTGTGCTATGTTGTTTGTGTGGGTGTCGATCGACAAGAGTCCTACCTAGCGCAAGGGGCTCCGGAGGACCAGTCACCAATCGCAATGAAACCTTAGCGGGCATAAATACAACAAGACAGAACATTGTAAATGCTTCATGATAATTGCTTAGTCATACGCCTTCGGAAGCGTGTATTGGCCGACATTAAAAGAAAATTATCTCGTGTGGGTAAAGCTGTACAAACTCTGCAGAGTAGAAAACTATTCGAATAGCCACGTCCGAGGTCATGGACATGCTAGCAAAGCCACTCTAAGTTAGAATTTGTTTTTTATTTTTAAAATGATTTCAACAGATGATTTTAGGATGGTTAATCCTTTGGTACAAATTGGGCGGTTAGCCAAGTGATAGGAGGGTATCCTTCACCATTCAATCAATGGAGGTTATCCACTATAAAACTATCATTTAAAAATCTGATTTTTTGATATAGTATAAAAACTGGCCTTGTAAATTAATATGAGTATTTAAACTGAAAATGTTGTCTATGCAAAATGAACCCTGCCAATATCCTTTGTCTACTTTATGCATGCATTATCTTTCAATATTGGGTGTAACTTGCAAGCACTGTAGTTGTGCTTACTCTTCCGAATAATCTTTATTCGTGAGAAGACTTTATCGACGGTGAGGATCTTGACGACTAGGCTCGCGCTTCAAATGATTGCCTCGTGGCAAGTCGTGTGGTCTACTACTATTTTTGCTTTCCGCTATGTTATTTATCTATTTGGCCTCAGACCCCTTTTGTAATAAACTCTGCATTATTATTAATAAAATGCGTGATATGTTTGTGTTATCACTTTTGTTTGACTGCGTACACTAGAAATCCTGGACTAGTGTATGAACATAGAGAATTTGGGATCCTTCGTTCCCGGGTTCGACACAATTCGCCACAGGCAATCGTCTGGAGTCGACGGCCTAAACGTCCTGGTCCTCACCGTCGGGGAAGAAATCTTCTCCTAAATAAAAGTTATTCAGCAAGAGTGAGCACTACTACCGTGCTCGCAAGCTACACCCAATATGGAATGAAAATGCATGCATAAGGTAAACAAGTGAATAAGGCAGGGGTTATTTTGCATAAACAACATTGTCAGTTTAAATACTCATATTAATTTCCAAGGCCATTTTTATAATATATCTAAAGTCAGAATTTTTAAATGACAATATTATGGTATGGATAACCTCCAAATGAACAGGTGAAGGATACCCTCCTATCACACGGTTGACCGCTCAATTTTCCACAAGGATTAACCATCCTCAAACCATTTGATAAAACATTTTTAAAACCAAAAACAAGTCTAACTTCAAGTGGACTTGCCAAAGATGTCCATAACATGACGCGCTATTCGAATAGTTTTATACTTTGTAGAGTCTGCATGTACTTTACCCACACGAGATGACTTGTTCTTTATGTCGGCCAATACACCCTTCCGTAGGCGTCGCGATCGCGATTATCATGAGGCCTTTACAATGTTCTCGTCTCTAATGTACTTATGCCCACTAAGGTTTCACTTCCATTGACTAACCATCCTCCGGAGCCCTCTGCGCCTGTGGGAATAAATGTCTACCCGACACCCACACAATCAACATGGCACAAATACACTAAAACGTTACAAATTACTTCGCCAAATCCTGCCCATACAAGATATGTGGTGGTACGGTAAGGCATAGCAAAAAGCGGCTCAAAGATCAGTCCTCAATTGACTTGGGCGACTTTCAAAACAAACCATGGGCCTTAATCTTAACCAGATTAAACCCGTGCATAAACCTGCACCCACCAATCATCCATTTCGCCCAGGTCCAAACCCATTTTGATTTTATTTAAAGTAAAACCCTCTTTATAAACTTTTTGTGGTAAAACAATACCACAGTGTCAAATTTACATCACGTTTGTAAAAGATTTGGCTAAACCTTCCCAAATTCATAAATGTGGTCTAAACATGGCTAAGCATATGTCTAATTTTAGTATCATTTTGTCTAATGGTGACAAGGTTGTAACATCCCAAGTTTTAGCTTGTGTTTCAAATGTAAGTAAATGTGTAGAAATTAAAAACTTTTCTTACATCTTGTATTCCTTGTATGTTCTGAAAAATGCTTGTAAAGGATTATGGAAATACAAAGTCATAAGTCATTTTGACCTAAACCTTGCCCTTCAAAAACTTTCTTGTCAAATCTTGGGATCATGCTCTGGAAATATCTTTCCTAAATTCTAGGGATGGTGTGTGACCCCTCTGAAAAATATCATAATTTTTAGAAATTGTTTGAGTATATTTGGAGGTCAGTCAAACCAGTTTGACTGTTAGTCAAACCCTAGCTCAACACCTTGAAAAATGTTTGGAGGAAAATTCACTGCATGAAAACATCCGAAAATTTTATACAAGGTCAATATCTAAGTTATCAAGCTTCTGTGAAAATTTCAGAATTTTTGGAGTTGATTTGCTACCCTAAACAATTCTCCAAAGATCAGCTCATTTCAAAACCCCAATTACAAACCCTAGCTTGAGTCGGACTCGGGCTCGAGTCAGACCCGAGTCTAAGTCAATTGACTCAGTCGCACTAGGCCGTCAAGCCGCACTCGGGCTCGCGTTTGGGCACGTGCGTTTCGGCTGTTAGATCTCCATCGGGCGGTCCTCGTTCGCAAAGATCTTCGGACCTCCCGAGAGCCGCCTCGAACCTAAGCTGTTGGATCTCCATCCAACGCTCACGACCTCCCCTGCCGTTTAAACCTCGAGAGATCTTGAGCGATTTGAGCCGTCCATCTTTAATCTAACGATCACGACCTCCCCGAGACCTCCTTCTGTTCTTCTTCTTTCTCGCGCGTGCGTGGGTGCTAGGGCAATGGCAGAGAGGTTGCAGTGCCTTGTCACCTCAAGCACGTTCTCGTCAACGTCTGTAACATCCCAAGTTTTGACTTGCGTTGCAAAGGTAAGAAAATGAGTAGAAATTAAAACCTTTTTCTTACATGTTGCAATTCTTGTATGTTCTATAGGATTCTTGCAAAAGAATTATGGGATTACAAGTCACAAGTCACCCTGGTCGAAAACCTTGTCTTCCAAAAACATTCTTGTCCAACCTTGTGATCATCCCTTGGAAATAATTTTCCTTGGTTCTAGGGTTGCTTGGCGACACCTCTGAATTATTCCATAATTTTTGGAAAATATTTGAAACCTTTTAGAGGCAAGTCAAACCCTGGTCAAACCTCTGAAATAACCTTCTGGAATTTCTTGAGAAAATTCTAGTGCACCAAAGTCTCTGGAAATTTTATATGAGGTTAATCCTAAACTCAGGAAGCTCCAGTTAAAATTTCATAAATTTTGGAGTTGAATTGATACCTCATTTAAGCCTCCAAAGTTTCAGCCTCAAAATCAAAACCCTAATTGACTTGCACTTGTTCTCGAGCTCAAGTCGACTCGAGCCGTTCTCTTTCTGCTTCGACCCACTAACTCGTGCCGCTCTGCGACTTTTAGCGCGTGCGTTGGGGGCCGTTGGATTTCAATCTGCGACCACGACCTCCCGAGACCTCCTCACCGCAAAGAACCCCACCTCGGCCGATCTAGAACGGTCCAGACCACCCCATGCAAATCGGGATCGCCCAGACCTCCCCTCGCTCGCTTTCTCTTCCTCACGACTCACGGAGGTCCGTCGCCATGATTTTCCGCGCGTGCGTGTGTCGTGTCGAGCGAGCTGGGAGCGAGTCTTCGTCACTTTTTGGTCCTTCCCAACGTCTCTTTACGCCATGCATTAAATGTGTCCGAGCCTAGCCCTAAAGGAAGTCATCCCCTACCTCCTGCCTTGTCAAATCTAGCGAGTCCTTGGGCATGGTTCTTGGTCACAGAGACTTTTGCCCACCACCATTGCAAGCTCCTGTGCTATGAATAGCCCGAGACCTCCTTCTCATTTTATTTCCCGTTCTTTGTTGTGCTTGAGCTCCTCAAGCAGTGAGTGGTCCTCAAACTCAAGCACCCAAGAACACCACCCTCTCTCGCCACCATTGTCGCTTTGGAGCTCTTTGAAGGCCATTCGAGCTCCAAAGGTCCCATCAACTTTCTTGCCCTCTTCGCTGTCATCTTGATCACCTCGAGCTTGCTCTAACTCATCTTGGTTCACCATTGCAGTGAACAAGTCGAGTTTGCTTTTCTGGTCGAAGGCTTTCTTCTTCATCGTGCATTGATGACTTTCTCCAAGCTTCTCCGACCACCTTGGTCCCCTCTCCCCTCAGTGCCCATTCCCTAGCTTTGTTATCGTCTTTCTAGAGCTTGTTTAGTTTCGTAGTTTTGCCGTATTAGACTTTCTTCTCTCTCTCTCCGCCACGGTGTTCCAAGCCGTCGCCGAGAGCACGTCCTCTAGGTTCTTGAGGTTATTTGGAACTCAGTCATGCCCTTGGTTCTCGCCGGTAAGCTCCGCATCGCCGGCGGTGAGCTTATTCAGATGCTCGGCTTTTGTCGTGTCATATTCTGACAGCTCCTGTAGCAATCTTTAGCCTTTATTGTCGCTTCTAAGAAACTCCTGTGTGTCGCGCGCTAAGTCCCCGACAACCCTCCGGACCTCCTTGGCGTATCTCGACCGTTAGAACATCCTCCGCCAATTACTAGACCCTTCAGGACCTCCTCGCCAGATTAGCTCGTCCTCAGGACCTCCCTCCCGCTTTAATCGTGGCCGTCTATGACCACCTGTGCTAGATCTCGAGCCAGAGAGCCGCTCACTAAATCGCTAAGTCGTTGGACCTCTTGGATCAATCCTAACCGTAAAAGACATCCCCAGGTTGTTTCTGAAAAATCCCTAGTCCCCGGATCTCCTCGGTTGCATCTCAACCATTGAGGACCTCCCTAGGGCTAGATCTGGACCTTTAGATCTTTCCCGTGAAAACCCTTAAGTGTGACCTCCTCCCGCGTTAATCATGGCCATTAAGACCACCCTCGGATCTGCATCAGAGATGGGTTTCGCGCGCAAATTTCTAAGTCCCGGGACCTCCCTAGTTCTATCTCGGCCTTTAAAGACCTCCTGAGATTAGCTCTTAGCCGTTAGATCTGGCTCGGTGTAAAATCTTGCGCGCTAGGACCTCCCCTAGGGTTGATCCTAACCGTCTAGGACCACCCAGGTTAAATTCTAGCCGCTAGGGCCACTCCTGCAAAAGGACCTCCTTCCGGTCATTTTGCCAAACCACCACTGACCTCCACCGAGGTCCTCTTTGCAAAGACCTCCCCTCGGTCGCTTTGCAAAGACCACCTCAGACCACCCTCGGGGTCCTCTTTGTAAAAGACCACCCTGGTCTTTTATAAAGGAAAGCCCGGACCTCTCCAAGGTCCTCTTGGCAAAGTCCTCCCTCAAGTCCGTCCGAACTGCTCAGACCTCCCTAGGCCTAATCCCGGCGGTCCGCATCTCCTCCCGTTAAAACCACATGCAGATAGGACCTCCCGAGTAGATCTTGCCACCCAAAACCTCCTCGTGTAAATCTCACCATCAAGACCTCCCACGGAGATCTTGACCGCCTAGACCTCCTCCTTGGATCCGTAGCGTTAGGACCTCCTCCTGCGGTCTAAACCGTTAGATTTAGATCTAACGGGCTAGACCTCCTCCGTAGGTTTACCCTTAGGACCTTCCCTAGTGCTCGGGACCGCCAGATCTCGATCTGACGGTCAAGACCTCTGTTAGGCGCGAGGACCTCCGTGCGTGCGCTCTTGGCATGCACCGTGTCGTGGCCGTTGGATCAGATCTCAACGGTGGGACCTCCCAACGCGGAGGAGGTCTTCCTGCAGGCTGTGCCGAGGTTCTGTGGCCTCGCGATGCAAGATCAACGCCACGACCTCTCCCTTTTCCTTCAGTTCTTTTGGACCTCCCGAGAGCTCAAATTTTCTAAGTCTTTTATGGTTTCAAATTTCAAAAGTGCATAACTTTGTCATTTTAATTCCTTTTTGAACGATTCCAATTGCTTTAGCTCTGTTATAGAATGAACTTTAATCTGAGAATGAATTTAGAAATCTTGTTATGTAGCGGTGAAATGACTTTAATCGCATGAACTTGTTTAATATGAAATGGGTGTTTAGAAATTATCTCAAATTTGTAAAATACATAACTTTTTCTCTCAGAAATCCAAACTGAGCAAACTCAACTTGGTAAAATTTGTGTCAGAGGCATGCTTTAATGTGAACTAGGCCTTGTCTTTATTTATGTTCCTAAAAATGATATATGCTAGTTTTAGAACTTAGAAAATCATAACTAATTCATTATAACTCCAAATGTTGTAAACTCAAGTTTGCTGTTCTTAGATGACATTATCTACCTTCCATAAAAATTTCAGACCTTAGATCATTCTAGAAAATTTCGCCATGAACAGCACCAGTAATTAATTTAATTGAATTAATAGGTGAGAGAACTTAGTTTAGTCATAACTTTTTCATACCTAATCCAAATGACTTGGTTCTTGTTCCTAAATTTGTCTAAAATCTTAATCTTGTTGATGTATAAATTTCATGGTATTTGGAGAACTTTTGCTGTTGAGTTTTATTTGGAGTTCTTGTTCTTATTTGATTGTCGCCTTTTCGCGTTAGGTTCCGAAGGAAATATTGTTTGCGTGAGTGAATCCTCTGCAGCAAGAAAGTGATCTACAACAAGGCAAGCAGTTTGATCATGTTAATCCCTGTATTTTTAAGTATTTATGTGGTTTACAAATTCTATGTATGCATTGCTAGTTTGTGTTAAACTATTGTCGATAATTGGCCTAGTAGATGCATTTCCTTAGACAAATGATTATCCTTTACTACCATGAGCCTAGGTTATTGCTGTGATTGAGAGTTCGTTGGACGAACTCTTGTCACTTATTAGTTGCGAATTATAGCTTAGCCATGCTTAGCTTCCGGTAGGAATGGGCGGTTATCGACTTGTCGATACCCTTAATCACATAAAACTTATTATGATTTATGATTTCAACCTTGTGCCTTGTCTACTTATGAAAACTAAAAACTGAAACAAAATGATTTAGACTTGGGCACAACGGTATGTTGGTGTGCTTGTGGGTGTGACTGGAATGGTGCCCGAGTCAATTAAGGACCGAACTTCTTGTGAGTACCTGTTATCCAGGCAATTTGTGCGTGCTAACCACACTAGAGGACATGGGACCTCTCTTTAATTAGTACTTTGGGAGGCATTAATTAATGAGTCGTTGGCTGTAGTTTATAGAGAAAAAGGATCACAAAGGCGTGACCGGGGTGGTTCCTTTCTAGGTCCTCCACCCCGACCGGGGTCTTGCAAATGTCCGGCTAGCGTTACCCTAAATGGCTAATGACTCCCGGCTTTGCTTGACTTCACCACAACGTGTGGTCCTAGTGGCCCATTTCGCCATTGGTCACTAAGGTTAACCCATACGTGCGACTCTTAATTAACGATTCCATTGGAAACGTCTCGAGGACTTAGCCGTCTTGCATACCAAAGGAAGTGTGCTAATAGCTTGGCAAAAGGCGTGCTCAAGTGTGGGTACATTGGTACACCTGCAGGGTTAAAACTATTCGAATAGCCTCGTCCTAGGTCATGGACATGCTTGGGTAAGCTTTTCAAGAGTTAGACTACAATATTTTAAACTAAAACTTGATGGGTGGTACGAATCTGGGATTCGTGCTATGTTGTGGTGGCTATTGGGATAGTCACTTCCAGTGGTTACTTGTATTTATCATTATTTCGCTTTTATTTCATCAATAAAACAGATTTGCAAACTTGCTTTTAAATGTATTATACTATTGCAAATAAAGTTGGCTTTATGCAAAATGAGACATATGACCTCCACTTAAATGAGCTTGCATGTAGCATATTGATAGGTCTCTATTCCACACGTCAGTCTTTATAGTACAAAAACAATTTTTGTACTCATCTGCTTTGCTTAATATTTTGTTGCAGAGAAAGAAGGTGAGCCCCAAGGGCTTCACTTTTTGTGAGATGTGCTTCGGGTTTGACGACTAGCTTGGCGGCCAGGTTGGTTGCCTTGTGGGTAAAGGCACACTAATTGGCTCTTTTGTTTACAGCCATCTTATGGCACTTTTGCTTCCGCTGTTTAATTGTTATTTAGTGTCTTTTGGCCGGTTGGCCCTTGTTGTAATAAATCTCTATTATGTATGTCTTTTGTTAGACCTGTTGTATGGAATTGATACGTGATTTTGTAACGGGGTGTGTATACTGCATTTCTGGGAAGTATACATGTCTCGGGGCTTGGTTTATTTGATTTGTGATGCTAGAGTCGAGGGAAGACTAAGCGTTACAAGCTAAATAAATCGGGGTCCTCACAAAGTTGGTATCAGAGCCATACTGACCGTAGAAACCCTAAGCTTGGTCGAGGGAAATCGGAGTCACTTGTTTTTACGTGCGAGGGAAGCACTCACTATCCCAAGGAGTGTAGCATGAGCCTGGTGATCGCCAGGTCATTAAAACTTCAGCATCGCTTCTTCTCGATCATCTACACGATCGCAATCGCCAATGCTTCCCGACTGCAGAAGTTCTTGGATGATTTGTCCGTGGAGCCGCAGGACAAATTACCGTCCTATAACTTCCCAACTCTCGGACACGGTCGAGAATCCCGTAGTTGCCGGGGCGATGAAGAAGATAAAGGATCGTCCCAAGCGTCAACAGGATGGCGGATGCCACTTGTTTCTTCCAGTAACAACAGGTCACTATGCACATAGTTGCCTAAGAAGAGTGCAACAACCCCTCGACCTCCGCTGGTCGTGTTTCCAGCCTCGCACACTGCAGCCCAGCAAAGGTGGCCCCGCGATCCGGCGTTGTCACGCGCTTCTTTTGCCACAAGAAGGGGCATTACGCCAACAGCTGCCCGTGAAGCATCGGAAGCGGAAGGTCGTTTCGTGATCAAGTCAACTCCATCTCCGCCAAGAAGTTCGGGAGGCGCCTGACGTCATGTTGGGTACGCTTCTTGTTTACTCTTACCCTGATACGGTATTATTCGATTCAGAGGCATCTCGTTCCTTTATATCGCTATCTTTTACTGTTGTTGGTTATCTTCATCCTGCTCCATCATTGATGCCTAGCACCACCTCGGTTTCATCAAGCCTTGCTAGCCTACCCCGTTTTCCCCAAGAAGAAGGCTATCATCCGGTTTGTCATCGGTCTTTTGACTTGAGTGACACCCTTCTGTCCCTATACATCCAAGGGCATCACCTACTTGGTAGCGCCTCGAATTTCTGTGACCTGATTAGCCATGGTCCCTCTAACCAACTAGCTATGGAGGGATGACTCTGTGTAGCTAGTTGTCAAGCTGAGGTCTCATTTGTTAGTGGGGTAACCAGACAAATTGCTCCACCAACTGAGTGTGGCCTCGGTTCTTCTAAGAAGCTAGCTGTGGAGGGATGACTCCGCATAGCTAGTTAGCAGGTTGAGATTCCGTTGTTGGCGGAATTAACCAGACAAGTCGCTCCACTAGCCAACCACGATCTTGCGCCATCGCCCTCTAAAATCGAGGAAGATCTCTCAGTCTGTCAATCCTTGCCATATCTGGGCCTAATAAGTTTCCCCGTGTCAACTAAAGTGGCACGTTTTCTACCAGGTCAGAACCGTGAATTGTGCGGGTCCCTTGCTTTAGCTCCTTGTCTCGGGGAATCGTACCATTCAATTCCTTGAAGTTCAGTGGTCGAATTGTTCCAAGGATGAAGCTACATGGAAACAGAAAGACCGTCAGCATATAGACTACCCCTCTTTCTGTCCTGAGCGAGTCAAATCTCGGGACGAGATTTTTGTAAGGGGGGGAGAGTTGTAACATCCCAAGTTTTGACTTGCGTTGCAAAGGTAAGAAAATGAGTAGAAATTAAAACCTTTTTCTTACATGTTGCAATTCTTGTATGTTCTATAGGATTCTTGCAAAAGAATTATGGGATTACAAGTCACAAGTCACCCTGGTCGAAAACCTTGTCTTCCAAAAACCGGGGTCCTCACAACGTCTCTCTGTTCTTGACATTAAATGCGCGCTAGTGCTTTCGGCCCAAAGTCGCGCTACGAGCTGCTCTCGTCATTTCCACTCGTTCATGGCAGAGCCATGAACCGAGCTCATCCTTGGAGCATGCCCTAGCTCAAACCATGGCACTCCGGCTATAAAAAGCCCCCAAGGCCCCTCCTGGTGATCCTTACCAACACCCTAACTCGTTCCTTGTTCCTGTAGCTCCGAACCCCAAAACCCCCAAAACCGCCATTGTTGGCCGTGAAGCTCGGTGGTGGCATTGGCGCTCCAGTGGTCCTCTTTCCCAGCTTTTCGTTTCCCATGGGACCTCTGGGGGTCGCCAATCTTGTCCCTAACTCCATTTTGGGTTGCATTCACGAGGGCGCTTTGAATCGAGTTGCGGTTTGACCATGGTCCTTCATTTCTTCCCCAACTCCGGTAAGTGGCTCCTCTGGTCGATTCCTTGCTCTTGGGCCACCTCTGGGTCATCGCGAAGCTATCCTTACCATCCTTTATGCTTCTCTTTGTTCAGGAGCTCTTGTCCGCGTTATCTTCCTCATCTTCGGCGTCGGTCTCTGTCGCCAGAGCTTCTCCGACTTCCTTCGGACCTACCCTGTGTCCAGGTGTGTTCGCAATAGTCCCCTAGTGCTCGAGAATGCATTAGATTAGGTCGTAGAGGAGCTTTTTCGTGTTTTTGTATTTTCGTATTTTGCCATAGCAGCTCCTCCGCCCCTCTCCGGCTCGCCAACATTTTAGGCCAGCTTCGCCGTCGAGAGTACCCTCATTTTGTTCGCAATAGTATTGCGCACATTTTGGTACCTTTGGTTCGCGCTGTCGTGGCCGTGGTCGCCGGCAACGAGCCGGCGGGCATAGTGTGGCACTTTGTACTGTTGTTTTCGACAAGTCCCCGGACCTCCTAGGGTTCATCGTGGCCATTAAGTACTACCTCAGGTTAGATCTTCACCATAGGATCTTTGTCTGCGAAAACCTTAGTGCTAGGACCTCCCCCGGTTTTGATCCTAGCCGTTTAGGACCGCCCTGGTTCAATCTTAGCCGTTAGGGTCAATCCCCGTGCTAAAAGACCACCCCGTGGTTGTTTTTGCGAAAACCACCCTCGGGACCTCCCTTGGGGTCCTCTTTGCAAAAGACCACCCCCTGGTCTTTTGTAAAGAAAACCTCCGGACCTCCCATTTCCGCAGATCTTAACCCTTAGGACCACCCCGGGCAGATCTTGACCGTTCAGGACCTCCTAGTGGAGATCTGAGCCGTTAAGACCTTGTCCTTGCGGACCTCCTTGTGGAGATCTTGACCGTTAAGACCTCCTCCGCGAGATCTTAGCCGTTGGGACCTCCCCTCCTTTAGATATTCTCGCCTAGGACCTCCTCTGAGTAAATCTGGACCGTCCAGGATCTCCCCTTGGAGATCTAGGCCGTTTAGGACCTCCTCCTATAGATCTTTAATCTTAGGACCTCCCTAGTAGTGCTGGACCGTTAGATCTAGATCTAGCAGGCTGGACCTCCTCGGCGCGTTAGAGTTCTAAGTGTTCCGATCATTTTTGTGCCGTTCATCTCTTGATCTGCGGATCTAGTGGCGCGAGAATTCGGACCTCCGACCGGAGCTCTCGCTGTGAGCCGCTCATCTTTAGATCTGCGGCCCACATTTGTTGAATCGTTCGGACGGCCGAACGCCTCCTTCACTGTGGGCCGTTGGATCTAAATCCAACGGTTGGTCCCTTTGTGCGTTGTGCGCGTTTCCGTTCGACCCCCGCATTTGGGCCGTTGGATTCAAAATCAACGGCCCAGGTTTTTCCATTTGGTTTGGTAATCAGTAAGTCCCGAAACCTTTTATTTGTAAACTAAAAATTGTAGTAAACTTTGAAATTTCATAACTAATTCATTTTAATTCCTTCTTAGATGATTCCAACTGTGTTAAATTTCTATTTGACCAAAGATTAATCTAAAAATGTAAGTAGACCTTGTTCTGTACTAGAAAATTGTTCAAATGGTATTAACTTGGTTTAGCACTTATTGATATTCCAAAAATTCAATTAAAACTTGTAAAGTGCATAACTTTTTCTGTATAACTCCAATTTGGGCAAACTCAAGTTTCTAAAATTCCTCTGTTAGTATACTTTAATGTGGAATAGGTTTTCACTATGTCTTTGCTCATAAAAAATGATATACTCTAGTTTCATAACTTAGAAAAATCATAAGTAATTCATTTTAACTCCAAATGGAGTAAATCCTGTTTTGCTGTTCTTAGAATGCCATGTTCTACCTACCATAAAAATTTTAGGTTCTAGATCTTTCTAGAAATTTGTACCATGAACAGTACCTGAAATTAATTTAATTTGAATTTTCAGGCTGAGAGAAATTGTTTAGGCTATAACTTTTGCATGTTTAGTCCAAATGAAATGATTCTTGTTGCTAAATTCATTTAAAATCATACCCTTGCCACTGTATAAATTTCATGAGTTCTGGATGACTTTGGCTGTTAGGTTTCTTTCGGTGTTCTTCGTTCTTATTGGATTTTCGCGTCTTGCGTTAGGTTCTGAAGAGTTTGTTGAGCCCAAGAGTGATCCTCTGCAGCAAGAGCACTTCCAGCAAGGCAAGCAGATGTAGCATCATTTGATCATATTGCTCCTATTATTTTCAAATTCTAATATGTTGTTTGCAAATTCTACGTATACGTTGCTATCTTGTTTTAAACTATTGTCGATTAGTTGACCCATTAGATGCATTATCGGTAGGCAAATGTTATTCCTCTACTACTGAGCCTAGGACTATCTTGCTGTGATTTTGGGTTCGTTGGATGAGCCCTTGTCACTTAGTAGTCTACAAGTAATGTGCTTAGTCATGCTTAGCTATAACAGCCCAAATTTCAAATTCCAGTTGAAAATAAAATTTAAATCATTTTGGTGATTTTATGAAATTTTAAAAGCTTTTACTTAATTAATTTAAAGCTAAACAAATTTATATGCAAAATATACTACCAAATAATAGTTGGAAATATTTTTTTTAAATCCAAAATACCTCACAGAATTTCTGTGAATTTTCTCATAATTTTTGGACTTAATCTACTACTTTCTAAAGCCTAATTGAATTATCAGCATTTAGTTAATTAGAAAATCAAAAGAAAATCGTAAACAGTCAATGGGCCGAAACCCTAGCCGTCCCAATTCTCTTTTCCTCATGTGCACAGCCGCTCCGCCGCGCACTCGGTTTCGACCGTTGGATTCAAATCCAACGGCCGGCTTCCATCGCACGTTATTAACTCTAAAGAACGATAGCCGTCAAATCCAAATCTAACGGCTCGTGTGCATCAGTGAATTTACTATTCACTCACACTACTTCAATCTATCGCGACCGTTGGATTAAAATCCAACGGCTACGCGCCAACCGTTACTTACCTATTCGCTCTCACCCATGTGCACCGTCCGATCAAAATCTAACGGACCCGCGTCATCGTCGCCCTTTCCATCTTCAACCTCGCGACCTTCCTTTTCTCGCCCGCGCGTCCGCTATTGCCGCCCTTCGAAAACCTTCCATATACGTTCGAATCCGGCCGCATCTCCCTAATTGTCGCGTGCATTTAAGCCCGGGATCTCCTCCGCCTCCAACACGGCCCTCACCTTCCATCCCGCGCCCTAAATCTCCTAATTCTCGCCGCCATCCCGCAGGGACCTTCTTGTGCCCTATGAAGCTCCAGCCAAGCCCTCACCCTATAAAAGGGGGCACCAGGACCGCCTCAACCTCCACAACTCGGCACCACCACCCACCTAGCCCCTCCGTCTCGCTAGCGCCCGAAATTCGTAGTTTTTCGCCAGCGGTGAAACCTCATTTCTTCTCCGGTACCGGCGCCGTCGTCGACGCTCCATCCACTCCGACCTCGCCATCGACATCGCCGCATCATCGCGAAGCCGGAGCGACCATCCACTTCGTTGGAGACCCCGGGATTGCATACTTCATCGACGACCGAACCTCGCCACCGCTCTTTAGCTCGTCGCCGGCGACTCCTTCACGCCTCTCTACCGCAAGGTAGCGCCCTAGATCTAGTGTCACATCAGCTTCACGTTGAGCACCTCCATTCGGCTCGCCGTGGCGTGAAACAGCGGCGACCCTGAGCCCGTAGCATCGCCGCTCACCGGACCTACGTGGCATGCCCACGTAGGCGCCAGGTCAGCGCCACCTCGGCGCCAAAACCCACGTGGCGGCCACATCAGCCGCGTCAGCACCACCCTCCTGAGCCAAAAGCCCGTAGGCTTAGTCCACATATACCGTGTCTATGACACGTAGGGCCCACATGTCAGGGAATTAATTTAATTCCTTTAAATTCTGAAAATTCCTCGCTGACGTCATCCTTGCGCAGTAAATAGCTTTTCCTTTAGAAAAATTAATCGGGAAATTCATTTAATTTGCAGATTTAGGTTTTAAACTTCAAAAATTCATATCTTTTGTAATGAACTCCAAATTGGGTGATTCAAGTGGCAAAATTTGTATAAAATTAATATCTAGCTAACTAAACCAAAATATTTCAATTTGGAGTTAATTTGAGTTGTCTTTTTGAATTTATTTGAATTTGAATTGAATTTATCGTATTTTCGCGTATAGACTTCGACGACTCCACAGAGTTTGACCATCCCGAGGACCTAGATTTTCAGGACATCAACGAAGGAAAGTTATACCATTGATCATGTTGATCCCATTACTTTAAATCTATTTTCGCTTTTAAATTACTTAATGCATGCATATGTTTATACAATTATTTCAATGCCTGTTTTTGTATATAGTTATTCCAATCTTCATTGTATGGCCAATTTGAACATGAATACCTTGTCACCATTAGACAAAATGCTACTAAAATTAGTCATATGCTTAGCCATGCTTAGATCACACTTATGAATTTAGGAAGGTTTAGCCAAATCTTTTACAAACTTGTTTTAAATTTGACTCTGTGGTATTGTTTTACCACAAAGGTTTATAAAGAGGGTTTTACTCTAAATAAAATCAAAATTGGGTTTGGACTTGGTAATTGCTGAATGGTGGAGTGCAGTTTATGCAGGGCTTAATCAGTTAAAGTTAAGTCCTAGGGTTTTATTTGGAAGGCAGTCGATTAAGGACCGGTCTTTGAGCGTATTTTACTCGCCTTACCGTACCACCACATGTGCGGAATGGGACAGATTTGGCTAAATAATTTGTGGCGTCTTAGTGTTATTTGTGCTATGTTGTTTGTGTGGAAGTCGGTTAGACATTAGTCCCACAGGCGCAAGAGGGGCTCTCGGAGGATGGTTAGTCAATGGTAGCGAAACCTTAGCGGGCAATGGTAGCGAAACCTTAGCGGGCATAAGTACAATAAGACATTGTATTGTAAAGGCCTCATGATAATTGCTTAGTCACACGCCTTCGGAAGCGTGCATTGGCCGACATTAAAAGCAAATTATCTTGTGTGGGTAAAGCTGCATAAACTCGTAGAGTAGAAAACTATTCGAATAGCCGCGTCCTCGGTCATTGACATGCTAGCAAAGCTACTCTAAGTTAGACTTTGTTTTGGTTTGTAAAATGATTTCAACAGATGATTTTAGGATGATTTTGTAAAATTGGGCGGTTAGCCAAGTGATAGGAGGGTATCCTTCACCATTCAAACAATGGAGGTTATCCACTATAAAACTGTCATTTAAAATCGGAGTTTAGTTGTAGTATAAAAACTGGCCTTGGAAATTAATATGAGTATTTAAATTAAAAATGTTGTTTATGCAAAATGAACCCTGCCAATTTCCTTTGTCTACCTTATGCATGCATTACCTTTCAATATTGGGTGTAACTTGCAAGCACGGAAGTTGTGCTTACTCTTGCTGAATAATCTTTATTCAGGGGAAGATCTCTATCGGGGCGGTGAGGATCTTGTGACTAGGCCTCGCTTGAGACGATTACTGTGGCAAGTCGTGTGGTCTACTACTACTTTTGCTTTCCGTTGTGTTATTTATCTATTTAGCCTCAGACCCCTTTTGTAATAAACTCTGAGTTATAATTAATAAAATGCGTGATATGTTTGTGCTATCACTTTTGTTTGACTGTGTACACTAGAAATCCTAGACTAGTGTATGAACACAGAGAATTCGAGATCCTTCGTTCCCGGGTTCGACAAAAGTGGTATCGAGCCATATCATTGTGTAGAGTCGTGGCCTTAGGATCATCTTAAGGACTTATTTTCAAAAACTAAAACTATTTTGAGTCTGTCCAGAGTCCTCTCTCAACCTTTCTCTTAAAAATGGTTACTGACTCATCTCTTTCTCAAAAATTGTAGATGGCTGAGATACCGGATGCTACCTCTCACGGAGTTCTTACTGGACACTTGGCCAAGATTCTTTGGGAGATGATGCAACATCTGGAGTACAAGAAGAGACCAACATTTCAAGGCTACAAGTACAAAGTAGGAGAACGACATCTTTGGAGAGTAGAAGTGCTGATCTACTCTGACCTTTTGCCAAACACAGTCTTCCACATCTTTCACGCGCGTCGGGCGCGACACCTTCCGCGATGGCATCGGGGATGCAACAAGAGAGCAATCCGTCGTCTTCGCCACCTCTATGACCGCTACCTCAATGGCCTTGGGTTCCATTATCACCGATGCATATCCCGACCAGACTCGACAGCACCTTCCGCTCAGCGAGAAATGAGGATTCTCCGGTGGCGCACTGTGGACTGGCGAAGGCATTGAACTATGCTTACGGGAACACCTTGGAGGACTTGCGTACCACCGAGGAGAGCTTGCAAGATGCAGAACAAAGGCTGAAAGCGGCAGAAGAAGAGTTGGCTCGCTACAAGGCAGGCGAGGCTAGTTCTAGTGAGATAGACTACACCCCTAGTACCCCATAGTTGTTTTCCTTTAGTCCGTGCAATAGTTGCGAATTATGAGCTATCAAGTTCCTTTGTGATAGCCATAATCAATTAATAAAATAAATGAATAAAAGAATTATTTTGAAAAGTTGGTTCTTTGTTGCGTGTTTATTGGTTCTTGAGCTATTTTAGATTTATCCCCCTTAGAGCTTTCTTTCTATGTTTTCTAAATCTTTGGAGGATCTAGCAGATGGTGACTACTCGCAGGACAAGCAGCGGCAGTGCCAGTGGGCAAGGGAATGATCAGGCGGATTATCAGGCTAACCCCATTCTGCAACCGCCACCACCACTGGTAGAAGGACCCGACTGGCGCCAGATGATGGCGAATCAAACTCACTTGATCGACCTTCTCGCCCAATCTCTACACAACGCTCAGAATGCTCAAGAAGTGTAACACCCCAGCTCCATAAGAGCCAAGAATGCTACTACAGTATCCTTACACAAAACTAAACTAAGATAATTTACTAAATTTCGACAGAGTTTCCTTTGTATTTCTACATCACATGGGTTTCAACAGTTAAAAGGGAGTTATAACGAAGTACTGCAATATTCAAGATCAACTATAAATACTCAAGATCTTAATAATCGACTAAACAAATCCTCAAACTTCCAACTAGACTACTCTTCATTATTACAAATAATCGATCGGTAAGATAAGCAGGTCAAATCTTTGATTAGTAGCTTATTTAATAAGGCATGATCAGAAATTTAGGTTCATGACGATGTGCGTGCAAAGCATAACTTCTCCCTCTCATGCATCTTGCGCTTGCAAGCTGGGTACCTAAAAACAACAAGAAAGCAAGTGAGTCCTGGTCTCGGCAAGTACATAAATAAAGACGCATAATTCAATCCATAACATCAACATCCATATATAGGAGATCAACAATAACACAACTCACATGCAAATGCAATGCTCGAGGTTCCTTTCTCTTTAACTTTCTTTGTGCATTACAGGTAATGCAAAGTATGCTGCAAGTCGCCGCATACCCATGCACTGTGCAGGCGCATACGAGGACAATTGCCCAATACTCCGCAAGTATTGGGGACCTCATGCCCACACTCCACGATTGTGGGGATCTCAAGCCCGTCACATTCATGACGGGGACCTCAAGATGTGCATGCTTGGTCATCACAAGACAGGGCCTCAATGTGGGGACCCGGTAATTATCTCCATAAGACAGAGATTAGACAAGGTCTTAGGGACATAATCATGGGTCTCGGTAAATGAATTCAATTTAACTCTATCCAAGTGAGAGGCTTAGCGAATACTAGAGCCTCAACGATCATGCGCTTTGCTCCTTGCGGCGCCACATGATTAATCGATTCTCTTCGATTGACACTACACTTAGTGAGTTAAATGGGGATCCATTAACAACGAGTATGACTTATATTGGCTCCCAAGATCGCGACCAATATACTCATACCCTCATCCAACGTTGATTACATCCATACAAGCGCATACAACAAGGGATTAAAGACATCTTGCATAATAGTCAAGTCTCGACTTATTACATGCGGTAGGATGCCAAATTCAAAGTAAAGTATCAAGTAGCGGCGGAAGCAAATAAATAAAGCAAAATACCGGTAGTGGTATGCCCATCACCCATCGGCAGCGGGGAGTTAAATGATAGCACACTACTCGTTAGTGTCACCCAAGTCAACACTAACAAGATCGTCGGACTCATAATCTTCCTCACTGAAAGGCCAGCAAACATGCGTGAGTACAAGTGTACTTTCAAGTCTTACACAAATAAAAATAGTTATGCATAAGGGTCATTCAAGGGATGGCTCATATTGGTTTAGTTTTCGAAAGAGCGCAACAATTAACATCCTACACATACTAGTTTTCATGTGCCCATTTAAAATCAGATTTGAAGTAGAAGTAAAGCATGTAGTAAAGCATTTGATAATAAACAAATGAATCATACAAAGACCAAGGTGGCAGCCCACTTTGGTGTACTAAACACATGAACATCCGTTCATGTCGAATACCAAGTTCACCCATAATTTTAATTAAAGTCTAACAATAGTAACTCCAGAACTCAAGCGGTTGTCCATAACGCAGTGGACACGGCTATTCGAATAGATTGATACCTGCGAGGGTGTACTACTTTACCCACTGCGACTTGATTAGCCGTAAGCCTCGGAGGCCTCTGAAATAGCACACTTCCTATGGTATGCGGCGGGTAAATCAAGATCTGATCATTTTCAGCAGAAAGCCCTATTGAGCTAAGTCCCCCTTGTGAGATGGTTCATTGCCTGAGTACAAGCATCTCGATAGCACTTGCTAGGGGCTCACAGTTATATTGGACATCTGATGCAATCAAAATAAGTAAAATTGGTGCTCCCTTGCACACTATAAAGGATTACATCGGCTCCTAAGGAACATAGGATTTCCACGGTCGCTATGCCTTACACACCAAGGACTTAACACAATAAAACCCTCCCCTACTTAACCATACGGCACCCATATATGGCGTGTGTGCGACACGTGTATGAATCAACAGCGTTACCAAAGTTCGGTCCTCAATTGTCCAGACAAGTCCTTCCACTTACCCAATGCTCGTGCACAAAGCACCATCACTAACCAACACTTGTCCAGACCAAAAGCTCATTTAAAAATGACAAAGTTTAACTCATAAAGCGAATCACGAAGATCTAACCAAAGTATATAAAGAAGGTTGTGTGTATCCATAATTGTCGGGTTAGCCCGGCAATCAAACTACGTATCTAGACTTGCATGACAAAGCAACCCATATTCAATAATCATTACATCCTATCTTAAGCATGTAGGTACTGGCATAATTCAAGATTAACCTCAAGCATAGGACATAACTAAACTACATCACAAGAATATTTACATAATCAAAATAGCATGCAAGCAATTATCATTGCACTAACTTAACAAAGCGGGATCAAATATGATGCAAAGAAAGTTCAAATGATGCTTGCCTTGCTGGTACAGTAGCTGCTTACTCTCGGTAGCGTAAGTGTCGATATCAATATGCTGGGATCTATATAATTATAACATCAAATAAATCTGAGAAAACAACTCAAAAACCAAAATGCTCAAAAATGCATGATTTTTCTACAGTAGTTAGGTCATGATTTTAGATGGATTTAGGTAAAATAATTATCCCATTTGGAGTTATGAATTGGAAGTTATGCTATTTTGAATTTCAGGTTTCATTAACCCTAAGTTATGTAATTTAATTATTTGGCCAAAATTTGTATAACCGTGGTGGGGTAAAGGATTACATAGGTAATTTGGTAATATTAATACAAGTTCAAAACGGTTGGGTTTGTCCTTTTTGGAGTTTTTATGATTTAGTTATGTATTTTCAAAGTTATCAGCCTTTAATAGTATAACAATAATAGAGTTAAAGATTATATTCTCCCAAATATAGTTTCTGTGACAGAAGTAATATGGAGACCATTTTTAGAATTAAGTTCACTGAAAATGAAAATTATCAAAAGTGGTCTCACTATTTTTGGAGTTTCCAATAATTACTTATGCATTTTGAAGTTATCAATCCTTTTTCTATTGTATAAATAAGGGTTTTGATGGATTAATCTCAATTAAAGCTCCTGCTACAGAGACAAGTTTGAAACTAATTTTAATATAAAGTTTACTAAAAGTGAAAATTTGCGAAGTGGTTTCATGTGATTTGGAGTTAAACTCAATTAGTTATGTATTTTAGAAGTTATTCATATTTTTGATGAGTAAGTAAATGGTTTTCGGAGTTTTAACTCATTTGCTACTTTTCTCACCGAGTGCAGCGCTAGCCTGGCGGTGACGTCTCGGCCGAAGTCGAGTTGACTCGGTTAGTCGTGATCCTTCAGTGAACACATCTTGAAGGCGTATTTAGTGAAATCGTTTTCCCAAACATGATAACGTACTATAAAATTTCTGACTAACGGTTCGTTTTCATTACTTAAATCGTATGTTCTAAAATACACAACCATAGCGGGGCTAAGCGCGGTGTTTTGCGCGTGGTCCCACACGTGAGATCCTAAAGGCAACATTTAAACTAAATCGTCATTAACTCCTTAATCGCCGGACTCTGTCATTTGCGGATATTACCGACCATGAGCTCCATTCGCGCTCGCGGCTTTCGTCGGGGCTGTGGTCCACAGCGGCGCAAGCCCAAAGCTACAATGAAACCGCAAAAGCCAAGCGCACATCGGGTAGTGGTGGCGAGTGCAAATTTGCCGACGCGTGACGGCTAAGCCGGAAGCGGCGACAAGCTACGTTAAAGGTGCATGCGGCGTTAGGTGGTGCAGCGAGCAAAACAAGATACGGGTGAGCTCTTGGTGGATTCGGAGGTTTGAGAGGGTTGTAGAGGCGAGGGCTCGGAGAAGATCTAGCGGCGATAATGGCGGCGGCGTGGGTCTACCGTGTAGAAGGTGTTACGGGTAAAGAAAAGATTGAGGGGTTAGGATAACACGGAGGTGTATGAGGAGGTGTCACCACGACCAATTGCAAAATGACTCACGGGAATGGCAAAATACCGTGAATAGGGTCTCGGTGATAAATGAAACATCAAATTCGGCGTCCTGCGATGCAAAGTGAAAATCGGTTGAGGAAAATGTGATTCATATCCCAAGGCACCGTGTGGCCGCGAGAAAAAAGGATCTCACGGAGATGAAGATGGCAACACAGGGTTAGCCAGGCGCGCTCGAGGCAGTGAGGACACGCGGTGTCCTTGGATCTACAAGCAACGACAAGAGCTCAAGTGGCGAAAATGGATGCGGCATGAAAGGTAGGAGAAGAGGACTTGATTTGAGGTCTTTCAGAAGAACAATGCTGAGGTAGCTTCCCTCTCCTCGGCGACGGAGGAGAAGTGAGGGAAAGGAGGGCTTGAGGAGTATTAAGCTCGGGTGATGGCGGGAATGGAGGCGGCGTGAAGTGGGATCGCTCGGAGTGGTGGAGGCGGTGGGCGGACGGCGTGAGCATCGCATCCTCGCTGTACTGCCGGGCTTGGCCAGCGCGTGGCGCTTCGCTTCACAATGCCCATGCGGGGAGGTTGGAAACGACTACGCCAGCGGGCCTGGCGTCGATCACTACGGCAAGGGGTTTAAGTGATTTTAGATCGGCCGTTGGATTTGAGTGGGCGGACGGTCGGAGAGGGTTCGGGCGAGTCAACGGGTGATGAGATGCGGGCCGTTGAGCGAGGATCGGGCGGCGCATGTAGCCAGTACAATTAGGCGGTTGGGTTGAGTCCGGTCGCGAGTGGACTCGAGTCCGCGAGCATGCTAGCCGATTAGGGTTGAGTTTGGTGAAAATTAAATTAGATTTACTACTTTGACGAGCTTTATAAATAGAAATAAATTTCATAAAATCCTCAAATAATTTGTGGGTGTTCTGGGAAGATATAGTACCCATAAAAATTATGAAAACCCCTTTCATATTAAAATTTGTGACATTGAAATTCAAACATGTTGTATGTCTATGAATGTTGTATTTCCCTCTTTGTTGGGATTAGTGGGTGAGAGGTCGTTGCTTGGTGGGATCTTGTTGAGGCCAGCCGTGGAGAAAGTGCGGGAGGTTAAATGAGAACACATTGGCCCTGAGCCGACAAAGAGTTATCTGGATGTTGGTGCAGAGAGTTGGAGTTTACTGTGGGTAGCCTTGTGCTCCTTGGGTGTCTCCAACCAAGGATATTGTTCGTTTGGTACCACCAGAAGCTTAGCCATGGTATCGGTCCTTTTCGGTGGTTGCTCGGTGGGTAGTTTGGCTTATCGTTTGGAGTTGCCAAACTCTTTGAGTGGTGTGCACAATGTTTTCCATGTGTCTATCTTTGAGAAATACTTGCGGGATCCCGAACACAAGATTGACACAGAGCAGTCACAGTGGAAGCGAGGATCTCACTTGTGGTGAGTCGGCGGATCGTATCTTGGATACGTCCGAGGCGAGTCTTGAGAATAAGACCATCAAGTATGTGAAGGTCCTTTGGGCCAGAATCGATCGAGAAAGAAGCTACGTGGGAGTGGAGGATCTTTCAGAAAGAAGTACCCAGAGCTCTTGAGGTGGTGAGTACTCCTAGTTTGGGTTGCTCTTTTCTTGTTGTTCTTTTCTTTGTGAGTGAAGAGTTGGATTCGAGTGAATCCTTTTAAGGTGGGAAGAATGTAATACCCGGATCGTTGGTTGGCGTAGGTTTTAATTTTTATAAGTGGTAGCAGCAGTCGCCAGTTAATCAATATATCGCGGGAAAGAAAGAAAGAAAAATTATTAAAATTGTGAGTCAGCTTTAGGTTGAATTAAACAATTAAATAGCTGTAATTATAAAAAAAGCAGTTAGGAGGGTGGGCTTGCCACCTTGGGCCAAGGGGCCCAAGGGTGGCCACACCCCTTTCTTGCCCTAGCCCCTTACCCTTGGCGACCACCCCCTTTCCCCTGTTTTCCCCCAAGCCGCCACACCTCCTCCTTGCGCCTCCCCTGCCCGAGTTGCTGCGCTTTGCAAGAAGAAAAAGAAGAAGGAGAAGAAGGAGAAGGAGGAAAAGGAGAAGAAGAACTCCGTGGGGATTGGTTCAACAAGCTAGCGGCTCTACAGGAAATAACGAGATGCCTTCCCGCTGTTTGATCCGTTGTAGATGCAAAACCGATTAAATTGTTGGATAAAAGTTTGGCTGCAGAAGATTCAATTCTGTCCAGTACCTTGCGTGGGTGATTTCGTGTATTTAGAGGCTGAATTTTAAGATTCCATCTCCTAGAGTTATGTGGGATCTGTCGATATCTTTCAGTAGCCACAAAGATCACTCAATTCGAGGTCTGAGTCAAAGCGTTATAGTCGATTTAGTATCTGCTGCAGAAATCTGACGAGAATAATCTGTCTGGATATTTCCTAAAATATGAAAGTGAAATTGGTAGAATCGGAAAGTTCACACAACTAGGTTATGGTAGATAATTCGATAACCTTTTTCAGATTGATAAAGCGATCAATTCAGATTACCTATTAAAAGTTATGGTCATTTTATTTTTGCTGTTCGAGCGTGTAGGCAGTTTCTGTACTGGAAGTTCAAACAATGGTTAGCCTTTATTTTGGCGATTTGGATTATCGTTGTCAACTAGAGTATTGTAGTTTAGTCAGTTAAGAATCTACAGAAATTGGGTTTACCTCTTTTGACTTCCAGTCCATGAGTTATGTCTATTACCGTGCTGCTGTCGAAAGCGGTATATGGCGAGGAAGCGTTGTTTTCAGTTTCAGCTTTGTAAACTCGACTTGAGTCATCGAGGCGGTGTAGAACACCGATTAGTAGCGCTGGGTATATTATGTCCTTATTGAAATTATTTTACTTGTTTAGGAGGTGAAGCCTCGGGTTTAGGAGTTTCATCTTTGCGAGCTAACGCGTCGCATCGTGGAAGGCAAGTAATTATGCTGATGTTACTACCGTTTAATTGGTTGTTCTTACTACTTGCAATCTATATGATCTCGTATTTTGAAGTATTATGCCATGGTTGGTTGACTTAAAATGAGGTGATAACAGACAATTAATAATTGAATGTTTTATTTGGATATCTTGCGTGTGGTCATGAGGTGGTTGCTTTATGTGCGAATGTGGATCATGGATGTATTTTCCATAGTGGGCTGTGGTAGTAATAAAGTTAATCTTGTTGGTGCCCTTATGAGGATGACACTTATGTGGTTTATGAGTATCATATCATTCATAACATATCATGACATTGCATTGTGGATGTCGCGCTTATGGCGCGGCCAATGCCGTGCTGACATCGTACATTGCCGTGAATCGATGCACACTCTACCTTGATGGGTAAGAGTGCGATGGAGCATGGCATGCATTTGCATTAAAATTGTGGATGGAGGAAATGCATACTTATGCCGTGTTTGAAATCTTATGAGGCGGGACTCATGTTAGTCCATGGTTTATTGAATGAGAAAGTGGATTGTAGTTGCGGTCATGCAATAATATAAGTGTGATGTAGCTTGCTTGTTATTTGAATAACTGTTACTCAATTTACTTGCTGAGATTTTATCTCACCCTTGTTGTTTCTTTCCCCCTTCGGGTGATTCTTAAGCATTCACAGGATGGGTAGAGCGGCACTACAATAATGCACTCAAATCATAGATTTATCTTGTAATAAAGTTGAGAGGAAACTAGCCTAATGACTAGCGATTCGCGAGTGTTCTTTTGATCTATTAATGATGAATTTGTGGACTACTCTTGGATTAAATTGCTAGTAGTTGTTTTAATTTATTGAACTATATTCGTTATTATTGTGTCCATTAGTTGTTTTTGCTTCGCTTTTGTTCAATTGTAGAGTGGTTAGTGGCATTCCAGGGTAATGTGGGTCCTGGGGTGTTACATTTACATTGATATGTTTTACCTTTCCTTTCTTGATACGATGGCACTTCATGTAGAGAAGAGGTCTGGATATGCCGCTCGCATCCGGTCTTCACGTTCCCAAGTTGCTTCATCTTCCGTGTGGTTGCTCCATTGGACCTTGACTAACTTGATGTCGCGATTCCTCGTCTTGCGCTCGGTTTCTTCAAGGATACGAATCGGGCTCTCTCGATAAGATAGATCGGGTTGCAAGTCGAGTTCGTCCAACTCGGTTGCTTCCGTTGGGACTCGAAGATATTTCTTGAGTTGGGAGACATGGAAGGCGTTATGCACGTCAGAAAGTGATGGTGGCAACTCAGCGGTAGTACCACCGATCCCAACTTATCTAGAATACGGAAGGTCAATATAGCGAGGTGCTAATTTACCTTTTATTTAGGCGGCGAACTCCTTTCATAGGAGAGACTTTAAGATATACATGATCGTCCGCCGAAACTCAACTCGCGGCGGCGATGGTGGCATATGACTTCGACATGATTAGTGCGTCCTAAGTCGTTCGCGAATGACACGAACTTGTTTTCAGCATCTTCCACAGGTTGGGCCATAGAATGGCCTCTCCCGGCCCGGACCAGTTCAAGGGTGTTCTACAAGCTCTCCATACAATGCTTGAATGGTGACATCGAATCTTTGGATTGGAAGGCATTTATTATATGAGAACTTCGGCAAGCGGTAAACATTTTCCCAGCGCCATTTGTAGGATAACCGCAAGCCCGGAGAAGGTCCTCAAGACTTGATTTACCCTTTCAACTTGTCCATCGTTTGCGGGTGATAAGCGGAGCTAAAGGATAGGTTGGTCCCCATTGCACGATGCAAGCGGTTCGAAAATAAGAGGTGAATTGGGGACCTCATGCGAAACAATCAACTTTAGTACACCATGGAGACAAACAATTCTTGAAATATAAAGTTACGCTAATTTGGCCCGGTGTAAGTGGTCTTGTGAGAATAAAATGGGCAACCTTGGTTAAAGCGATCCACAATCACCTATATAGAATCAAATCCAATTCTTGTTCTAGGAAGGCGGTGATGAAATCCATGCCAACTTCTTCCCATTTCCAGCTGGGGAATGGGAAGGGGATCTAAATACCAGTGGCTTCAAATGCTCAGCCTTAACTCTTTGACACGAGATCACACTCGGCCACATACTTTGTACAACGTCTTTGCTTCATTCCGCTCCACCAGTTTCTTTTTCAAATCTTGATACATTTCGTACTCCGGGGTGGATAGAGAATTTTGAGTTATGAGCCTCCTTGAGAATCAATTCTCTCAAGTGGCGATCGGATGAACACCACCATACGGTTTCCAAACTATAGAGTACCTGTGCATCTTGCTTAAAACATTTAGCCTTGCCTTGTTTCATTAGTTCTAAAATTTGAGCCATACGAATCAGTTTTACGGCTTCCTACTGTCTGGTCCTCAAGTGTACAAGTCACCTTTGAAGTATGCCGTAACCTTCTTCAACTATTTCAGGTGTAGGCCTTGCAATGAAGCACATAAGCCCATGAGAAAAAGGAGTTACCGACAAGCAGTTGCATTGAGATTTTCTACTCAATCGTCGCCCTGACATTAGCCTTCTGGATGATAATGGGTCCCATATCATAATCTTTAATCAACTCAAGCCATCTTCTTTGTCTCAAGTTCGGTCGGCTTGGTGAAAATATATTTAAGGCTCTTATGGTGGGTGTAGATCTGCAAGCGATTACCGGATGAGGTAATGTCGCCAAATCTTCAAGGCATGAACTCACAGTGCGAGCTCTAGGTGCGTGTGTGGGATAATTGGCCTCATGGGGCCTCAATTGCCTCGTCGTGAGGCCACCACTCGGCCGTCTTGCATAAGCACTGGCAAGAGCCCATGGCGAGATGCATCACTGATGAATATCAAAGCTCTTGTGAATATGCAGCGAGAACAAGCACGGGAGCTTCGTCGGGCATTCTTTCGGGGTTTGGAAGCTTTGCTCGCGATACTGCGTCCACAGATTTCTTTTCTTTCTTTAGAAGTTGGGTCATAGGCTTTGCAATTTTTGAGAAATTCTTAATGAACCTCGGTAGTATCCACTTAAGTCCAAAAACTACGAATGTTAGTGGCGCTCTTGGGTTGCTTCCACTCAGGACATCTACACCTTACTAGGATCAACACGCGACACGCCCTTAGATAGGATATGTCCCAAGCTCACCTCACGAAGCCAAAACTCATATTTCTTGAATTTGGCGTCACAGTGATGGTGGCGACTTTTCTAACACAAGTCTCAAATGTTGCTCGTGCTCAAGATCGGACTTAGAGTAGATAAGGATATCATCAATGAAAACTACTCTGAACCGATCCAAGTATTCCATGAACACCGAATTCATGAGGTTCATGAAATAAGGTGGGGCATTGGTCAAACCAAAGGACATGACTGTGTACTCATACAAGTAAGTAACAGTAGAAAGCGGTCTTGAAATGTCCTCGGTTCTAACTTTAATCTGATGGTAGCCTAATCTCAAGTCAATTTTGGAGAACACACGAGCTCCACTAATTTGGTCAAATAGGTGCGTCGATCAGTGGAGGCGAATACTTGTTCTTGTGGTGACCTCATTCAACGGACGGTAGTCAACACACATCCGTAGACTTTTGTCTTTCTTCTTGACAAAGGCGGGCATCCCCAAGGCGAGGAGCTAGGCTGATGAAACCCTTGTCTTGCAACTCCTTAAGTTGTTCTTTCAGTACGCTAGCTCATTGGGCGGCATCCGTCTGACTTTTGAGATGGGCGCGATGCAAGTGCAAGCTCAATGACAAACTCTACCTCTCGGTCGGGGGCATGCAGGAAGTTCTGAGGAACACATCGGGATACTCACTCACTATTGGTACCTCCTCTAGCTCGAGAGAGGTACTGCTTCTTAACATATAGGTGAGAACTACCCACTAAAGGTGCAAAGGCGGCCCAGGGATGCCATCCTCGCTAGTCCTTTGAAATAGACCGCTGGGCACAATCAATCTTCCTGATTCTTAGACAACAATCCATCCCTAAGATAACATCAATGCCCATTTGAACTTATCACTATTAAACTTGCTGAAAAGTTAACATTTTGTATTTCAATTTTACGTCCTGCAGGACTTGATCGGTGTAGAAAACCGACCACAGGGATTTGAATATGATAAAGGCGGGTGAAGTGTATGTATCTTGAATTGATTAAGCGCAGCATACTCGTTTTAATAAATGAATGAGATGCTCGAATCAAATAAAACCGATGCAGGACACGAATTAACAAGTAGTGTACCTAGCACTGCTTGTCAGTCGTCGGTGCGCCTCCTCTTTGAGACGTGGTTGCGTGACCACGTGCATCTTTGGGGTGGAGTAGGTGCTTCCCTCGTGGTGGTGGCGGTGGCCTCCATTGGGGCCCGAGGGCTGTGTGGCGCTGGGCGAGTGCGTCAGGGCATCCCTGTGCTTGGCGAGGCAACTGCGAAGCATAGTGGCCCAGCGGCCCTGATGCAAACAAATGCTTGCAGGGCTTGTATGCCCCTTGATCTGTAGTCTCGGCCCCGCATGTCTCTTCTTGAGCTGCCGGTGGAGAAGGTCGTGGAGGTGCCACGGGAGACCTCGATGATCTTTGAAGGCTGGGGCACGAGGTGCTGAGAGTAGTCTGGGCGCGGCACGGGAAAGCGCCACTTCCCGCTGCCGTCTGTAAGCCCTCCTCCTCTTCCTCGACTCATCCCTTTGTCATGCTCTCATGCTCCACCACTATCGCCTTGTTGACGGATCTTGGAAACTCCTAAAATCATGTGCGGCTAAAACAAGCCGCAACTCCTCGGACTGACCATGGAAGAACACATTCGGCGATGGCGTCTGTCGAGACATCGTCCGAGCATACACAGCCAAGTAGTTGAAATCATGCAGGTACTTAGTGGTATCCTCAGCCCCTGCCTCAAGGCAGGCTGCTGCTACTTGATAAGCGGCCTCCTCCGTATATGGGCCTCTCGGGCGCGTCCACGAATTCGTCCCAAGTCGGGACGTGGCCGTGAGCTGCATGGCGGAATAACTATCCCACAGTGCTCGCGCACCCACCAGCGATAGGCGGCAAACAAGACTCTCTCAACTCCGGTACAACTGCGCAATGTTCGAGCTTCTTCTCTATGTTGTGCGGCCAGTCCTCTGTCTCCATTGGGTCCTTGCCTTTCTGCAAGCGTCGGAGGGTTGGTCGTGAAACTTCGCCAAGACCTCGGGCGCTCGGTGCGAGGTAGCTCCTCTGCGGAGCAGGAGGCTGGAGGCGGTGTTACGTCTGATCGCCTCAAGCATCCGGGTCTGGTCCATCGGTTGCGCTCAATCATCATCATAAACTTCGACCATGGATGGCGGCGGAGGAGCACCTCTCGGGCGGTCCGCCTGTGGGACGGCGGGCGAGAGACTCGCCATGCTCGAAACGGCTATTTGGGACGGCTGTCACTGATCGTAGAAATCGCTCAAGGGTGCTAGGCGTGGTGCCTAGATGGGAGCCTCTGCGCGAGCTCTCCACGATCGATGTAATCGGTCTGTCATCTGTATTAGACAAAGATGGTTAGTAAATAAGATAAAAGCCATTACTTGGCTATACATACTGTCGACATCAAAGAGCATGAAGACTATAACCTCAAATGGAACACCAAACATTAAGCGACATAAAACCAAATCGATATAACCGTACATAAGCGTCATGGGCAAGATTACAATCGAAATAGTAGTGTTTGCAAATGAAACATAACAGTTCGACATCTACTACCCTATTACATAAACCTAAGGATACAAGCTCAAACATAGAGCTCCACCCTAACTGCCTAGATATTATTCGGTCAAAGTTCACGGAAAGTCATCGGCGGTGGTATCCGAGGATCACAGTGTCTTACGGGTCTCGGGTTGGTGAGGCGTAAGGGGATCCTCGTCGATGATATGGCCTCCTACTTGGAAGGCGATAGTCGAGGAGCGAAGTATGCGGTGAAACCTCATTAGCGCCATATAGAACATCCGGACGAATGAGCCTCATGCCATGCATAAGCGCAAATGCTCTGAGCTATAATGAGGCGGCCGCGTCTCCCATAACTCATGCACTATCTGGCGATGCATTTAGTCCATTATGTGAACCAATCTGCATGCTGCTGACTTGGGGTCCTCCCAAGCGGATCCTAGCGAGCGAGTTCACGTCCCTAAGCGCGTCGCGCGCATCGGAAAGAAATGATCATATGGGGAAATTTGGGCTAACTCTGTCAGGTCGTAGCGAAGATGACTCATAGCCACCAAGGCCACTTCTTGTAACGCCATGGCCTCGCGAAGTACCACGCGCTGGAGGCGGTAGGTATGCTCCGTGACTTGTCTAGCAACGATATCTATCAACGCCATAAATTCCTCCATTCACGGTCCTCGATCACGGCGGTAGATGGAATAAGTGGGCTGATATGTGAAGTTAGCCCTCCACATCATGTCTCGTAGCAGCGGTATCCATCCACTCCTTGACTTGAGTTTCCCGGACAAGATGCGAGGGTTCATCTAAAGGCAAGGAGGCAAAGGTAAGTTAGTTTCATAAACCAAAAGCAGGACCGGAGAGAAAAGATGCTAAGATGGATAAGGAATAAAGATATTCTTAACTTAAACTTTACGAAAATACTTTGATAATTTGCAAAACAATTTGACCAAGGGACTTACTAACTTAACACAGTGCTACCTCTAACCTCGGTCGGTATGGCTCACGATACCATGTTGTGGGGACCCGTAATTATCTCCATAAGGCGAGATTAGACAAGGTCTTAGGGACATAATCACGGTCTCCATTAAATGAATTCAATTTAACTCTATCCAAGTGAGAGGCTTGGCGAATACTAGAGCCTCAACGATCATGCGCATTGCTCCTTGCGGCGCCACATGATTGTCGATTCTCTTTTGATTCGAAGCACTACACTTAGTGAGTTAAATGGGGATCCATTAACAACGAGTATGACTTATATTGGCTCCCAAGATCAACGACCAATATACTCATACCCTCATCAACGTTGATTACATCCATACAACGCATACAACAAGGGATTAAAGACATCTTGCATAATAGTCAAAGTCTACAACTTATTACATACGGCGACCAGGCCAAATTCAAAGTAAAGTATCAAGTAGCGTGGAAGCAAATAAATAAAGCAAAAGACGGTGGTGGTATGCCCATCACCCATCGACAACCGGTTGGGAGTTAAATGTGTGGGGAAGCGGGTAGGCTACACTAGCGCAAATTAAAAATTCTACCGTAAACCAAGATCACTCTGATTATAGATCAGGTCTTACCACTAGGCGCGTGCGGAAGTTGATGCGTGGCGTCGGGGCGATGTAGTCGTACCAAGTTGATGCGATGCGTCGGAGTGAGTAGTCGCACTACTTCCTGCGTCCTCGTCGTGGCGTCCCACGTCGGCTCCTTTCTTGCGGTTCGTCCCAACGCCACGGATCTGGCGCGCTTCAAAGGTATCCACGTGCGGGGCGGCGGCGCGGCCGGACTACTAGATCAGCGCGGCGACTAGGGCGTGGGAGGGGTGGCGGCCGGGGTTTGGGGATGTCACGAAAAACTCAACCCTCAACGGTAGCGCCCCTGCCCTCCTTTTATAGGCGTCCTTATAATGGGCTTCTCGAATAGAGGCCCATTAGGACTCAATGCCGATCTAATTGAATCCAATCCGAATTAGGTTTCACCCATAAGTGTGTGACCTATGGTTCACATATGTTTAGACATGTGAGTACACATACTTGGTCAATAGTTGGTAGCGGCCTCTAGCAAGGCGTGCCAACTCCTAAACATACGTAAAGATCATATCGGATGAACCATCACAACGTTATGTACATGCCAATCCCTTTGCCTCACGATATTCGGTGAGCTCCAAGTGACCACTCTTTCGATCTGTGATCAGAATCCCTTACTAGGTTAACTCTTAACCTTAAGTAGCATGGCCATGCATTTACGGATCCGATCACTCGAGGGCGCGAGATATCTCTCGGTAGAGAGGGCAAATCCCATCTCGTGACCATGCCTCGCGGCATGCTTCATGACAAACCAGCTACCTTTATAACTACGATTCACGGGTAGCGTTTGATAGCCCCTAAGTAGGTCGATTCACATCTCAAGTACATGTGACAATCTGAGGTCTAAGGACAAGGCGTACATATTGTGTAGAGAACCATAAGAATAATTACTATGTCTCATGTTGGGTGGTCCAACCCCATGTTCTAAACATGTGTCCACATTATTGGTTTGACATCTCCATGTCTATGACACATGAAACATGGTCATCAACGATACATGTGCTAATCCATCATTCACGTGTGTCCTCACATGAACTCCGACTAGGGACAACTTTAGAATAACCATACAAGTAAAGAGTTTCACAAACAAGTCATATACTTGTTAATCAACACAAAGGCAATATTCAAGGAACATTTATTAAATCATGGATACAATGAAATATCATCATCAATATGATTGCCTCTAGGGCATATCTCCAACAAAATGATAGCACACTACTCGTTAGTGTCACCCAAGTCAACACTAACAAGATCGTCAGACTCATAATCTTCCTCACACTGAAAAGGCCGCACAAACATCGGTGAGTACAAGTGTACTCGCAAGTCTTACACAAATAAAAATAGTTATGCATAAGGGTCATGTGAGGACCCGGAATATTTAACTAGTAACACTTAACCTCCAATTGGTTCTAGCGTTACTAATTAAACATTCTAAGTCTCGATGGACATATGTTTCCCAGAATTACAGCATATGTACATCATCACAAAATTACACATCATTTCCGTACAACATACAACACTAAGTTTAACAACGACATACATAAAGTAAAGTTATTACAAAAGAGAGCCGACCGGCCCAATAGAACAATATACAAGAATGACAGTGGAAGCAAAAGCGCATAAGATGGCTAGAACAAAAAGTCGACCGGTTAGCCACACACCCACAAGGCAACCGGCCAAGACACTAAAGCTAGTCGCCCATAAGCTACCACAACCAGCTCACAAAAGTGAGGCCCCTCGGCTCACCTTCTTCCTCTGCAACAAAACAATTAAGCATAGGCCCGAGTACAAAGATTGTCTTTGTACACTTAAAGCAGACGTGTGGAATAGCAGACCTATTCATAAACTACATGCAAGCTTATTTAGGTGGAGGTTGTATGTCTCATTTGCATGAAGCCAAGTTTATTTGCAATCTTGTAATACATTTTAAAAGCAAGTTTGCAAATCTGTTTTAATGTTGAAATAACGATGATAAAGATACATACAAGTAACCACAGGAGGTGACTATCCCAATAGTCACCACAACATAACCACGAATCCCGATTCGTACCACCCATCAAGTTTTAATTTAAAGGTTGTAGTCTAACTCTTGAAAGACCTTGCCAAGTGTGTCCATAACCTAGGGCGAGGCTATTCGAATAGTTTTAACCTGCGGGGTGTACCAATGTACCCACACTCCGGACCGCCTTTAAGCCACAAGCACACTCACAGAAGGTATGCCGGCCGGCTAAGTCCTCTGAGACATTTCCAATCTTGTGTATTAACGACGGGCAGCTCGTATGGGTAGAAACACCATACGCTTACATTGCAAGCGAAAGTCAACAAATCCCATCACGGGTGAAGTCTTTGGACACTACAATCTCCCAACACCATCCCTCCTGCGACTCCACTGTGACTGGAGCCAATACACGCCAAAGTACTAAGTCAAGAGGGTCCCATACCCTCTAATGTGGTTATGCGCTAAAATGCTTGGTTTAGTGTAACAAGATGTTCGGTCCTTGTTGACCGGGCACCATTCGATCACACCCAAAAATCACACCAACATACCATTGTGCCCAAGTCTAAATCATTTTGCTTTCAGTTTTAGTTTTCATAAGTAGACATGGCACAAGGTGGAAATCATAATCATAATAAGTTTTGTGTGATCAAGGTTATCGACAAGTCGATAACCGCCCATTTCTGAAGCTAAGCATGGCTAAACAATTAATTCGCAACTACTAAGTGACAGAGCCCATCCATGAACTCTAAATCACAGCAAGTAACCTAGGCTCATGGTAGTAGAGGATAATCATTTGCTAAGGAAATGCATCTACTAGGCCAACTATTAAAACAAAGTAGCAATGCATACATAAAATTTGTAATCAACATAAATACTTAAAATCTTGGATTAACATGATCAAGCTGCTTGCCTTCTTTGTTGCTCAAAGCTGTGCGGAGGGTGGTTCTGGGATTACCGCAAATGTCGAATCCTAGCGAGAGGCAAAAAGAACCAGAACAACCAATAAGGCGAGCCACAAATAAACCAATGAGCAAGCAACAATTATCAAATCTGTGAAACTTATACACAGGTGAAATACGAATATACCAAGACATAGAAACTGGAAAAACCTAATTTGGATTTGTGGTGCAAAAGATATTACCTAAAACCCATTTTAAACATAATTACTTGTAGCAAAAATATTTTCTATAAAGATTTTGAAGCTGAAATTTTATGGTAGCTACCTACTGGTATAGAGGTAACCCATATAAAATTTCAGGTCATTTGGAGCTAAAATGATTTAGTTATGATTTTCTAAGATGCAAAACTAGCATTATGCACTTTCAGAAATATAAACATGTGCAAAACCTATTTCGCATTATGGAATGATATGAGAGGATTTCCTAACATCAAATTTCTATTTTTAGGATTCTGAAGAATTCGGTGTCTATTACATCATTAAATGAATTTTTAAGTCTTTGCTAATAAGGTTAAATCTATTAACATATTTTTAGTGCTGATTTAGACCTTCCACCATTTTTAGATTAAAGTTTAGTTAATAACAAATTTATCAAAGTTAAAATCATTCAATTAGCGGATATCTGAGAAAAGATATGCATTTTCCAAGTTTTAATACAATTACGGAATATATAAAAATAGCGAAAACAAGCTATTAAAGATTACAAATTTTCTACTCTGAAGCATAGCTAAAAGCATTTTTATATTAAACTTTAGTGAAATACAAATTTATCATGATTGGTTTCATGTAAAAGGATTTATCTAGAATTAGTTATGAATTTCTAAAGTTTTGATACAATTTTGGTTGATAAGTAATTACTACGAAATAAAACCAACTCAGCGAAACTAAGCGGCGTGGGCGCTCGTGGGCGTCGATCACGAAATCAACGAGCCACACGCTGCGGAAAAAGCAGCGCGCGCGCAAGTCAAAGCAGGAGCTCACCGTTGGATCAAGATCCAGCGGCTCCGAGGAAGAATGCAGCCGGACGGCGCGGTTGCCTCGGCCTCACGATCGTAGATCTCAAGATGAGCAGCGCGAGCACTTCCGTCGGAAGGTCGATTGCACACAGCTCGGGACGCGAGATCAAGCGATGGATGACCAAGAATGATGAGGAGCGGATGGTCAGAATGCATACAAGATGCGAGGCGCGGATCGCAAAATGGGCGCGGTCCAAGATCGAAATGCAACGAGTCTTGACCGTGGGCGCATGTCGATGGCGAAGTCACACATGCGAGTTTAACACTGCGTGCCGGTCGCGTGGTCCCACTGTCGATGACTTAAGGGAGGTTTTTAGGACAGCTAATTAATTACTAATGACCAATGATTAGTGATGATTAGCAATTAATGTGTCCTAAAGATTTTGAGCGAGGCGATTTAGGGACGAGGGCCCACAAGTCGATGAGACATTAGGCCAGTTAAGACACCATTAATACTTCTAATGATTGGGTATTAGCGTGTCCTAATTATATGGCGACAGCGGAGCTACGGCGGCAAAGTCCCGAGTGGCTACCGGCTTATCGCCGGCGACTCGATCGTGGCGCGCCTAAACTACCAAAATGGGTTCGCAATAGTGTTGCGGTCCCAGCGATGATGACCTCGCCGGCGGTGGAGGTCTAGAAGCCGGCCGGCGAGGAAAACAAGATGGAGCCATTTGGTAAAACATGAAAATAGCAAAAATGCTCATTGCGGTCAGAAGCGAGTGCCATGACTTCTAGGGACTATATAGAAGCTACCTTAGCAGAGGAGCTTCAAGATGGCGGAAGACTTGAACACGATGAAGTCCACCCAGGGCGAAGAAGATGAAGTGGAAGATGAGGTTACGAGCAAAATGAGTGGAACCAAATCATCACCACAGCTTCATTATAGCTCAAAGAGGCTCCAAAAGCAATTAATTGCAAAAGAACCACTTACAGGGTGGAGAAGAAAGGGGTGAAACCAGCGAAAATCTCCAAACTTAAAATTGAGTGATTCTGTGAATGCAACCCAAAATCAAGTTGGGGAAATACAAAGGAGGTTGAGGAGTTCAAAAGGGTGCAAGAAATGTTGAAGATAAACCACTTTGGACACCAAGGCGCCATTGGAGCCCTCGGGTCAACAATGGTGGATTGAAGGTTTGAGATAGTTTTGAGCTCAAACACGAGAGAGGAGCTAGGTGTGGTGTAAAGAACACCGGGGAGGACCTAGAGGGGCAATATATAGGGAAGGGATTAGGGTTTGAGCAAGAACCGGGTCCATAGTGGGCTCGGTTCATGCTCGGTTGTAGACCAAGAAAAGATGGGAGCAGTGAGACTCGGGACAATGGAGGAGAAAGCACAGTGCGCATTAAATGCCCATGAGAGGCGTTGCGAAAGCAAACTTGAAGTGACACATCAAAGCGCGCGCTCTCTCTTTACGCCATTGTCGCCCGCTTCGTGTTGGCGAGAGGAAGAAGAACAGAGAAGACAAACCACGACCGTTGGATTTTAGATGGGCGGTGTGATTTAAAGGAGTTCGCCGGACGATCAGATTGCCTATGGAAATACGGGCGGTTGGATTGAATCCAACGGTCCCAATTTGTTAATGCAGCGGAGGTTGAGCGACATCATCAATGCGGGCCACGCGATTGGGATCAACGGCGATATCGCACGCACGTTTTAAAGCGCGGCTCGGTGCGGCTAGGTGGTTCAACCAAGTCAAGTGGCTCGGACTCGAGCCGACTTCGAACAATGAATAGTGAGTCGACTTTAGGTTTTAAATATCTGAGACCTTTGAGGATTTATTTGGGGTAGCAAAATAACTCCAAAGATTCTGAAATTTTACAGGAGCTTGCTGGCCGAGACATTGACCTTGTGAAAAATTTTCAGAGGTTTTTATGCATCGTATTTTCTCAAAAATTCTACAAGGTACTGGTTTTAGGTTTGGTGAGAGTCAAACAGGTTTATTGCTTTCTAAAATATTCAAACAATTTCTAAAAATTGTGAAATTTTGAGAGGGTCACATACCATCCAAGAACTTAGGAAAAATATTTCAGGAGGATGATCAAAACATTTGACAAGAATGTTTTTGAAGGAACAAGATTGGATCAAAGACTTGTGACTTGCATTTCCATAACCTTTTGTACAATACTTGTTAGTTACACAAAGGAAATACATGATGTAAAAAAGTTTTAATTTCTACTCATTTTCTTACATTTGAAACACAAGCCCAAAATTGGGATGTTACAACTCTCCCCCTTACAAGAATCTCGACCAGAGATTAGTTTACTCGGAGAAGAAAGAAGGAAAATGCACTGCGAAGGCGATCTTCTCACTCCCAAGTTGCTTCATCTTGAGAATGGTTTGACCACTGAACCTTAAGGAACTTGATGGCACGGTTCCTTGTTCTCCGTTGATTCCTCAAGAATCGAGCGAGGATGCTCGCGATAGGTCAAATCCTCACGCATCGAGAGTTTCCAACGGAGTTTCCTCGGTCGGGACACGGAGGCACTTCTTGGTGTGAAATATGGAACACATCATGCACCCCTCAAGTGCGATTGGTAGCTCAATCGTATGCAAGCGCTCCAACTCTCTCGATGATGCGATAAGGCCCAACATATCGAGCCAACTTGCCCTTGATGCCAAAGCGATGGCCCTTCAAGGTGAGACTTTGAGATACACAAAGTCATTGGGCTCAAAGCTCAACTCACGGCGGCGGTGATCGCGCATAGCTCTTTTATGCAGGTGGGCGTGCGCGGATGCTCGCGGATCAGCGTACTTGACTTCGGCCTCATTGATCGAATGCAGGCGAAAAGCGCCTTCGCGATCTCGGCCGGTTCAATGGGGTTACGCATCCCCTCCCATACAAAGCCTCAAATGGTGCCATGCCCGGTGGCACTGAAGGCTGTTGTTGTAGGAGAACTCGGCAAATGGTAGACACTTCTCCCACTTCTTCCCATAGGAAAGAACACAAGCACGAGACATATCTTCCAACACTTGGTTGACTCGCTCCGTCGACCATCGATCCCGAGGATGAAAGGCATGCTTGAAGTGAAGGCGGGTCCCCATAGCCTCTTGCGGACTATGCCAAAACGCGAGGTGAAAAGTGCACCACGATCGAAATAATCGTCTTGACACACCGTGAAGACTCACAATCCTCGAGACATAAAGTTCGGCCAAGGCCCCACGAGGCGAGTCTTGACGGGAAGAAATGTGCCACTTTAGTCAACACGCGATCCACGACCCAAATAGCATCATTCCCTTTGAACGGCGGGGCAATCCGGTGATGAAATCCATGCCAGCGAATCCACTTCCATTCAGCAGGCAAAGGCTGAAGAAGACCTGCTGGGCGATGCTCGGCCTTCACCACGGCGACACCGCGTCGCTTCGACAACGAACACGGCAATCTCGCGCTTCATTGGGTCCACGAGAATCTCGCGAAGATCGATACATCTTGGTAGCCGGGATGAATAGACAAAGGAGAATCATGGGCTTGCGGAGAATCAAATTCCCAATTCCATGACCTTAGGAACCACAAGGCTGTTGCTCAAACCACACAACGCCATGCTCATCCTCTGAAAAGCACTTGGCTATCCATCCTTGATGTTACGCGGTTTGGCTCACACCAACATCACATGCTGCATGTGTGCCTGTGATTTGGTCCACCAAGGTTGGTTGCACAACCAATGTAGCAAGAGAACCGTGCTCGATCAAACCCAAATTGGTATTGGAGTTCTGAAATGAGGTAGGCTGCTGCTCTTGGAGCATCAACATGTTACAATACACCTTCAGTGAGTGCATCAAGCAACGACATTGGCCTTGCCGGATGGTGCTGAATACCCATGTCATAGTCCTTGATCAATTCCAACCATCTTCTTTGCACGAGGTTCGGATCTGGTGGGTGAACAAGTACTTCAAGCTCTTGTGGTCGAATACACCTCACAACAGTTACCAATCGAGATAATGCCGCCAAATCTTGAGTGCATGGACCACGCGACTAACTCCAAGTCATGAGTAGGATAGTTGAGTTCATGAGGCCTCAATTGCCGTGATGCATAGGCCACAACCTTGCCTTCTGCATAAGAACACAACCAAGACCACGGCGAGAAGCATCACAATAGATATCAAAACTCTTGTGAATATCGGGGAGAACAAGCAAATTTGGTGAGGCCAACCGCGTCTTGAGTTCTGAAAACTCACATCACAAGCAGCGGACCACTCAAACTTCTTGTCTTTCTTGAGTAGTTCGGTCATGAAGCCGCAATCTTGGAGAAATTCTCGATAAAGCGGCGATAGTAGCCAATAAGCCGAGAAAACTCCGCACATCGGTGGTGACTTGGGGTGACCCCAAGATAGCACATCAACGACCTTGCTAGGATCCACACCCACCTCCTGCTGAAAGAACATGGCCCAGAATGCCACTTCCTTCAACGAGAACTCGCACTTCTGAATTTGGCATACAGTGGTGCTCACGCGACTGCCCAACACAAGCTTAAGGTGCTCGACATGCTCTTCTTCACTCTTGGAGTAGATAAGGATATCATCGATGAATACCACCACAAATCTATCCAAATACTCCATGAATCCGAGTTCATAAGATTCATGAACAAGCGAGAGCATTAGTCAAACCAAAAGACATGACGGTGTACTCGTAAAGACCATAACGAGTAGCAAAGCGGTCTTGGAATATCCTCGTACGATCGACTTGATGATAGCCCAACCTTAAGTCAATCTTGGAGAAGACTGGTGCTCGGTCAAGCGATCGAAAAGATCATCAATACGGGGCAAAGGATACTTGTTCTTTACCGTCCTCATTAAGCGGACGTTAATCAACACATCATGCAAGAGTCTTGTCCTTCTTCTTCACAAAGATAATGGACAACCCCAAGGAGATGAGCTAGGACGGATAAAACCCTTCTCTTGCAGCTCACCCGATTGCTTCTTGACTCCTCCAACTCATTAGGAGGCATGCGTCGGCCTCTTAGAAATAGGGGCGATGCAGGGCACAACTCTATCACAAACTCGGATCTCGAGCAGGAGGCATCCGGGCAAATCTTGGGAAAGACATCAGTGAAGTCACACCTTTGTGGGGACATCGTGAATCTCCAATCTTTGGCTTTGCTTCAAGGGCAAAAAGGTGGGGTTCTATAGCTGCGTGAAAACCCAACTGTTCACTGAAGAGTGGTGAGTAGACAATCTTCTGGCACAATCGATTTGCCTCAAGTGTTGGGACAACCAATCCATGCCAAGAATCACATCCAAGCCGCGCAGTCGAGCGAGATAAGACTACTAAGAATCCCACTCCTTCGATGTGGATGGGAACATCCGGCATACTTGGTCGACTCTCATTTCGAACCGGAGGCGAATGGCGATGGAATCCCAGAGGAACACGGTGAAGTCCACAATCAACGCAAAAGACCTCGAAATAAAAGAATGCAAGCTCGAGTCAAATAAAGCGTAGCGAGGATGCAAATTAACAAGGCGTACCCAACACCACGTCGGGCGCCTCCTGTGCCTCCTCGGCCGAGATGTGATTGACTCGGCGCTTCCCAAGCACAGGTCTTCAGTGGTGGGTGACCACTCCCTGCCGCGTCCTCCATTAGGGCGAGGGCGCTCGATCTTCTTAGGACAACTACTCGCGTAGTGGCCCTTGTTGTGGCGATGAGGCGGTGGCGTCGGTGCGGGGTTGCGAGGCATGCACTGCGGGTGGGTCATGAGCGCTCGTGGCGAGTCACGACTGCGGAGGGCGTGGGACTGGTGCGAAGACCTCGGCGGTGGTGAAGCCAAAGAACGGGCCACGGTGCGAGGCCCAACTTCGGGGGCGAGCGAGGCCCGGCTGCGCGGACCGAGCCTCCCACTTGCGCTTGCAGGACTTCATGGCCGCTCGCCTTGTGCTCGGCGATGATGGCCTTGTCCACCAAGATGCGGAAGTCGAAGTCCACAATGAGAGCTTGTCTGAAGCTCCTCAGACAAACCCTCCATGAACTTCTCTGCTTGGCCTCATCGGTGGCCACCTCGGCGAGGCGTACCTCGCGAGATGGTTGAACTTCGTGAAGGTACTCGATCCGCAGAACTTGCGCCCTGTTTGGCGCAAGGAACTCCTTCTTCTTCACTTCACGGGCGGCGGGGACATGGGCCCGACGGAAAGCGGCGGAACTCTTCCACGAGACCACGTGTCCCGCGGTTGCATGGCGAAATTCTCCCACCATGAGTGCCGCACCCTCCGGTGATGGGATGCGAAAAGTGCCGCTCTGCTCTGGCGGCGAGCAGCGTTGAGCTTCGCTCAACGGGCGCGCCCGGTAAATCTGCGTCCAAGGGTCCTCGGGCCGGGAGAAGGTAGGAGGCGATGCGGAGGAACTCCGCAAGTCCCCACGAGCACAGTGACCACCTCCGGATCGAGGCACGAGAGGAGTGGAGGTGTTTAGCGATAACCTCCAACACCTGCGGTCCTCCGAGCGATTGCGTTCGATCTGCATAGGACTTACGCCATGGTCGGAGGAGGAAGCTCCTCATCGGGACTACGGTGATTCCGGCAGCTCGTGTCCCACCGACCATCTGATTTACTAAGATAAGTTAGCTACAAGCCCAAGATAAAAGAAAAGCATCGAACTCAATAAAAGGCTCAAGAATAAACACCAAAAGCACGGGACCAAAAATCAACAAATCAACTCCCAGAAGCGACTAACCCGTATGGAAGAGCAGTGTCGTTTGAGAAGACCCAAAATTTCAGCACTAAATTTTAGCTCAAAACAGTCCAAAAATCAAGGTATAACCACCTAATAGAGTATAGGCATTAGCTAATCTCGTATCACTTCTTACCCTTTCATTCCCACAAGTTTTAGTTGATTTTACCTCTCATTTCCTACCTTCTTTAGAACCTTTGAGCTTGCTGTCGGAAATTGGCGCTTGCTGTCCAGATTTTGCATCCAAGCTCCTAGTCGAAATTCTCCATTCGAAGCTTCAAAACCTTGTAGAAGGGCAGCCAACACTTCAATTTGCCAAACTCATTGGTTCCCAAAACCCAAATTAAGCGATAAGTACTATCCTTTGGAAGAAGATGAGAGAAAACAATTTTCAAAACTCAAGCTAGAACAAGATGAGAGAAAAAACTAAGATAGATAAGGAGTAAAATCGATAACTTACTTAATTTTCATAAACCATTTGACTCTTGAAAATAGGTTTTGGAACATCCTACAAGCGACCAAGCTAGGGGTTTCTACGGTCGATATGGCTCGATACCAACTTTGAGGACCGGAATATTTAACTAGTAACACTTAACCTCCAATTGGTTCTAAGCGTTACTAATTAAACATTCTAAGCCTCGATGGACATATGTTTCCCAATTGCAGCATATGTACATCATCACAAAATACACATCATTTCAGTACAACATACTGACACTAAGTTTAACAACGACATACATAAAGTAAAGTTATTACAAAAGAGAGGCGAATGGCCCAATAGAACAATATACAAGAATGACAGCTGAGCAAAAGCGCCATAAGATGGCTAGAACAAAAGTCGACCGGTTAGCCACACACACAAGGCAACCGGCCAGGGCATAAAGCTAGTCGCCCATAAGCTACCACAACCACTCACAAAAGTGAGGCCCCTCGAGCTCACCTTCTTCCTCTGCAACAAAACAATTAAGCATAGCATTGAGTACAAAGATTGTCTTTGTACATAAAGGCAGCGTGTGGAATAGCAGACCTATTCATAAACTACATGCAAGCTTATTTAGGTGGAGGTTGTATGTCTCATTTGCATGGAGCCAAGTTTATTTGCAATCTTGTAATACATTTTAAAAGCAAGTTTGCAAATCTGTTTTAATGTTGAAATAACGAGTGATAAAGATACATACAAGTAACCACACAGAAGTGACTATCCCAATAGTCACCACAACATATACGAATCCCGATTAGTACCACCCATCAAGTTTTAATTTAAAGGTTGTAGTCTAACTCTTGAAAGACCTTGCCAGCGTGTCCATAACCTGGGGCGAGGCTATTCGAATAGTTTTAACCTGCGGGGTGTACCAATGTACCCACACTCCGGACCCTTTAAGCCACAAGCACACTCACAGAAGGTATGCCGACGCAGCTAAGTCCTCTGAGACATTTCCAATCTTGTGTATTAACTACGAGCCGCTCGTATGGGTAGAAACACCATAAGCTTACATTGCAAGCGAAAGTCAACAAATCCCATCACGGGTGAAGTCTTTCGGACACTCTGTCTCCCAACACCATCCCTCTGCGACTCCTGCGACTGGGAGCCAATACACGCCAAAGTACTAAGTCAAGAGAGGTCCCATACCCTCTAATGTGGTTATGCGCTAAAATGCTTGGTTTAGTGTAACAAGATGTTCGGTCCTTGTTGACCGGGCACCATTCGATCACACCCAAAAATCACACCAACATACCATTGTGCCCAAGTCTAAATCATTTTGCTTTCAATTTTAGTTTTCATAAGTAGACATGGCACAAGGTGGAAATCATAATCATAATAAGTTTTGTGTGATCAAGGTTATCGACAAGTCGATAACCGTCCATTTCTACGAAGCTAAGCATGGCTAAACAATTAATTACGCAACTACTAAGTGACAGAGCCCATCCATGAACTCTAAATCACAGCAAGTAACCTAGGCTCATGGTAGTAGAGGATAATCATTTGCTAAGAAATGCATCTACTAGGCCAACTATTAAAACAAAGTAGCAATGCATACATAAAATTTGTAATCAACATAAATACTTAAAATCTTGGGATTAACATGATCAAGCTGCTTGCCTTCTTGCTGTTGCTCAAGCTGTTGCGGAGGAGTGGTTCTGGGATTACCGCAAATGTCGAATCCTAAGCGAGAGGCAAAGAACCAGAACAACCAATAAGGCGAGCCACAAATAAACCAATGAGCAAGCAACAATTATCCAAATGCGTGAAACTTATACACAGGTGAAATACGAATATACCAAGACATAGAAACTGGAAAAACCTAATTTGGATTTGTGGTGCAAAGATATTACCTAAAAACCCATTTTTACCATAATTCGCACTTGTAGCAAAAATATTTTCTAGAAAGATTTTGAAGCTGAAATTTTTATGGTAGCTACCTGCTGGTATAGAGGTAACCCATATAAAATTTCAGGTCATTTGGACTAAAATGATTTAGTTATGATTTTCTAAGATGCAAAACTAGCATTATGCACTTTCGGAAATATAAACATGTGCAAAACCTATTTCGCATTATGGAATGATAACGAGAGGATTTCCTAACATCAAATTTCTATTTTTAGGATTCTGAGAGAATTCTGGTGTCTATTACATCATTAAATGAATTTTTAAGTCTTTGCTAATAAGGTTAAATCTATTAACATATTTTTAAGTCTTGATTTAGACCTTCCACCATTTTTAGATTAAAGTTTAGTTAATAACAAATTTATCAAAGTTAAAATCATTCAATTAGCAGATATCTGAGAAAAAGATATGCATTTTCCAAGTTTTAATACAATTACGGAATATATAAAAATAGCAAAAACAAGCTATTAAAGATTACAAATTTTCTACTCTGAAGCATAGCTAAAAGCATTTTTATATTAAACTTTAGTGAAATACAAATTTATCATGATTGGTTTCATGTAAAAGGATTTATCTAGAATTAGTTATGAATTTCTAAAGTTTTGATACAATTTTGGTTGATAAGTAATTACTTACGAAATAAAACCAACTCAGCGAAACTAAGCAGCGTGGGCGCTCGTGGGCGTCGATCACGAAATCAACGAGCCACGCTTGCGGAAAAAGCGGCGCAGCGGCGCAAGTCAAAACGAGGAGCTCACCGTTGGATCAAGATCCAGCGGCTCACGAGGAAGAATGCAGCCGGACGGCGCGGTTGCCTCGGCCTCCACGATCGTAGATCTCAAGATGAGCGGCACGAGAGCACTTCCGTCGGAAGGTCCGATTGCACCTGCGCTCGAGACCGCGAGATCAAGCGATGGGCTGACCAAGAATGATGAGAGACGGATGGTCAGAATGCATACAAGATCGGGCGCGGATCGCAAAATGGACGGCGGTCCAAGATCGAAATGCAACAGAGTCGCGACACGTGGGGCGCATGCCGATGGCGAGAGTCACACATGCGAGGTTTAACACCGCGTGCAGGTCGCGGCGTGGTCCCACTGTCGATGACTTAAGGAGGTTTTAGGACAGCTAATTAATTACTAATGACCAATGATTAGTGATGATTAGCAATTAATGTGTCCTAAAGATTTTGAGCAGAGCGATTTGGGGCAGAGGGCCCACAAGTCGGTGAGACATTAGACCAGATTAAGACACCATTAATACTTCTAATGATTGGGTATTAGCGTGTCCTAATTATATGGCGACAGGGAGCTCACAGTAGGCAAAGTCCCGAGTGGCTACCACGGCTTGTCGTGGCGACTCGATGTGTGGCGCGCCACAAACTACCAAAATGGGTTACGCAATAGTGTTGCGGTCCCCATGATGATGACCTCGCCCGGTGGAGGTCTAGAAACGGCGAGAGAAAACAAGATGGAGCCATTTGGTAAAACATGAAAATAGCAAAAATGCTCATTGCGATCGGGAAGCGAGTGCCATGACTTCTAGGGACTATAGAAGCTACCTTAGCAGAGGAGCTTCAAAGATGGCGGGAAGACTTGAACACGATGAAGTCCACGGGCGAAGAAGATGAAATGGAAGATGAGGTTACAGGCAAAATGAGTGGAACAAATCATCACCACAGCTTCATTATAGCTCAAAGAGGCTCAAAAGCAATTAATTGCAAAAGAACCACTTAGGAGTTTGGAGAAGAAGGGGTGAAACCAACAGAAAATCTCCAAACTTAAAATTGAGTGATTCTGTGAATGCAACCCAAAATCAAGTTAGGGAAATACAAAGGAGGTTGAGGAGTTCAAAAGGGTGCAAGAAATGTTGAAGATAAACCCTTTGGACACCAAGGCCGCCATTGGAGCCCTCGGGTCAACAATGGTGGATTGAAGGTTTGAGATAGTTTTGAGCTCAAACACGAGAGAGGAGCTAGGTGTGGTGTAAAGAACACCGGGAGGACCTAGAGGGGCAATATAGGGGAAGGGATTAGGGTTTGAGCAAGAACCGGGTCCATGGTGAGCTCGGTTCATGCTCAGGTTGTAGACCAAGAAAAGATGGGGCAGTGAGACTCGGGACAATGGAGGAGAAAGCACAGTGCGCATTAAATGCCCGCGAGAGAGGCGTTGCGAAAGCAAACTTGAAGTGACACATCAAAGCCGCCCGCACTCTCTCTTTACGCCATTGTCGCGCTTAGCTTTCGTGGGAGAGAGGAAGAAGAGCAGAGAAGACAAACCACGACCGTTGGATTTTAGATGGGCGGTTTGTGATTTAAAGAGTTCGCGGACGATCCAGTTGCCTATGGAAATACGGGCGGTTGGATTGAGATCCAACGGTCCCAATTTGTTAATGCAGCGGGAGGTCGAGCGACATCATCAATGCGGGCCGCGATTGGGATCAACGGTGATACTCCTTGCGCCGCGTTTTAAGCGGCTCGGTGCAGCTAGGTGGTTCAAGCGGAGTCAAGTGGCTCGGACTCGAGCCGACTCGAACCCAATGAATAGTGAGTCGACTTTAGGTTTTAAATATGCTGAGACCTTTGAGGATTTATTTGGGGTAGCAAAATAACTCCAAAGATTCTGAAATTTTCACGGAGCTTCTTGACCGAGACATTGACCTTGTGAAAAATTTTGAGAGGTTTTTATGCATCGTATTTTTCTCCAAAAATTCTACAAGGTACTGGTTTTAGGTTTGAGTGAGAGTCAAAGCAGGTTTATTTGCTTTCTAAAATATTCAAACAATTTCTAAAAATTGTGAAATTTTTCAGAGGGTCACATACCATCCCAAGAACTTAGGAAAAATATTTCGGAGGATGATCAAAACATTTGACAAGAATGTTTTTGAAGGAACAAGATTGGATCAAAAGACTTGTGACTTGCATTTCCATAACCTTTTATACAATACTTGTTCAGTACACAAAGGAAATACATGATGTAAGAAAAAGTTTTAATTTCTACTCATTTTCTTACATTTGAAACACAAGCCCAAAATTGGGATGTTACAGGTCATTCAAGGGATGGCTCATATTGGTTTAGTTTTGAAAGAACGCAACAATTAACATCCTACACATACTAGTTTTCATATGCCCATTTTAAAATCAGATTTGAAGTAGAAGTAAAGCATGTAGTAAAGCATTTCAGTAATAAACAAATGAATCATACAAAGACCAAGGTGGCAGCCCACTTTGATGTACTAAACACATGTTCATGTCGAATACCAAGTTCACCCACAATTTTAATTAAAAGTCTAACAATAGTAACTCCCGAACCCAAGCGATTGTCCATAGCAGTGGACGGCTATTGAATAGATTGATACCTGCAGGGGTGTACTACTTTACCCACACGACTTGATTAGCTGTAAGCCTCCAGGCCTCGAAATAGCACACTTCCTATGGTATGCCGTCGGGTAAATCAAGATCTGATCATTTTCAGCAAGAAAGCCCTATTGAGCTAAGTCCCCCTTGTGAGATGGTTCCTTGCCTAGTACAAGCATCCGATAGCACTTGATAGGGGGCTCACAAGTTATATTGGACATACCGATGCAATCAAAATAAGTAAAATTGGTGCTCCCTTGCACTGCTATAAAGGATTACATCGGCTCCTAAGGAACATAGGATTTCACGGTCGCTATGCCCCTTACACCACCAAGGACTTAACACAATAAAACCCTCCCCCTACTTAACCATACAGCACCCATATACGCGTGTGGCGGCACGAGTGTACTTGAATCAACGACGTTACAAAGTTCGGTCCTCAATTGTCGAGACAAGTCCTTCCACTTACCCAATGCTCGTGCACAAGCACCATCACTAACCAACACTTGTCCAGACCAAAAGCTCATTTAAAAATGACAAAGTTTAACTCATAATGCAGAATCGAAGATCTGAACCAAAGTATATAAAGAAGGTTGTGTGTATCCCATAATTGTCGAGTTAGCCAGGCAATCAAACTACAATATCTAGACTTGCATGACAAAGCAACCCATATTCAATAATCATTACATCCTATCTTAAGCATGTAGGTACTAGCATAATTCAAGATTAACCTCAAGCATAGGACATAACTAAACTACACATCACAAGAATATTTACATAATCAAAATAGCATGCAAGCAATTATCATTGCACTAACTTAACCAAAGCGGGATCAAATATGATGCAAAGAAAGTTCAAATGATGCTTGCCTTGCTGATACGATAACTGCTGACTCATTAGCGTAAGTGTCGATATCAATATGCTCGAGATCTATATAATTATAACATCAAATAAATACAGAAAACAACTCAAAAACCAAAATGCTCAAAAATGCATGATTTTCTACAGTAGTTAGGTCATCATTTTAGATGGATTTAGGTAAAAGAATTATCCCATTTGGAGTTATGAATTGGAAGTTATGCTATTTTGAATTTCAGATTTCATTAACCCAAAGTTATGTAATTTAATTATTTGGCCAAAATTTGTAGAACCGTGGTGGGGTAAAGGATTACATAGGTAATTGGGTAATATTAATAAAAGTTCAAAACAGTTGGGTTTGTCCTTTTTGGAGTTTTATGATTTAGTTATGTATTTTCAAAGTTATCGACCTTTAATAGTATAACAATAATAGAGTTAAAGATTATATTCTCCGAAATATAGTTTACATGTGACAGTAATTTGGAGACCATTTTTAAATTAAGTTCACTGAAAATGAAAATTATCAAAAGTGGTCTCCTTTGTTTTGGAGTTTCAATAATTACTTATGCATTTTGAAGTTATCAATCCTTTTCTATTGTATAAATAAGGGTTTTGATGGATTAATCTCAATTAAAGCTCCACTGCTACAGAGACAAGTTTGAAACTAATTTTAATATAAAGTTTACTAAAAGTGAAAAATTCGAGTGGTTTCATGTGATTTGGAGTTAAACTCAATTAGTTATGTATTTTAGAAGTTATTCATATTTTTAGATTATGTAAGTAATGGTTTTAGGATTTTAATTCATTTGCTACTTTTCTCACGAGTGCGGCGCTAGCGCGGCGGTGAGCGTCACGGAGCGAAGAAATCGGTTGACTTCGATCGATCGTGATCCGCTCAGTAGAACACATCTTTGGCGTATTTAGTGAAATCGTTTTCCTAAACATGATAACGTACTATAAAATTTACTGACTAACGATTCGTTTTCCTTAACGAAGCGTATGTTCTAAATACAACAACAACGAGGGGCTAAACGCGGTGTTTTGCGCGTGGTCCCACTTGTCGGCGAATCTAAAGGCAACATTTAAACTAAATGTGTCATTAACTCATGTCGCGGACTCCGTCATTTGCGGAATATTACCGAGCAGAGCTCCGCGCGCTCGCGGCGTCTGTCGAGCTATGGTCCGCGGCGCAAGGCGAAGGCTACAATGAAACGCAAAAGACAAGCGCACATCCGGTAGTGGTGGCGAGTGCAGCGCCGACTGGCCCAGCTAAGCGAATGAAGCGGCGACAAGCTACGGCAAAGGTGCATCAGCGTTCGGTGGTGCAACGAGCAAAACAAGATCACGGTGAGCTACTCGTGGATTCCGGGAGTTTACGAGGTTGTAGAGCTTGAGGAGCTCGGAAGATCTAGCAGCGATAATGGCGTGCGCGCCGGTCTACCGTGTAGAAGGTGTTAGGTAAAGAAAGGATTGAGGGTTAGGATAACACGGAGGGTGTATGAGGAGTGTCACCACGACCAATTGCAAAATGACTCACGGGATCTGCGTGAAGGATCTGCGTGAAGGATCTCCAAGGACCAGGAGGTCCAAAGCTCTATGGGAGGTCAAGATCGCGGTCCAAAGCTCCATGGGGAGGTCCTAAGGTGAGCTCTAGGAGAGGAGGTATGGGCGGTGGGATCTCGGGGAGGAGGTCTGGCGGCTAAGATTTTTGAAGGAGGTCTTAACGGCCAAGGCCTCCGCCGATGGATTTAGATCCAACGGCTCACGAGAGATGGGACATTCGGACTTCAGTGCCTTACCAAGTCTGGGCCATGGATATTAAAGGCGGCTTAGATCAAGATCACATTCGGAGGTCAGAATGTTCACGAATCTGGCGTAGATCTAGAGATGAATGGCAAAGAGGATAGGAGCGCTTAGAACTCTAAATGCGGCAGGAGGTCTAGCACGTTAGATCTAGATCTAACGGTCCAGAGCTGAGGGGAGGTCCTAAAGGCTAGGATTTACAATAGGAGGTCCTGGATGATACAATCTAGTCGAGAAGAGGTCCTGGGCGGCCAGGATTTCACGGGGAGGTCCTAAACGGTCCAGATCTGATTGGGGAGGTCCTTAAGGATGACGTCTAATAGAGGGGAGGTCTCGAACGGCTCAGATCTCCAAGGGAAGGTCCTGAGCGGTCAAGATCTGTGCGGGGGTGGTCTGTAAGGTTAAAATCTCTGTGAGGAGGAGGTCCTGAGGTTTTCTTTGCAAAAGACCAAGGGGTGGTCTTTTGCAGAGAGGACCCTTAAGGTGGTCCCGAAGGTGGTTCTTACAAAAATGACCACAGTGTGGTCTTTTTGCGCAGGAGTGATCCTAACGGCTTAGATTAAACCTAAGGAGGTCCTTAGTGGTTAGGATCTAAGTTGGGGAGGTCCTAGGGGTTGTCACGGAGATGGTTTCGCGTCGACAACGAAATCGGGGTCCACACATGTAGCGTCACACTAATTATTTTAAATGACCAATAATTGCGGCAAATGATTAACAATGATTAGCATTTAACCCTCGGATCTTTGTCCTAACGACAGCGCACAAAGCGTTGTCGTCAGGCAAAACCGAGGGTGGTCAATGACTTGCGGCGGCGGCGTGGACCACGTCGGCGCGGCCAAGGGCCAAACGAGATTGCAATAGCGGTGCACACATCGGGGCCACTCACCCGTCGGGTGACCCGAGCGGCGGTGACCACCATGGCCAAAAAAAAAGAAAAAGCCCGCATTGCTTAGGTAAGCGGGTGCCCGGCTATCTAGGCACTAACAAGAGTCTACGAGCAGAAGCTTCAAAGAAGGTTGGAGGAGCTCAGGCGGCGTTGGCGACACCGGCAGGAAGAAGAAGAAGGCGGCGTCGTCTGAGCAAAATGAGAAGACCGCAACATAACAATAGCTTCAATAAGACTCACGAGGTTTATGAGCAAGCATTTGAAGAATGGAGGTGCTTACGGTGATAGGGAAGAAGGGGTGAAGTTACGGCGAAGGGAAATCCAAGATTAGTCGCTTCTGCGAAGCAAAACAAAATTGAATAAGGGTTTAATCTCCAAGAGGTTAGGGAACAAATTGGAGCAAGAGATTGAGTAAAGGAGCCTTTAGATGCAGGGCTTCAGGAGTTCAAAGCTCAAAATGGCGGCGAGAGGTGTTTTGGTGGTTTGGGCTTGTATGAGCGAGAGGAAGCTAGGCAACCCGTGGTGGCGTTTAAAAGCTAAGGAAGGGAGGCGAGGGCTTAAATGGGCGAGAGGGCAGGAGGAGCAATGGCAATGCCCCATGGTGCTGCAGGCCAAAGGTCACACCATGGATGTACTTTGAAAAGATGGGGCGGGAAAAGGGAGACTTTGAAAGCTTTGGCACATATTTAATGCTTGGCGAGAAAATAGCCGTTGGCGAGGACAACGAGAAATGACAAGTCCTGCTCTCATTTCCATGCTCTATCTCACGTCGTGAGTCAAGTGGAAATGATGACCGGGGCGATAAGGCCCTTTGTCATCGAGGAAACAAGGGTTCAGTCAAGAGGGCCACGAGGCGCGGTTAAGTCAAGAGATCGGTTGGGAGGTCTTGATGGTAGGATTTGGAATGGAGGCCACGATTCAAGGAAGTGTTGGAGTGCTGAATGCCCAGGAGGCTGAAACACATATATGAAAATGGACAGCCCACGACCTCCTAGCGCTAACAAGGTGGTCACCAAGGGTGGTACGTGCATAGTTGCAAAGGTGGTCAAGGGAGGTCAGGGAGGGTGTTCTTTGCAAAAGCACCGGAGGTGGTCCTCGGGTGGTCTCAGAGAAAGTCTTTTTGAGGAGGTCCTACAGGAGATCTTGGAGAAGATCAGGCGAAGGTCCTCAAAGGGTCTTAGGGAGGTCATTTGGCGGGGTCCTTGCAAAGATACAGGGATGGTCCGCATGAGTGGGAGGTCTTTAAGGAGCTCCCGAAGATCTTCAACGGTAGACCGGAGATCTAACGACTGATATTGTTTGCCCTAAAAGATAGAGCTCGAGGTGTTCCAAGGGGCTGGGTTCAACCCAGAACTCAAGTCTAACTCGAACCCAAACAAAAGGTTTGACTAAGGGTTTCATTTGAGCTGTAAACTTTGTGGAATTTTAGAAATAGCAAACTAACTCCAAAATTTATGAAATTTTTGCAGTAGCTTGCTGACTTTGAGATGGACCTTGTATAAAATTTTCAGAGGTTCTTATGTAAGGCATCTTCCTCCAAAAAGTTCTTAAGGTGCTGACCTAGGCCTTGACCAAGGGTCAAAGTGGTTTGACTGTCTCTTAAATTTTCTAACACCTCGAAATTTTTGGAGAGTCACCCACCTACCTAGGACTAAGGACAAGTGTTTCCAAAGGATTGAACAAAAATTTTCAATAAAGAGTTCTTGACTTTAGTCAATTGGGGTGTTATGTTTTTTATTTCCCCCACAATTCCTTTACAAGAATTGCAGAAAAGTTCAAAAACTTCACAATGTAAGAAAAAGTTTTAATTTCTACACATTTCCTTCCATTTGAAACACAAACCCAGATTTGGGCTGTTACATTACACTTCAGCCATGTGAGACCCCGGTTTATTAAACTTGTAATACTAACCTTCCACTTGGTTCTAGTATCACAAATAGAATAACCGTGTCTCGATGAATATGTGCTTCCAGAGAATCAGACACACATACATCATACCAAAGCATGCATCAATTCCATACAGAATATAACGATCTACCAAAGACATACATAATATAAGTTATTCTGAGCAGTAAGGCCGAGCCAAATGACATAAATATCAAATAATAGCGGAAGCAAAGTTTGCCATAAGATGGCTTAAACCAAAAGACTACAGTTAGCCACATAACACCACGGGGCAAGCCAGGGCATCAAGCTAATCGCCCCAAACACTTTGCGGCACAACTCACAAAAGTGAGGCCCATCGGGCTCACCTTCTTCCTCTACACAATACAAGCAATGCGGTGAGTACAATAATGTACTACATAAGACTTCTGATAACAAGTCTATACATAACTACATGAAAATTTGTATCACGGGAAGATTGGTTATATGGTTATTTGGGCGCATAAAGCTAGTTTCATTTGCAATAAGGTAATAGATTGAAAGCAATTTAACAATTCAATTTTAAGCATTGAAATAACAGTGAGTAACAATATTGAAAAGTAACCACCTAGAAGTGACTATCCCAATAGCCACCACAAATAGCATGAATCCTAATTCATACCACCCAATCAAGTTTTAATTTTAAAAGGTTGTAGCCTAACTCTTGAAAAGCTTATCCAAGCGTGTCCATATCCTAGGGCGAGGCTATTCGAATAGTTTGTAATCCTGCGGGTGTACCAATGTACCCACACTTGGACCGCCTTTTGCCAAGCTATTAAGCACACTTCCTTTGGTGTGCAGCACAGCTAAGTCCTCTGAACCCTTTCCAATGGAATATGCCAATCAAGAGGCCACGTATGGGGTTAATCCTTAGTGAGTGCCAGCCGAAATATGGATCACAAGGACCCATACGTGGAGCGGGACACCGGCCTCGGCGGGTGCTCCTCTCCTCACAAACATGTCCATGTTGCATATAATTAAATATGCAACCCACCACGCGACTCATTAATTAACACACCCCAAAGTACTCGGCTAAGAGAGGTCCCATATCCCTCTAGTGTGGTTACTTTACAGAATGCTCGGATATGAGATACTCACAAGTAGTTCGGTCCTTAATTGACCCGGGCACCATTCAATCACACCCACAGATCACACCATCTTACCATTGTGCCCAAGTCTAAATTGTTTTCATTTTCAGTTTTAGTTTTGCAATTTAGAGATAGCACAAGGCTGAAATATCTAGATTATAACGGTTTGTGTGATCAAGGTTATCGACAAGTCGATAACAGCCCATTTCTACCGATAGCTAAGCATGGCTAAGCATAATGACACGTAAGCTACTAAGTGACAAGGGTCCATCAATGAACCCAAAATCACACCAAGTAATCCTAGGCTCGATGGTAGAGGAATAAACATTTCCTCTCTGATCATGCGACCTCTTGGGCCAACTATCGACAATAGTTTAAATCAACATAGCAATGCATACATAGAATTTGCAAACAACATATTAGAATTTGAAAATAGTAGGAACAATATGATCAAATGATGCTACATCTGCTTGCACTGGTGGAGTCTGAGGATCGATGGTTGTGGCTCAGAATCAATAATAATATTGTCTTGAACCCTACTTGAAAAGCGATAAACCAATAAGAGCGAAGAACACCAAATAAACTCCAACGACAAAAGACATCCATATCAAATGAAATTTACACAATAGCTAGGGAATGATTTTAGACAATGATAGGAACAAGAATCATGCAATTTGGACTAAGCATGCAAAGATATAGACAAAATACTCTTTCTCAACTTTAAAATCAACCTAATTAATTACTAGTAATCTGTTCATGGAGAAAATTTCTAGAATGATCTAGAATTGAAATTTTTATAGCAAGTAGATTATGACATCCTAATAACACAAAGTTGAGTTTACTAAATTTGGAGTTATACACATTTACTATGATTTTCTAAGTTGTAAACCTAATTCAAGTCATTTTACAAATTTTAACTATGCTTAAAACCTATTTCATATTAGAGTACACTAACAAGAAATTAACAAAATTGATTTTGCACAAATTGGAAATCTCTGAGAAAAGATATGCATTTTTAAGTTGTAAACCTATTTACGTAATATTCAATATTGGCGAAATCAAATTATTCTAGTTTCAATATTTTCTACTCTTGAAATACACTTAGTTGCATTTTATATTAAACTTTAATGATAACAGATTTTATTCAGTTGGAATTACCCAAAAAGTAGTTAACATGAATTAGTTATGAGTTTTTAAAGTTTAAATGAAATTTTTAGATGATAAATAAAAGCTTAGAAAAATATTGAACTTAACGAGAAAATAAGCGGCGTGGGCGGCTTGACAACCCTTGATCTAAAATCCTCGGCTCACGCGCGCGGCGAGCGCCAGCGCCGCATACGACTCTCGAAAGGATCTCACGGTTGGATCAATATCCAGCGGCACAAGCGAGGAATGCATCCGGACGATGCGGTTGCTTGGGCCAACCAATCTGCGGATGGGCGGCCAGATACATGCGGATGGTCGAATGCATCACGGGATCTCGGCCGTTGATCACAAGATCGGCGGTCAAGAATGATAGAGCAGCGGGAGGTCGAATGCACTCTAGATGCGGGTGCGTTGATCACGGGATCGGCGGTCCACGATCAACAAAGTGCTACGCCGCGGGACTTAAGTGCGCGAGGAGGTTTTAATGAGGACCCACATGTCGGAGAGCGGAGGACAATTAAGACAACGATTAATTACGAGGAACCAATGATTGGTGATTGACTAGTAATTAATGTGTCCTAAGATCATCGCCGCAGAGGTGGATTTAAGGGATAGGGCCCACTGGCGGTGAGACATTTGCCAAATGAGACACATTAATTGCTAACCAATGATTGCAATTAATGACCCGATTTTCCTTAATGAACTGCGGGCTGCGACTTAAGGCCTACGGGTCCACATGGCGGCGACACAAAGATCGAGTTAAGGCGCATTAATTAACAATGATTAACAATGATCGAGATCATTAAATAAGTCTAATGGCGGCCAGCGGAGGATTCTGACGACAAAACGGCGGCTTCAGCGGCTTGTGCATGCGACCGCGCGTGCGCGGCGCCGACTAAGAACTAAATGGAACCGCAATAGCACTCTGAACCTAATGGTGGCAACCTCGCGTGCGGTGAGGACGAAACGCCGACTACTAGAAAAAGCGAAAATGGAGCTCTCTTGCTTACGAAAGTAGCAAAAGCTCATTCTTTGTCCAAAAGCGGGTGCGAGCCTCTAAGGACTAATAAAAGCTACCTTAATGAAGAGAAGCTTCAAAGGCGGTCGGAGAAGCTTGTCCACGGTGGAGGCTCATTGGACTTGGAAAGAAAGGTTGATAATGACACCACAGAGCCAAGTGAGTGATACCAAAGCATCAATATAAGCTTCATCATGGTCCCTGAAGCTACATGAGCGAGTAATTTGAAAATGGAGCACTCACAGGTGAGGAAGAAGATGACCAATTTGGTGAATTTGAACAAACCCCAAATTGGATAATTCCATGAATCAAATCCAACATTAAGTGAGGAAATGTTCAAGATAGTAAGGAGATAAGAATAGGGTAAAGAAATGTGAAGGAGAACCACTTTGGAACACCAAGAACACCAATGGAGCTCTTGGGTCAACAATGGCGATTTGGGGTTTTGAGAATTAAGCTCCAAAGCGTAAATGGAGCTTGATGGTGGTCTAAATGAATACCAGGAAGCATTGAGAGTGCTTATAATGCCTTGGAAGCATTAGGGTTTGGACCAAGAGCCTCACGGGTGGCATTGCACAAAGCACAAGGCATGGCGAAAGCAAAAGGGAGTAGGTGGTGCACTAGGGTATGGCGCGGTGGCGTGTCTCCCGACCCTTAATGTCGGCTAGAGGCGGCCGTAGGGAGCATGAAATGACACCCCATGCCCTACACTTGTGCACACGGCGGAGGTTGAAGATGACGGAGGAAAAAGCTGGGCGATCTTGAACCCTACGATTTTAATCGGGCGGTGACATCGCGCCACGCCTCGATATCTGAAAATAGAAGAATAGATCGGGAGCCCTTGGATTAGAAAGCATGCGGCAGATTCAAACAAAACAGCGGAAGGTCGAATGTTTGGGGATGCGGGCGGTTGGATGGGGATCAACGGTTGAAATTCGAACAAGCAGCGGAAGGTCGAGCGCTTTCACGAAGGTGGGTGCGTGCGATAAGGATCAACGGTTGAAATTCAACGCGGCAAAGGAGGCTCGGTGCGATTAGTTGGTGGACCAGTCGATTAACTTCGAGCAGAGTCGACTCGAACCCAGCGCGGTGGATTTAGGTTTGAGTTTTAAATTAGAGCAGAGACTTTTGAGGATTTAAATGAGATAGCAAAACAACTCAAAAATTATGAACTTTTACTAGAGCTTGCTAACCGATAACAACCTCGAGTAAAATTTTTAGAGGCTTTTATCTTTGTGAAACTTTCTCCAAAAATTCTGCAAGGCTCGATTTAGGTTTGGTTGAAAGTCAAGCAGGTTTAACGCCCCTAAAAATATTCAAACAATTTCTAAAAATTGTGAAATTTTTATGAGGCCACATACCATCACAGGAACTTAGGAAAATTATTTCCCAATGATGATCACAAGATTTGAGATGAAAATTTTTGGAAGACAAGGTTTGGATCAAAAGACTTGTGACTTGTACTTCCATAACTTCTTACAATTATTGTTCAAAGCATACAGGAAATACATGATGTAAGAAAAAGTTTTAATTTCTTCTCATTTTCTTACATTTGAAACACAAGTCCAAAAATGGGATGTTACAAAACCTCCCCCCCTTACAAGAATCTCATCCCGAGATTCTGTTCACTCGGAGAAGAAGGATGGGTAATCTGCACGAAGGCGATCTTCGCGCTCCCAAGTTGCCTCATCTTCAGAATGGTTTGACCACTGAACCTTAAGGAACTTGATGACACGGTTCCTTGTCCTCCGTTCAGATTCTTTGAGAATACGAACAGGATGCTCATGATAGGTCAAATTTTTCTGCACATCGAGATTTTCCAACGGAGTTTCCTCAATTGGAACACGGAGGCATTTCTTCAAGTGTGACACATGGAACACATCATGTACACCCTCAAGTGTGGCGGCAACTCCAACTTTGTATGCAACAATTCCACTTTCTCGATGATGCGATAAGGCCCAACCTATCGAGCTAACGCCCTTGATGCCATGCGATGGCCCTTCAGGGTGAGACTTTGAGATAAACAAAGTCATTGGGCTCAAAGCTCAACTCTCGGCGGCGGCGATCCACATAGCTCTTTTGCTGGTGGGCCACGCGCAAATGCTCACAAATCGGTGAACACGGCTTTGGCCTCATTGATGGAATCGCGAAGAACTACGCTCACGATTTTGACCAGTTCAAAGGGTTCTACATCTCCTCCCATACAAAGCCTCAAATGGTGTCATACCAAGACTAGCTTTGAAAAATTTGTTGTTGTAGGAGAACTGCGCAAGCAGCAAGCACTTCTCCCACTCCTTCTCATAGGAAGAACACGAGCGCACGAGTATATCTTCCAACACTTGGTTAACTCTCTCGTCGACCATCGGTTTGAGGATGATAAGCGAGCGAAGGAAAGATGTTTACCATCGCCTCTTGCGGTGTGCCAAGCGAGAGGTGAAAAGAGAACCACGATCGACACAATCGTTAGTGGCACACCATGCAAGCATACAATGCGAGATACATAGAGATCCGGGGTGACTAACTGCGAGATTGATACGCGCTTGGCGAAAATGTGCTACCTTTGTCAATCGATCAATGACAACCGGATAGCATCCTTCCACGAAGAACTACGAGGCGGACCGGTGATGAAATCCATGCCCACAGAATCCACTTCCACTCGAGCGGCAAAGGCTGCGAAGGCTGCTGGGCGCTAATGTTCGACCTTGGCAGCGGCGACACCGTCGCAATCGACAGCGAACACGACAATCTCGCGCTTCATGCGAGTCCACGAGAATCTCTGTCGAAGGTCTTGGTACATCTTGGTAGCCGGGATGGATAGACAAAGAAGTCATGGGCTTGCGGAGAATCAAATCTTGTAATTCTATGACCTTGGAACCACAAGCGCTGTCCAAACCACACAACACCATGCTCATCCTCGAGAAAAGCACTTGGTTGTCCCATTCTTGATGTTACGCAGTTTGGATCACACCAACATCATCTGTGGGCGACCTTGATTTGATCCACCAAAGTTGGTTGCACAACCAAGGTAGCAAGAACCATGCTCAAGCAAACCCAAATTAAGCATGAAATTCTTCAAGAAGGCGGTTTGTTGCTCTTAGACATCAAAGTATTGCAATACACCTTTACGACTAAGTGCATCTGCAGCCATTGGCCTTACCGGGTGATCTGAATACCCATATCATAGTCCTTGATCAATTCCAACCATCTCCTCTGCACGAGGTTTAGATGCATTTGGGTGAACAAATACTTTAGCTCTTGTGATCAGAATACACCTCATAACGGTTACCAATAAGGTAGTGCCGCCAAATCTTGAGTGTATGAACCAGCTGCATTAACTCCAAGTCATGGGTAGGATAGTTGAGTTCATGAGGCCTCAAGCGCCTTGATGCATAGGCCACTACCTTGCCTTCTTGCATGAGAACACAACTGAGGTCACGGCGAGGCATCACAATAGATATCAAAGCTCTTATGAATGTTAGGAGAACAAGCACTGAGGCTGAAGTCAGCGCTTCTTGAGTTCTTGGAAACTCACATCACAAGCGAGAGGACCACGTAAATTTCTTATCCTTCTTGACCTTCGGTCATCGGCCGCGATCTTGGAAGTTCTCGATAAAGCGTAGTAGCCGCTAAACTAAGAAACTCCTCACATCGGTGGTGACTTGAGGAACATCCCCAAGATAGAACATCACGACCTTGCTAGGATCCTTTGCTACACCACTCTTTGAAAGAACATGACCCAAGAATGCCACTTCCTTCAACGAACTCGCACTTGCTGAACTTGGCATACATTGGTGCTCACGTAGCTTTCAATACAATCTGCGGATGCTCGGCATGCTCCTCTTCACTCTTGGAGTAGATAAGGATGTCATCAATGAAAACCACAACAAACTTATCCAAATACTCTATGAACACGAGTTCATAAGATTCATGAACAAAGTGGAGCATTGGTCAAGCCAGAAAGACATGGCGGTGTACTCGTAAAGGCCATAACGAGTAGTGACGCGAGTCTTGGAATATCCTCGATCTGATTCGGACACGATGATACCCCAACCTCAAGTCAATCTTGGAGAATACACAAGCTCGATCAAGCTGGTCAAAGAGATCATCAATCTGAGGCAAAGGATGCTTGGTTTTCAAATCACTTCATTAAGCGGACGGTAATCAACACATCTGCGTGAGGTCTTGTCCTTTTTTCACAAAATAAGCTGGACAACCCCAAGGAGATGAGCTAGGACGGATGAAGCCCTTTGCTTGAAGCTCACCTAGCGCTTCTTGACTCCTCCAACTCATTGGGAGGCAATCGATGCAGTGCCTTAGAAATTGGGCGATTCAGGGCAACAACTCAATAACAAACTCCAAGTCTCGGAAGCTGGAGGCATCCCGGACAAATCTTGGGAGAAGACATCAACAAAGTCACAGTTGTGGGCACATCCACGAATCTCAAAGGTGGCTTAGCTTCAAGAGAGCGAGAAAGATGTGGCCCTGCGGTGCGGTGAAATCCCAACTTGCTCGCCTAAGGGACTAGTGAGGTAGACCATCTTCACGGCACAATCGATTTGCCCCAAGTGTTGGGACAACAATCCATGCCAAGAATCACATCGAGCGCACCGGAGTCAAGTAAGATGAGATTAGCCAAAATTCCTCCTTCAATATCAATGGGAGCGTCCCGCATTCTTGATCGACCCTCATTTCCGAACACTGGAGGCGAATAAGCAAAGAATCCCCAAAGGAATAAAGTGAGGTCTAAGCGAAGCAAATGATTTGAAATAAAGAATGTGATGCTCGAGTCAAATAATCTGCGGCGGGACGATGGCGGACAAGCGTACCCAACACAGCGTCGGGCGCCTCCCGAGCCTCCTGGTGAGATGTGGTTGACTCGACCACTCCCGACACCTGGGTCTTACGGATCACCTTCTAGTTAGGTGGTGACCATTCCCTTGCCGTGTCCTCCATTGGGACGAGGGCTACTCGATCCTCGAGGACAGCGCTAGCATAGTGGCCCTTCTTGTTGCGGTAGAAGCAGGTGACATCAATGGTGGGTTGCGGAGCGCAACTTTCTTTCTTTGGAGTCGCGATGCCAGCTGGCTCACGACTGCGAGGATGAGTGCGGCGCAGCGGCCTCGGTGGTGAAGTCAAAGCCACGAGCCTGGTATAGGCCCAACAGGGGGCCAGTGAGGCGGCTTGTGCGAGCGATGGGCCTCCCACTTGCGCTTGCGGGACTCACCCAGCGCCTTCGCCTTGTGCTCGCGGCGATGGCCTTGTCAGCAAGGCACGGAAGTCGACAAAGTCCTGAATAGATAACGTCTGCGGCTCCTCGGACAAGCCATCCATGAACTTCTCTTGTTTGGCCTCATCGAGGCCACCTCATGAGCATAACGAGCCAAGTGATTAAACTCGTAAAGATACTCCGACACGGACTTGCGCCCCTGCAGCGCAAGAAACTCCTTCTTCTTGAGCTTCATCAGGCCATCGGGGAATGTGGGCGCGGCGGAGCGAACTGAACTCATCCACGAGACAATGTAGCTGCGGGCTCCATGGCGAAAAATTCTCCCAAGAAGTCTTTGCACCCTCAAGGCGATGGGATGCAAGAGTGCCGCTCTGCTCCACGGCAGCTGGGCGATGTTGAGCTTCGCTCAGCGGCCGCGACCAATCATCGCGTCAAAGGATCCTCGGACGAGAGAAAGTAGGCGGTTGCGTGCGGAGGAACTCGCAAGTCCACCAGGCTGGTGGCCACCACCTCCGGACCGAAGCACGGAAGGTGGAGGTGTTCCTCGCGATGACCTCGAGAATCGGAGTCGGTCCATGCGATTCGCTCGTGCGAGCGAGAACCTCGGCCATGGTGGAGGAGGAATGTGAGAGCGGGAATATTTAACTAGTAACACTTAACCTCCAAATGGTTCGCGTTACTAATTAAACATTCTAAGCCTCGATGGACATATGCTTCCAGTGCGGCATATGCACATCATCACAAATCACCCATCATTTCCATACACCATACAACACTAAGTTCAATAACGACATACATAAAGTAAAGTTATTACAAAAGAGCGACCGGCCAAATAGAACAATATACAAGAATGACGGCGGAAGCAAGGTGCCATAAGATGGCTAGAGCAGTCGACCAGGTTAGCCATACACCCACAAGGCAGCCGGCCAGGGCACGCCAAGCTAGGCGCCACGAAGACTACCACAACACGACTCACAAAGTGAGGCCCTCAAGCTCACCTTCTTCTCTGCAACAAATACATTTATGCAAGATAGCCCAGTACACAATGGTACTCGCAAGGCGGCGTGTGGAATAGCGGACCTATTCATAAACTACATGCAAGCTTATTTAGGTGGAGGTTGTATGTCTCATTTTACACAAAGCCAACTTTATTTGTAATAATGTAATAACACCACCAAGGACTTAACACAATAAAACCCTCCCCTACTTAACCATACAGCACCCATATAACCTGTGGGGCCGAGTGTACTTGAATCAACGCGTTACCAAAGTTCGGTCCTCAATTGTCCGCAAGTCCTTCCACTTACCCAATGCTCGTGCACAAAGCACCATCACTAACCAACACTTGTCCAGACCAAAAGCTCATTTAAAAATGACAAAGTTTAACTCATAATGCAGAATCGAAGATCTGAACCAAAGTATATAAAGAAGGTTGTGTGTATCCCATAATTTCGGGTTAGCCCCAATCAAACTACCGATCTAGACTTGCATGACAAAGCAACCCATATTCAATAATCATTACATCCTATCTTAAGCATGTAGGTACTAGCATAATTCAAGATTAACCTCAAGCATAGGACATAACTAAACTACACATCACAAGAATATTTACATAATCAAAATAGCATGCAAGCAATTATCATTGCACTAACTTAAAAACGGGATCAAATATGATGCAAAAGAAAGTTCAAATGATGCTTGCCTTGCTGGTACAAAAGTCTGACTCCTTTAGCGTAAGTGTCGATATCAATATGCTCGAGATCTATATAATTATAACATCAAATAAATACCAGAAAACAACTCAAAAACCAAAATGCTCAAAAATGCATGATTTTTCTACAGTAGTTAGGTCATCATTTTAGATGGATTTAGGTAAAAGAATTATCCCATTTGGAGTTATGAATTGGAAGTTATGCTATTTTGAATTTTTGATTTCATTAACCCAAAGTTATGTAATTTAATTATTTGGCCAAAATTTGTAGAACCGTGGGGGGTAAAGGATTACATAGGTAATTGGGTAATATTAATAAAAGTTCAAAACAGTTGGGTTTGTCCTTTTTGGAGTTTTATGATTTAGTTATGTATTTTCAAAGTTATCCCTTTAATAGTATAACAATAATAGAGTTAAAGATTATATTCTCCAAATATAGTTTCTGTAAAGAAGTAATTTGGAGACCATTTTTAAATTAAGTTCACTGAAAATGAAAATTATCAAAAGTGGTCTCACTTTGTTTTGAGTTTCCAATAATTACTTATGCATTTTTGAAGTTATCAACCTTTTCTATTGTATAAATAAGGGTTTTGATGGATTAATCTCCAATTAAAGCTCCCTGCTACAGAACAAGTTTGAAACTAATTTTAATATAAAGTTTACTAAAAGTGAAAAATTCAGTGGTTTCATGTGATTTGGAGTTAAACCCAATTAGTTATGTATTTTAGAAGTTATTCATATTTTTAATTAAGTAATTTTTTGATTTTAATTCATTTGCTACTTTTTCTCAGTGCACGCTAACGGGGTGCGCTGGGCCCGAAGTCAGGTTGATTCGTCACCGTGATCCCGCTTAGAACACATCCGGGCGTTTTCGTGAAATCGTTTTCCTAAACATGATAACGACAAAAATTTAACTAACCGAACGTTTTCCTTAACCGAAGCGATGTTCTAAAATACACAACAACAAAGGCCGCGGTGTTTTGCGCGTGGTCCCACTTGTCAGATCCTAAAGGCAACATTTAAACTAAATGTGTCATTAACTCCTTAATCGCCGGACTTCCGTCATTTGCCGGATATTACGACAAGAGCCCGCCCGCGCCGGGCGTCCTCGCCGGAGTTATGGTCCCGGCGGCAAACGAAGGCTACAATGAAACCGCAAAAACAAACGCAATCCGGGTAGTGGTGGCGAGGCCTTTGGCCGGCAAACCTGGCTAGGCGGGCAAAGCGGCGACAAGCTACCGGCAAGGGTGCATGCAGCGCCCGGGGTGCAAGAGCAAAACAAGATACGGTGAGCTACTCGTGGATTCCGGAGGTTTACCAGGGGTTGTAGAGGCTTGAGGGCCGGAGAAGATCTAGCGGCGAAATGGCGGCGGGCGGCAGGTCTCCGTTAGAAGGTGTTCCGGGTAAAAGAAAAGGATTGAGGGGTTAGGATAACACCGGAGGTGTATGAGGAGGTGTCACCACGACCAATTGCAAAATGACTCAGGGATCTGGTGAAGGATCCGTGAAGGATCTCCAAGGGCAGGGAGGTCCAAAGCTCTATGGGGAGGTCAAGATCCGCGGTCCAAAGCTCCATGGGGAGGTCCTAAAGGTGAGCTCTAGGAGAGGAGGTATGGGCGGTGGGATCTCGGGGAGGAAGGTCCTGGCCAAGATTTTTGAAGGAGGTCTTAACGGCCAAGGCCTCCCGATGGATTTAGATCCAACGGCTCACGAGAGATGGGACATTCGGACTTCCCGAGTGCCTTACCAAGTCCGGGCCATGGATATTAAAAGGAACGGCTTAGATCAAGATCACATCTTGAGGTCCGAATGTTCACGATCCGAGCCGTGAGATCTAGAGATGAACGGCAAAAGAGGATAGGAACGCTTAGAACTCTAAATGCGCCGAGGAGGTTCTAGCCTGCTAGATCTAGATCTAACTATCAGAGCTTAGGAGGTCCTAAAGGCTAGGATTTACAGGAGGTCCTGACGATACAACTAGTCGAGAAGAGGTCCCGGCGCCGATCTCACGGGAGGTCCTAAACGGTCCAGACCGCTGGGAGGTCCTTGGGATGACGCTCAATAGAGGGGAGGTCTCAACGGCCAGATCTCCTGGGAAGGTTCCGAGCGGTCAAGATCCAAGCTGGGGTGGTCTGTGAAGGTAAAAATCTCGTGAGGAGGAGGTCTTGAGTCTTTGCAAAAGACCAAGGGGTGGTCTTGCAAAAGAGGACCCTAAAGTGGTCCTCGAAGGTGGTTCTTACAAAAATGACCACACAGGTCTTTTGCACAGGAGTGATCCTAACGCTTAGATTAAACCTAAGGAGGTCCTTAGTGGTTAGGATCTAAGTTGGGGAGGTCCTAGGTTGTCACGGAGATGGTTTCGCATTTACAACAGTGGAAATCGTGGTCCACCTGTAAGCGCCACACTAATTATTTTCGACACCCAATAATTGCCAAAGAAATGATTAACAATGATTAGCATTTAACCCTCAGATCTTTGTCCTAACTTGACAACTTGACGACGACAGCCGCTTGTCGCCCGACAAAACCCGAGGGTGGTCAATGACTTGACGCGCACGCGGGACCACGCTGCCGCCGCCAAGGGCCAAACGAGATTGCAATAGCAAAGCACACACATCGGGCCACTCACCCGCTCGGGCTGGCCTGTAAGCGCCACGTGACCACCATGCACAAAAAGAAAACGAAAGGAAAGCCCCGGCATTGCTTAGGTAAACGGGTGCCCAGCTATCTCAGGCACTAACAAGAGTCTACCCGAGCACCAGAAGCTTCAAAGAAGGTTGGAGGAGCTCCGACGACGCTGAGCAAAGACCGACGCCGAGGAAGGAAGAAGAGGTGACGTCAGTCTCGAGCAAATGAGCAAGACCGCAACATAACAATAGCTTCAATAAGACTCACCAGAGGTTTATGAGCAAGCATTTGAAGAATGGAGGTGCTTACCAGTTGATAGGGAAGAAGGGTGAAGTTCGAAGGAAGGGGAAATCCAAGATTAGTCGTCACCGGCAAAACAAAATTGAATAAGGGTTTAATCTCCAAGAGGTTAGGGAACAAATTGAGCAAGAGATTGAGTAAGGGAGCCATCTGAGTACTGGGCTTCACTCGAGGAGTTCAAAGCTCAAAAATGATGTCGAGAGGTGTTTTGGTGGTTTGGGCCTGTATGGAGCAGAGAGGAAGCTAGGCAACCCGTGGTGGCGTTTAAAGGAAGCTAAGGAAGGGAGCTGAGGGCTTAAATGGCCAGAGGGCAAGGAGGAGCAATGGAAATGCCCCACGGGTGCACTGAGCCAAAGGTCCTGCCATGGATGTACTTTGAAAAGATGGGCAGGGAAAAGGGAGACTTTGGGGAAAGCTTTGGCACATATTTAATGCTTTGGCAAAAATAGCCGCTGATTTAGGACAACGAGGAATGACAAGTCCCTCGCTCATTTCCATGCCTCTCATCTCACGGCATGTGAGTCACAGGTGGAAATGATGACCGTGGCCGATAAGGGCTCACCGTGGTTATCGAGGAAACAAGGGTTCAGGTCAAGAGGGCCACGAGGGCGCAGTTAAGTCAAGAGATCGGTTGGGGAGGTCTTGATGGTAGGATTTGGAACGGAGGGCCACGATTCAAGGAAGTGTTCGGAGGTCTGAATGCCCAAGGAGGCCCGAACACGATATGAAAATGGATGCCCACCACCTCCTAGCGCTAACAAGGTGGTCACCAAGGGTGGTCTGTGCATAGTTGCAAAGGGTGGTCCAAGGGGAGGTCCGGGAGGGTGTTCTTTGCAAAAGCACCGGAGGTGGTCCTCGGGTGGTCTCAGAGGAAGTCTTTTTGAGGAGGTCCTACAGGAGATCTTGGAGAAGATCACGCGGAGGTCCTCAAAGGGTCTTAGGGAGGTCATTTGGCGGGGTCCTTGCAAAGATACAGGGATGGTCCGCATGAGTGGGAGGTCTTTAAGGAGCTCCCGAAGATCTTCAATGCAGAGACCTGAGATCTAACGATCGATATTGTTTGCCCTAAAGGATAGAGCTCTGAGGTGTTCCAGAAGGGGTCGGGTTCAACCTAACTCAAGTCTCACTCAACCCAAACAAAAGGTTTGACTAAGGGTTTCATTTGAGTCTGTAAACTTGGGGAATTTTAGAAATAGCAAACTAACTCCAAAATTTATGAAATTTTGTAGTAGCTATGTCACTTTGAGATGGACCTTGTATAAAATTTTTCAGAGGTTCTTATGTAAGCATCTTCCTCCAAAAGTTCTTAAAGGTGTCGACCTCAGGCCTTGACCAAGGGTCAAAGTGGTTTGACTGTCTCTTAAATTTTCTAACACCTGAAATTTTTCATAGAGTCACCCCCACCTACCTAGGACTAAGGACAAGTGTTTCCAAAGGATTGAACAAAATTTTCAATAAAGAGTTCTGACTTTAGTCAATTGGGAGTTATGTTTTGATTTCCCCACAATTCCTTTACAAGAATTGCAGAAAAGTTCAAAACTTCACAATGTAAGAAAAAGTTTTAATTTCTACACATTTCCTTCCATTTGAAACACAAACCCAGATTTGGCGCAACATTACACTTCACCATGTGAGACCCGTTTATTAAACTTGTAATACTTAACCTTCCACTTGGTTCTAGTATCACAAATAGAATAACTTGTGTCTCGATGAATATGTGCTTCAGAGAATGCAGCACACATACATCATACCAAAGCATGCATCAATTCCATACACGAATATAACTAGATCTACCAAAAGACATACATAATATAAGTTATTACAGTATCAGAAATGACTGCCAAATGACATAAATATCAAATAATAGCGGAAGCAAAGTTGCCATAAGATGGCTTAAACCAAAAGACTACCGGTTAGCCACATAACACCAGTACAACCGACTGGCCGCCAAGCTAATCGCCCAAACACCGCACACAAGACAACTCACAAAAGTGAGGCCCATCTCGCTCACCTTCTTCCTCTACACAATACAAGCAAGGCGGTGAGTACAATAATGTACTCGCAAGACTTCTGATAACAAGTCTATACATAACTACATGAAAGCAGTATCACGGAAGATTGGTTATATGGTTATTTGGACGCATAAAGCTAGTTTCATTTGCAATAAGGTAATAGATTGAAAGCAATTTAACAATTCAGTTTTAAGCATTGAAATAATAAATGAGTAACAATATTTAAAAGTAACCACCTAGAAGTGACTATCCCAATAGCCACCACAAATAGCATGAATCCTAATTCATACCACCCAATCAAGTTTTAATTTTAAAAGGTTGTAGCCTAACTCTTGAAAAAGCTTATCCAAGCGTGTCCATATCCTAGGACGAGGCTATTCGAATAGTTTGTAATCCCCGCAGGTGTACCAATGTACCCACACTTGCACGCCTTTTTGCCAAGCTATTAAGCACACTTCCTTTGGTGTGCTTGACGCTAAGTCCTCTGAACCCTTTCCAATGGAATATGCCAATCAAGAGACGCCTACGTATGGGGGTTAACTTAGTGAGTGCCGACTAAATATGGATCACAAGGACCCATACGTGGAGCAGACACACACAGCCTCGTGGTGCTCTCTCCTCACAAACATGTCCATGTTGCATATAATTAAATATGCAACCCACCACGCGACTCATTAATTAACACACCCCAAAGTACTCGGCTAAGAGAGGTCCCATATCCCTCTAGTGTGGTTAGCACACGTAATGCTCGGATAACAGATACTCACAAGTAGTTCGGTCCTTAATTGACCGGCACCATTCCAATCACACCCACAGATCACACCATCTTACCATTGTGCCCAAGTCTAAATTGTTTTCATTTTCAGTTTTAGTTTTGCAATTTAGAGATAGCACAAGGCTGAAATATACAGATTATAACAGCTTTGTGTGATCAAGGTTATCGACAAGTCGATAACCGCCCATTTCTACCGAAATAGCTAAGCATGGCTAAGCATAATGACACGTAGCTACTAAGTGACAAGGGTCCATCCATGAACCCAAAATCACAGCAAGTAATCCTAGGCTCGTGAGTAGAGGAATAAACATTTCCATCGATCATGCGGCCTATCGGGCCAACTATCGACAATAGTTTAAATCAACATAGCAATGCATACATAGAATTTGCAAACAATATATTAGAATTTGAAAATAGTAGGAACAATATGATCAAATGATGCTACATCTGCTTGCCTGGCTGGAGTGCAGGATCTGATGGTTGTGGCTCAGAATCAATAATAATATTGTCTTCGGAACCTAACGCGAAAAGGCGATAAACCAATAAGAACGAAGAACACCAAATAAACTCCAACAGCAAAAGACATCCATATCAAATGAAATTTACACAATAGCTAGGGAATGATTTTAGACAATGATAGGAACAAGAATCATGCAATTTGGACTAAGCATGCAAAAGATATAGACAAAATACTCTTTCTCAGCTTTAAAATCAACCTAATTAATTACTAGTACTGTTCATGGAGAAAATTTCTAGAATGATCTAGGGTCGGAAATTTTTATAGCAAGTAGATTATGACATCCTAATAACAGCAAAGTTGAGTTTACTAAATTTGGAGTTATACACATTTACTTATGATTTTTCTAAGCTGTAAACCTAATTCAAGTCATTTTACAGAATTTTAACTATGCTTAAAACCTATTTCATATTAGAGTACACTAACAAAGGAAATTAACAAAATTGATTTTGCACAAATTGGAAATCTACAGAAAAAGATATGCATTTTTTAAGTTGTAAACCTATTTCTGTAATATCAATATTGGCAGAAATCAAATTATTCTAGTTTCAATATTTTCTACTACTGAAATACACTTAGTTGCATTTTTATATTAAACTTTAATGATAACAGATTTTATTACAGTTGGAATTACCCAAAAAGTAGTTAACATGAATTAGTTATGAGTTTTTAAAGTTTAAATGAAATTTTTAGATGATAAATAAAAGCTTACCGAAAAATATTCGAACTTAACAGAAAATAAGCGACATGGACGCTTGACAACCCTTGATCTAAAATCCACTTACCACGCCGAAACAGCCGCGACGCACGCATCGACTCTCGAAAGGATCTCACCGTTGGATCAATATCCAACGGCATGTTGCGAGGAATGCATCCCGGACGATGCGTTGCTTGGCCAATCACACGGCAGATCTCGCAGATGGACGGCCCAGAGCGCACCTTCTCGCTTCGGATGGTCCAATGCATACGGGATCTCACCGCTGATCACAAGATCGACGGTCAAGAATGATAGAGGCAACCGAGGGTCCGAATGCACTCTAGATCTGGTCGTTGATCACGGATCGACAAATTCACGATCAACAAAGTGCTACGCACGGGACTTAAGTGCGCGGGAGGGTTTTAATGAGGACCCACATGTCGAGAGACAGAGGGACAATTAAGACGATGAATTACCAGAACCAATGATTAGTGATTGACTAGTAATTAATGTGTCCTAAAGATCATCGCACAGAGGTGGATTTAAGGGATAGGGGCCCACCTGGCAGTAAGACATTTGCCAAATGAGACACATTAATTGCTAACCAATGATTAGCAATTAATGACCCAGATTGTGCCTTAATGAACTCGGATCAGCGACTTAAGGCTCACGGGTCCACATGACATGTACATAATAAAGATCCGAGTTAAGACGCATTAATTAACCCAATGATTAACAATGATCGATCATTAAATGAGTCCTAATGACGACCAGAAACGGAGGGATTACGCCGCAAAAACCCGAGCGGCTTCAACGCATTGTTGTCGGGCGACATCACATGGCGGGCGCCGACTAAGAACTAAAATGGAACCGCATAGCACTACGAACCTAATGGTGGCAACCTCCGCCGCGGTGAGGACCGAACGCCGACTAGCCAAAAACGAAATGGAGCTCTCACCGCTCAAAGACGAAGTAGCAAAAGCTCCATGCTTGTCCAAAGAAGCAGTGCGAGCCTCTAAGGACTAATAAGAAGCTACCTTAATGAAGAGAAGCTTCAAAGACGGTCGGAGAAGCTTGTCCACGGTGGAGGCTCACTGACTTGGAGAAGAAAGGTTGATAATGACACCCTGAGCCAAGTGAGTGATACCAAGCATCAATATAGCTTCATCATGGTCCACCAAGCTACATGAGCAGGTAATTTGAAAATGGAGCACTCACCGAAATGAGGAAGAAGATGACCACTTTTCGAATTTGAACAAACCCCAAATTGGATAATTCCTGCGAATCAAATCCAACATTAAGTGAGGGGAAATGTTCAAGATAGTAAGGAGATAAGAATAGGGTAAAGAAATATGAAGGAGAACCACTGGAACACCAAGAACACCAATGGAGCTCTTCGGGTCAACAATGGCGATTTGGGGTTTTGAGGAGTTAAGCTCCAAAACTGTAAATGGAGCTTGATGGTGGTCTAAATGAATACCGTGAAGCATTGAGAGTGCTTATAATGCCTTGGAAGCATTAGGTTTGGACCAAGAGCCTCACGGTGGCATTGCACAGCGAAGGCATGGCCGAAAGCAAAAGGGAGCAGGTGGTGCACTAGGGTATGGCACGGCCGAGCGTGTCTCCACGACCCTTAATGTCGGCTAGGCGCAGTAGGAGCATGAAATGACACCCCATGCCCTACACTGCACGCACGGCCGGGAGGTTGAAGATGACCGAGGAAAAAGCTAGGGCGATCTTGAACCCTACGATTTAATCCGGCACGACATCGCGCCACGCCTCGATATCCGAAAATAGAAGAATAGATCGGGAGCCCTTGGATTAGAAACGCACGGCAGATTCAAACAAAACAACCGGAAGGTCCAATGTTTCGGGGATTCGGACGGTTGATGGGGATCCAACGGTTGAAATTCAACAAGCAACCGGAAGGTCCAACGCCACGGCCGGGTCGTGCGATAAGGATCCAACGGTTGAAATTCAACGCTTAAAAGGAGGCCTTGCGCGATTAGTTGATCGGACCGAAGTCGATTGGCTCGAGCCCTAGTCCGACTCGAACCCAACGCACGTGGATTTAGGTTTTGAGTTTTAAATCGGAATAGAGACTTTTGAGGATTTAAATGAGATAGCAAACAACTCCAAAAATTATGAACTTTTTACTAGAGCTTGCTAACTTCGATAACAACCTCGAGTAAAATTTTTAGAGGCTTTTATGCTGTGAAACTTTCTCCAAAAATTCTGCAAGGCTCTGATTTAAGGTTTGACTGAAAGTCAAATGAGTTTGATCGCTCCCTAAAAATATTCAAACAATTTCTAAAATTGTGAAATTTTTCAAATGGGCCACATACCATCACAGGAACTTAGGAAAATTATTTCCAAATGATGATCACAAGATTTGAGATGAAAATTTTGGAAGACAAGGTTTGGATCAAAAGACTTGTGACTTGTACTTCCATAACTTCTTACAATTATTGTTCAAAGCATACAGGAAATACATGATGTAAGAAAAAGTTTTAATTTCTTCTCATTTTCTTACATTTGAAACACAAGTCCAAAATGGGATGTTACAAAACCTCCCCTTACAAGAATCTCGCCCCAGATTCTCGTTTCACTCAGAGAAGAAGGATGGGTAATCTGCACGGGCGATCTTCGCGCCCAAGTTGCCTCATCTTCGTAATGGTTTGACCACTGAACCTTAAGGAACTTGATGACACGGTTCCTTGTCCTCCGTTCAGATTCTTTGAGAATACGAACAGGATGCTCATGATAGGTCAAATTTTCCTGCACATCGAGATTTTCCAACGGAGTTTCCTCAATTGGAACACGGAGGCATTTCTTCAAGTGTGACACATGGAACACATCATGTACACCCTCAAGTGTAGCTGGCAACTCCAACCTGTATGCAACAACTCCCACTTTCTCGATGATGCGATAAGGCCCAACCTATCGAGGAGCTAACTTGCCCTTGATGCCAAAGCGCTGATGGCCCTTCAAGGGTGAGACTTTGAGATAAACAAAGTCATTGGGCTCAAAGCTCAACTCTCGACGACGCGATCCGCATAGCTCTTTTTGCTCGGATCGGGCCACGCGCAAATGCTCACGAATCACCAACCTGGCTTTGGCCTCATTGATGGAATCGGCCCAAGAACTCGACGCCACCGCTTCGACCATCAAAGGGGTTCTACATCTCCTCCCATACAAAGCCTCAAATGGTGCCATACCAAGACTAGCTCGAAAGTCGTTGTTGTAGGAGAACTCGCAAACGGCAAGCACTTCTCCCACTTCTTCCCATAGAAAGAACACGAGCACGGAGTATATCTTCCAACACTTGATTAACTCTCTCCGCCTCGACCAATCGGCTTGAGGATGATAAGTCAACTCAAGGAAAGATGTTTACCCATCGCCTCTGCGCATCGTGTGCCAAAGCGTAGAGGTGAAAGAGAAACCACGATCCGACACAATCGTTCGTGGCACACCATGCAAGCATACAATGCGAGATACATAGAGATCCACCGGTGATTAACACCGAGATTGGTACGCGATCGCGAAAATGTGCTACCTTTGTCAATCGATCAATGACAACCGGATAGCATCCTTCCCCGAAGATGTACAGGGCACCGATGAAATCCATGCCCACTGCATCCCACTTCCACTCGTGCACCGGGCAAAGGCTGCGAACCGCTGACTGGAGAACGATGCAAATTTCTTGACGCGACAAGACACGCCGCACCCGCAACGAACCCCGACAATCTCGCGCTTCATGCGAGTCCACCGAAATCCGCTGGCCAAGGTCTTGGTACATCTTGGTAGCCCCGGGATGGATAGACAAAGGGGAGTCATGGGCTTCGGAGAATCAAATCCCGTAATTCCATGACCTTGAACCGCACAGGCGCGCCAAACCACACAACACCATGCTCATCCTCGAGAAAAGCACTTGGTTGTCCCATTCTTGATGTTCCGCTTGATTTGGATCACACCAACATCCTGTCACGGGCAGCTTGATTTGATCCACCAAAGTTGGTTGCACAACCAAGGTAGCAAGAGAACCATGCTCAAGCAAACCCAAATTAAGCCGCCGAAATTCTTCAAGAAGGGCAGGCTGTTGCTCTTGGAGCATCAAAGTATTGCAATACACCTTTCGACTAAGTGCATCTGCAACCACATTGGCCTTACCCAGGTGATACTGAATACCCATATCATAGTCCTTGATCAATTCCAACCATCTCCTCTGCCTGAGGTTTAGATCTGGCTGGGTGAACAAATACTTTAAGCTCTTGTGATCAGAATACACCTCATAACGGTTACCAATAAGGTAGTGCCGCCAAATCTTGAGTGTATGAACCACTGCAGCTAACTCCAAGTCATGGGTAGGATAGTTGAGTTCATGAGGCCTCAACTGCCTTGATGCATAGGCCACTACCTTGCCTTCTTGCATGAGAACACAACCGAGTCCCTGACGAGAGGCATCACAATAGATATCAAAGCTCTTATGAATGTTAGGGAGAACAAGCACTAGAGCTGAAGTCAAGCGCTTCTTGAGTTCTTGGAAACTCACATCACAAGCAGAGGACCACGTAAATTTCTTATCCTTCTTCAGCAACTCAGTCATCGGCTTCGCGATCTTGGAGAAGTTCTCGATAAAGCGGCGGTAGTAGCCCGCTAAACTAAGGAAACTCCTCACATCGGTGACTGACTTGGGCTGTCCCCAAGATAGAACATCACCGACCTTGCTAGGATCCACATCTACACCACTGCCGAAAGAACATGACCCAAGAATGCCACTTCCTTCAACGAACTCGCACTTGCTGAACTTGGCATACAAACGTGCTCACGTAGCTTTCCAATACAATCTGCAGATGCTCAAGCATGCTCCTCTTCACTCTTGGAGTAGATAAGGATGTCATCAATGAAAACCACAACAAACTTATCCAAATACTCTATGAACACCGAGTTCATAAGATTCATGAACAAAGCTGGAGCATTGGTCAAGCCGAAAGACATGACGGTGTACTCGTAAAGGCCATAACGAGTAGTGAACGCCGTCTTCGGAATATCCTCAGTCCTGATTCGGACCTGATGATACCCCAACCTCAAGTCAATCTTGGAGAATACACAAGCTCCAGTCAACTGGTCAAAGAGATCATCAATACGAGGCAAAGGATACTTGGTTTTCACCGTCACTTCATTAAGCGGACGGTAATCAACACACATACGCAGGGTCTTGTCCTTTTTTTTCACAAAAATAACTGGACAACCCCAAGGAGATGAGCTAGGACGGATGAAGCCCTTTGCTTGAAGCTCACCTAACTGCTTCTTCAGCTCCTCCAACTCATTGGGAGGCAATCGGTACGGTGCCTTAGAAATTGGAGCGGTTCCGGGCAACAACTCAATAACAAACTCCAAGTCTCGAATCGAGGCATCCTGCATAAATCTTCAGGAAGACATCAACAAAGTCACGATCAGGCACATCCTGAATCTCAAGGTCGCTTAGCTTCAAGGGCGTAAAGATGTGGCCCTCGCACCGCGTGAAATCCCAACTTGCTCGCCTAAGGGACTAGTGAGGTAGACCATCTTCCTGGCACAATCGATTTGCCCCAAGTGTTGGGACAACCAATCCATGCCAAGAATCACATCCAGGCGCACCGAGTCAAGTAAGATGAGATTCGCCAAGAATTCCACTCCTTCAATATCAATGGGAACGTCCCAGCATTCTTGATCAGCCCTCATTTCCGAACCTGGAGAGCGAATAAGCAAAGGAATCCCCAAAGGAATAAAGTGAAGGTCACAAATGAAGCAAATGATTTGAAATAAAAGAATGTGATGCTCCAGAGTCAAATAATACCTGCACAGGACGATAATCGATAAGAAGCGCACCCAACACAACGTCGCGCCTCCGAGCCTCCTCACCGAGATGTGGTTGACTCGACCACTCCGACACTCGGGTCTTCGGATCACCTTCTAGTTAGGTGGGTGACCATTCCCTTGCCTGTGTCCTCCATTAGACGAGGCTACCCGATCCTCCGAGGACAACCGCTAGCATAGTGGCCCTTCTTGTTGCAAAGTAAACAGTGACATCGCAAGTGGGTTGCGGAGCGCAACTCTTCTTTGGGTCGCAGTGCACCGGCCAAACACGGCCATGCGAGGGATGAGTAATCGCGCCGACGGCTCTCGGCGCGTGGTGAAGTCAAAGCACGAGCCCCCGTATAGGCCCAACACGGGGACGAGTGAGGCGGCTTGTGCACCGATGGGCCTCCCACTTGCGCCATGACTCACCCAGCGCCTTCCTTGTGCTCGGCGACGATGGCCTTGTCAACCAAGGCACGGAAGTCGACAAAGTCCACAATAGATAGCTTGTCCTGCAGCCTCCTGACAAGCCATCCATGAACTTCTCTTGTTTGGCCTCATCGAGGCCACCTCACCCTGAGCATAACGAGCCAAGTGATTAAACTCGTAAGATACTCCGACACGGACTTGCGCCGCTAAGCGCAAGAAACTCCTTCTTCTTGAGCTTCATCGCCATCGGGAATGTGGCCCGACGAAAGCGCACTGAACTCATCCCACGAGACAATGTGGCTGCGGGCTCCATGGCGAAAAATTCTCCACCAAGAGAGTGCCGCACCCTCAAGCCGATGGATGCAAAGAGTGCCCGCTCCGCCCCGGCATCGGCGATGTTGAGCTCGCCAACCAGACGCAGCCAATCATCCGCGGCCAAAGGATCCTCGACCGAGAAAGTAGGCGGTTGCGTGCGGAGGAACTCCGCAAGTCCACCACGACCGGTGGCCACCACCTCCGCACTCGGCACCGGAAGGAGTGGAGGTGTTCCTCGCGATGACCTCCGAATCCGGTCGGTCCATGCGATTTCGCCGATCCGAGCGTAACCTCACCATGGTGGGAGGGGGAATGTGAGGAACCGAATATTTAACTAGTAACACTTAACCTCCAAATGGTTCTAGCGTTACTAATTAAACATTCTAAGCCTCGATGGACATATGCTTCCTGCAAGTGCAGATATGCACATCATCACAAAATCACCCATCATTTCCATACACCATACAACACTAAGTTCAATAACGACATACATAAAGTAAAGTTATTACAAAAGAGCCGACTCCAAGCAAATAGAACAATATACAAGAATGACAATGAAGCAAAGGTGCCATAAGATGGCTAGAACGAAAGTCGCAGGTTAGCCATACACCCACAAGGCAACCGACCGGGCCGCCAAGCTAGACGCCACGAAGACTACCACAGCACAGCTCACAAAAGTGAGGCCCCTCAAGCTCACCTTCTTCCTCTGCAACAAATACATTTATGCAAGATAACTGAGTACACAATGGTACTCATAAGATCGACGGTGGAATAGGGCACCTATTCATAAACTACATGCAAGCTTATTTAGGTGGAGGTTGTATGTCTCATTTTGCACAAAGCCAACTTTATTTGCAATAATGTAATACATTTGAAAGCAAGTTTGCAAATCTATTTTGTTGTCAACATAAAAGCGTAATAAAGATACATACAAGTAACCACCTGGAAGTGACTATCCCAATAGTCACCACAACATAGCACGAATCCCCGATTCGTACCACCCATCAAGTTTTAATTAAAAGGTTGTAGTCTAACTCTTGAAAGCTTACCCAAGCGTGTCCATAACCTAGGACGAGGCTATTCGAATAGTTTTAACCTGCGCAGGTGTACCAATGTACCCACACTTGCATCGCTTTAAGCCACAAAGCACACTTAGAAGGTATGTCACGCTAAGTCCTACGAGACGCTTTCCAATATTGTGCATTAACCACGAGCCGCTCGTATGGATAGACACCCATACGCTTACATTTCAAGCCAAAGACAACCACCATCACGGGAAGCCTTTCGACACTACAATGCTCCCACCTCCATCCTCCCGCGACTCCTGCGACCCGGCCAATACACGCCAAAGTACTAAGTCAAGAGAGGTCCCATACCCTCTAGTGTGGTTAGCACGCACAAATTGCTCTGATAATGTGTACTCACAAGATGTTCGGTCCTTACTGACTTGCACCCTTCCAATACACCCGAAAATCACACCATCTTACCATTGTGCCCAAGTCTAAATCATTTTGCTTTTAGTTTTAGTTTTCGTAAGTAGACATGGCACAAGGTGGAAATCATAAATCATAATAAGTTTTATATGATCAAGATTATCGACGCAGTCGATAACCGCCCATTTCTACCGGCTAAGCACGGCTAAGCAATTAATTCGCAACTACTAAGTGACAAGAGCTCATCCACGAACTCTAAATCACAGCAATGCCTAGGCTCATGGTAGTAGAGGATAATCATTTGCTAAGGAAATGCATCTATTAGGCCAACTAACGACAATAGTTTAACACAAAGTAGCAATGCATACATAGAAGTTGTAATCAACATAAATACTTAAAATACGGGGATTAACATGATCAAACCGCTACCTTGCTGGATTTGTTCTTGCTGCAGGGAGTGCTCAGGTTCAATAAATTCTTCGAACCTAACGCGAAAAGGCGATAAAACCGATAAGAACGAAGAACACCAAAAGGAACTCAACAAGAAAGAACATCCAAATCCCATGAAATTTCTACAGCAGCTAGAGGTTGATTTTAGACAATTTTAGAAACAAGAATCACTTCATTTGGACTAAGCATGACAAAGTTATGGCTAAAACTAGTTCTCTCGACCTATAAATTCTTTAAATTAATTAGTGATATCGTTCATGGCGAAAATTTCTAGAATGATCTAAGCTCAAATTTTTATGGTATATAGATTATGACATCCTAATGACAGCAAGGTTGAGTTTACTAAATTTGAAGTTATAATGATTTACTTATGATTTTTCTAAGTTGCAAAACTAGCATAATGCACTCTCGGAAATATAAACATGTGCAAAACCTATTTCACATTAAAGTATGATAATGAAGGATTTTCTAGCATCAACTTTATATTTTTAGGACTTATAGGGAATTACTTGTGTCTTTTACAACATTAAATGAATTTTTAAATGCTACTAATAAGGTCAAATTTATTAACATATTTTTCTGGTGCTGGTTTGAGCCTACAACCATCTTTAGATTAAAGTTTAGTTAATAACAAATTTATCAAAGTTAAAATCATTTAATTTGCAGATATACAGAAAAAGATATGCATTTTCTAAGTTTTAATTCAATTCTGGAATATACAAATATGGCAGAAAACAAGCTATTAAAGATTACATAATTTTCTACCACAGAAGCATAGCTAAAAGCATTTTTATATTAAACTTTAGTGAAATACAAATTTATTACAGTTGGTTTCATTTAAAAAAGATCTATTCTGATTTAGATATGAATTTCTAAAGATTTGATACAATTTTTCAGTTGACAAAAAACTACTTACAGAAATAAACAACACTTAACCAGAAAAGAATCGACGTGGACAACTATAGGCCTTTGATTTGAATCCAACGGTCGCGCTGGTGTGCGCGCGAGCGACCGAACGGCTCAATACATCACGACCGCCGATCAAGAATCGGAGGGTCCATAATGAGTGTGGTCCGGTGACCCGAACAACGCCACGAACCACGCTCACGATCAAGCGGCGAACGCCCATTGCGATGAGAGGATCGGGTGACCGATCGGCCGCAACGATCCGATCGCAGATCGCGAAATGGACGATGGTCAATGAACGGCGCAACTAGGAGCGCCGACACGTGGGGTCGCATGTCGGGATCGAGAGTCACACATGCGAGCTTTAACACACGCAGTACGAGCTCAGTCCCACATGGCGTTGACTTAAAGAGGATCTTTAGGACAGCTAATTAATTACTAATGACCAATGATTAATGATGATTAGCAATTAATGTGTCCTAACGATTTTGAACAGAGGTGATTTAAGTGATTGGGGCCCACCGCGCAAGGCACAAGGGGACGCTTTAGGACTAATTAAATGCTAACAATGATTAAAATTTAATGAACTCGAAAATTAGTCCTAACAACCCCGAGACTGAGGTTTAAGGCCTACGGGCCCACACGCCGCTGACCCAAAAGACCATTTCGCATACATTAATGATAGGACAGGATTTAATGATAATCATTAGCATTAATGATGTCCAAAACACTAGGTTAATGCCAATGGTGATTACAGAGGGTTGGGCCCACATGTTAGTGAGACATTTAGGCGATTAAGACACAATTAATACTTCTAATGATTGACAATGATTGCATTAATCGTGTCCTAATAATTTGACGAAACGGAGTTTCTCACCGACAAAACCGAGCGAGAATAATGGCTTGTCGCCGGGCGACTTGCCGCGGCGCCCTACAAAATACCAAAATGGGTTTGCAATAGCGCTATGGACCCAATGGTGATGACATCGCCACGTGGTGGTCTAGAACGCCATGAGCCGAAAACAAAGATGGAGCCATTTTCGGCAAAACATGAAAATAGCAAAATGCTCTGCTGCATTCCAAGAAAACGAGTGCCAACACTCTAGGGACTAATAAGAAGCTACCTGAGCCACGGTGAGCTTCAAAAGTGGCCGGAGAAGCTTGAACGCGATGAAGTTCACCGGAGCCGAGGAAGATGAAGTGGAAAACGACAATCTGAGCAAAATGAACACCAATGGGTGATCAAAATAGCATCATTAGGGTTCCCACAAGCTCCACAAGTAAGCAATTGCAAAAAGAACCACTTACCAGAGTTGGAGAAGAAAGGGGGTGAAATCAGCCGAAAATCTCCAAACTTAAAATTAAGTGATTCCTGTGAATGCAACCCAAAATTAAGTTAGGGGAAATATAAAGGAAGTTGAGGGGTTCAAAAGGGTGCAAGAAATATGGAAGGTGAACCACTGGACACCAAGATCCGCATTGGAGCTCCACGGTTGAAAATGGTGTTTTGAAGATTTGAAGTGGTTTTGAGCTCAAATACAGAGAATGAGCAAAGTGTGGTGTAAAGGAACACCAGGATGGACTAAGGGGTTATTTATAGAGGAAGGATTAGGTTTTGAGCACACACATGAGTCCATGGTGAGCTCGGATCATGGCACCAGAATGGACCAAGAAATGATGGGAGCAATGAGACTCTGGATGGAGGAGCCGAAGCCCGGGTGCATTTAGTGCCCCATAGAGTGATGTTGACGAGAGGGAGTCGATTTGACAATGCGCAACCGCTTTTCTCTCTCCCTTCTCGCCATTGCTTGCATGCGCCGCACGAGGACCAGAGGAGGAAGAAGAACAGAGAAGAAATCGTGGCCGTCCGATTCGAGATGGACAAACGCGATTGAAAGGGTCCAATGAGGTTTCTAATGCTCCAAGCAATCGTATGTCCGATCAAGATTGAACTACTGAGATCAATTGGGACTTTCGGGTGACCCGAACAGCCCGCTCAATAAGGACGGCCCGATCTTAATCCAACGGCTCAAAAAGAATGTGATGATCGCGGTGGCCCGAACGACATCAGCCAACGAGAGCCGAGCGATGCAAATCCAACGGCCGAAATTGATCGTGCGTGTTAGAAAGGGCTCGGTGCAGTTAGTTGATCAGGCTCAACCAAGTGGCTCGAGCCCGAGTCCGACTCAAACCCAAGGAACAGTGAATCAGCTTTAGGTTTTAAATTTAAGCTGAGACTTTTGAGGATTTAAAAGAGGTAGCAAAACTACTCCAAAAATTCTGAAATTTTTACAGGAGCTTGCTAGCTGAGTTATTGACCTTGTATAAATTTCCAGAGGTTTTTGTGCTATACATTTTCCTCCAAAAATTCCACAAGGTGCTGGTCTTAGGTTTGACTGAAAGTCAAACAGGTTTGACTGCCCTCTAAAAATATTCAAACAATTTCTAAAAATTGTGAAATTTTTCAGAGGGGTCACAGACCATCCCAAGAACTTAGGAAAAAAATATTTCCAGAGGATGATCAAAAGGTTTGACAAGATTGTTTTTGAAGGATCAAGATTTGGATCAAAGACTTGTGACTTTGTGTTTCCATGGCTCTTGTACAATAATTGTTTAGTACACACAGGAAATACATGACGTAAGAAAAAGTTTTAATTTCTACTCATTTTCTTGCATTTGGAACACAAGCCCAAAATTGGGATGTTACAACTCTCCCCTACAAGAAATCTCGTCCCGAGATTTGGCTCACTCGGAAAAAGAAAGAGGGGTAGTCCGAACATGGGCACAGAGCACCACCGGTGCCTTGCAAGCTTACGATTCTTGAGACGCACAGCTTGGCCAAGCGACCGGTACGAATCTTGGTTTTGATTGGTAGAAAACGTGTCACTTTATCCGACGCAGGGAACTTACCAGGTCCAGATATACCAAGGATTGACAGACTGAGAGATCTTTCTAGGTTCCATGGTTGATGGTGCAAGGTCGTTGTTACGGTGGATCGATTTGTCCGTTACTCCACTAACGAATGGGGCCTCGATTGATAACTCAGCTATACTGAGTCATCCTCCGTAGCTAGTTTGTTAAAGAGCTATGGCCCTCTGAGGCCACGTAAATTTGAGGCAATAACAGTATGTGATACCCTTGGATATAAAGGAAAGGAACAGTTACTGCGAAGTCCAATAAAACGATGACCTCCTCGTAAGGCATCTAGGGTTCGGATAGATTAGCAAGGATTTTTTTGAACTGATGGTACCGGCTTCGGATAAAAGATCAAAACGAAGGCCAACAAGAGCAACAAAAGATGGGGATACAAGGAAATGAGATACTCTCGAATTGACTAAAATAGTATCGAGGCAAGGGTTAATAAGAAGCGCACCTAAACGACGCTGGTACCTCCCGAGCTTTCCATTGAGATGGGGTTGACTTGAGTACGAACAACCCTCAGTCACGATGTTTCGCAGGTGCATGTGATCGAATCACGGGCCGCGAAAAGAAACGAGAGGTTGCTGCCAGCCTCTTAGGACAATTATTAGCATTGTAACATCCCAATTTTAGGCTTGTGTTTCAAATGTAAGAAAATCAGTAGAAATTAAAACTTTGTCTTACATCATGTAATTCCTGAGGTGCCAAGAAATTCTTGTACAAGGGATTATGGAAATACATTGTCACAAGTCTTGTTGATCCAAATCTTGTTATTCCAAAAACAATCTTGTCAAATCTTATGGTCATCCTCTCGGGAATAATTTTCCTAAGTCTCTGTGATGGTATGTGACCCTCTGAAAATCTCACAATTTTAGAAATTGTTTTGAAAATTTTAGAGGTATCAAACCTGTTTGACTCTCACCAAACATTAAAGCAGAGCCTTGCAGAATTTTTGGAGATTTATTCGCAGTATAAAAATCTCTGAAAATTTTACACAAGTTAATATCTGAGTTAGCAAGCTCTGTAAAATTTTCATAATTTTTGGAGTTATTTTGCTACCTCAAACAAATCTTTCAAAGTCTCGCTTTATTTCAAAGTCAAACTAGGTTTTATCGTTACTTGGTTCGAGTCGACTCGGCTCGAGCCAATCGACTTGGTCCATCAACTAAACGCACCGAGCCACTCTTAAAGAGAGCGTTGAATCTCGTCCGTTGATTTCAATCGCACGCTGCCGCGCTGTAAGACTCTCGACCTTCGGCTGCAAGTTTGGTTGTCAACCGTTAGATCTCAATCCAACCGCTGTGGTCCTCCGAACCTTCTGACCCTCCGTTGCATTTTTGAACTGAGCCGTTGGATTAAGATCCAACGCCGCGTACTTTCGTTGTAAATAAGAGTTGCGACGCGGAGCTATCTCGAGCCGCTCAATTCTAATCGGGGTTCGCATCCTCTCCGCTGCTTTTAAAGCCCGTGGGCGTGGCGCTATCTCACCAGTCGTGTCTCATCCAACGGCCGTGAGTCGCTCGAGCTTTTGCGCTGGTCATCTTCAACCTCCCGCCGTAAAAACAAAGGTGCAAGGCATGGTGAGGTCATTTCTTGCTCCTAAAGCCACCCTAGCCGACGTGTAGTGGTATGGGCGACACCGAGCTAGGCCATGCCCTAAAACACGTCTTCACCTCTTTTCCTTGCTCACGCACTCGTGCTTTGTGTTTTGCCGCCCGAGAGAGGAGTGGTGCAAACCCTAACACTTTCATGGCCTTATAAGCACCCAAACCCCTTCCTGGTATGTCTTTAGACCACCACCAAGCTTCACCCACCGTGTTGGAGCTTAACACCTCAAAAATGGCAAACCGCCATTGTTGACCCGTGAGCTCCATTGGTGTTCTTGGTGTTCCAAAGGTCCTCCTTCACGCCTCTTTGCCCTAACCTCATCTATTTATCACCTTGAACATTTCTCACTTAATTTTGGATTTGATTCTCGTGAATTGTCCAATTTGGGGTTTGTTCAAATTCGCCAAATTGGTCATCTTCTTCCTCACTGTGTGAGTGCTCCATTTTCCAATTCTTTGCTCTTATAGCTTCAGGGATCACAAGTGAAGCTATTTTGATGCTTTGGTATCACTCATATGGCTCAGTGTGTCGTTGTCTTTTCTTCCAAGTCCCATGAGCCACCTTGATCAAGCATCTCCGGCCATCTTTAAAGCTTCTGGTCGCTAAGGTAGCTTCTTATTAGTCCTTAGAAGCTTTGGCACCCGCTTCCTTGGACCGCAGCGGAGCTTTTTCGCTATTTTCATGTTTAGCAAGAAGCTCCTGCTTTCATTTTCCTGGCTAGCCTTCGCCTCACTCCCACGCGAATGCTACCATTAGACTCGTTGTGCTATTGCGATTCCATTTTAGTACTTGGTGAGCGCCATGCTGCCGTCGTCGGGCGATTCGCCAAGCCACTCGGTTTTGCCGCACGCTCCCCGCTGCTCACCGTTAGGACACATTAATTACCAATCATTAGTTATTAATTGTGTCTTAATCATTATTATTGAGCCACTGACCAGTGGGCCCAATATCCTTAAATCGATCTCTGGTTCACTCCGCACTGTTCCGACATCATTAATGTCAATCATTGCTTAATTAAATGAGTCGGCATTTAATCGCCGTTTAATTAACCTCCGGGTCGATCGTGGCCCGAGGGATTAAAATCAAATTCCGTAGTCATTAGTATCTATTTAATGATCATCATTAGTGGCATTAATTCGCCCTAACCACCACTCGGGCCACGACAAGTGGGTCCAGCTGCACCGTGCACGTGGGGTAAACCAGTAGCGTGGTGACTGAAGTCACCGACATGCGGTCCCACATGTCAAGATCCTCGCTTGAACTCCGATCATCACCACCGCTCATTTTTAGATCTCGCGGTCTTGATCGTGAGTGCATTCGACCATCCGGCTCCCTCATCATCTCGACCGTCGATCTTGCGATCAATGGTCGAGATCGTGTGCAATCTGACAATCCGGCTGTTGGTGCGTTTCGGGCCGCCCATCTCGCCGACCGCGGCCGGATTGGCCAAGCAACCGCACCGCCCGCTGCATACACTGGTGAGCCGTTGATCTTGATCCAACTGGTGGACCCCGACAGGTTTGGCGCGCGGCGCTATTTCCGCGTGGTGGCAATGCGTTGGATTTAAATCTACGCCACGGGCGCCCACGCCATTTTCTTTGTTTTGGGTTGTTCAGATTTCAGAAGTACTTATTTAACAATCAAAATGATGTAAAACTTTAGAAACTCATAACTAATTCATTTTAGCTACCTTTTAGTTAATTCCAATCGTAATAAATTATGTTATCACTTTAGCTTATTATAAAAATGGATTTAAGCATGTTCCAAAGAGTGAAAATTATATAACTAGGAATAACTTGAATTTCATCATTTTGAATATTCCAAAATGAATAAAGCTTTAGAAAATGCATATCTTGCTCTGTATGTCCAAAATGAATGATTCCCACTTTGATAAATTTGTTATTAACCCAGTGTTAATATAAAAATGATGGTAGGTCCAAGATTGTAACAGAAACCTTGATTAATGATTTAGTACCTATTTCTAGCATTTAGAAAATTCTGGAAGACTTATAAAATGCACAAGTAATTCTCTCAGAAATGCAAAATATATTTGATAAATTCTAGAAAACCCCTCTGTTGGTATACTTCTCTGTAAAATTAGTTTTGAACATATTTATGCTCCTGGAAAGTGCACTATGCCAATTTTGCATCTTAGAAAAATCATAACTAAATCACTTTAACTCCAAATGACCTGAAATTTTATATGGGTTACCTATATACCAGTAGGTAGCTACCATAAAAATTCCAGCCTCAAAATCTCTCTAGAAAATATTTTTGCTACAGTGCTAATTATGGCCGAAAATGTATTTTTATGCATTATCTTTTGCACCACAAATCCAAATTAGGTTTTTCCAGTTTCTATGTCTAGGTTTATTCGTATTCTACCTTATGTGGAAATTTCGTCGCATTTGGTTAAGTTTTGCTTGCTCTTTTGTTTATTTGTGGCTCGTCTTATTGGTTGTTCTTGGTTCTTTTTGCCTTTCGCTTAGGATTCGACATTTGCGGTAATCCCGAGATCGATCCTCCGCAACCAATTGAGCAACAGCAAGAAGGCAAGCAGTTTGATCATGTTAATCCCAGTATTTTAAGTATTTATGTTGTTTACAAATTCTATGTATGCATTGCTACTTTGTTTTAATAGTTGGCCTAGTAGATGCATTTCCTTAGCAAATGATTATCCTCTACTACCATGAGCCTAGGTTACTTGTGTGATTAAGAGTTCGTGGAGGGCTCTTGTCACTTAGTAGTTGCGAATTAATTGCTTAGCCATGCCTAGCTTCTAGAGAAATGGGCTGTTATCGACTTGTCGATAACCTTGATCACACAAAACTTATTATGAATTATGATTTCCACCTTGTGCCATGTCTACTTATGAAAACTAAAACTAAAAGCAAAATGATTTAGACTTGGGCACAATGGTATGTTGGTGTGATTCTCGGTGTGATCGAATGGTGCCTAAGTCAACAAGGACCGAACATCTTGTTACACTAAACCAAGCATTCTCGCGCATAACCACACTAGAGGGATATGGGACCTCTCTGACTAAGTACTTTGGGGGTGTTAATTAATGAGTCGCGTGGTGGGTTGCATATGGAATATATGCAACATGGACGTGTTTGTGGGGAGGGAGCACCACGAGGTCGTGTCTCTGCTCCACGTATGGGTCCTTGTGATCCATATTTCGTCTGCAGATCACTAAGGGTTAACCCCATACGTGCGGCTCTTGATTAGCTCAATCCATTGGAAATGTCTCAGAGGACTTAGCCGTGCTGCATACCAAAGGTAGTGTGCTTCATCCGTGGCTAAAAGGCGTCCAAGTGTGGGTACATTGGTACACCCCCGCAGGTATTAAACTATTCGAATAGCCTCGCCCTAGGTTATGGACACGCTTGGGGAGGTCTTTCAAGAGTTAGACTACAACCTTTTAAATTAAAACTTGATGGGTGGTACGAATCGGGATTCGCATATGTTGTGGTGACTATTGGGGTAGTCACCTGTGTGGTTACTTGTATGTATCTGATTTCATCATTACTTTGATAACTAAAAGATTTGCAAACTTGCTTTTGAAATGTATTACATTATTGCAAATAAAGTTGGCTTCATGCAAATAAGACATACAACCTCCACCTAAATAAGCTTGCATGTAGTTATGAATAGGTCTGCTATTCCACACGTCAGTCTTGCGGGCACAAAGACAATCTTTGTACTCAGATGCTATGCTTAATTGTTTTGTTGCAGAGGAAGAAGGTGAGCCCGAAGGGCCTCACTTTTGTGAGCTGTGTTGTGGTAGCTATGGGCGACTAGCTTGATGCCTGGCCGGTTGCCTTGTGGGTGTGTGGCTAACCGGTCGACTTTTGTTCTAGCCATCTTATGGCGCTTTTGCTTCCGCTGTCATTCTTGTATATTGATCTATTTGGCCGGTCGGCTCTCTTTTGTAATAACCTTACTTTATGTCGTTGTTGAACTTAGTGATATTTGTTGTATGGAAATGATGTGTAATTTTGTGATGATGTGCATATGTTGCAATTCTGGGAAACATATGTCCATCGAGGCTTAGAATGTTTAATTAGTAATGCTAGAACCATTTGGAGGTTAAGTGTTACTAGTTAAATATTCCGGGTCCTCACAGAGTTGGTATCAGAGCCATACTGACCGTAGAAACCCCTAGCTTGGTCGTCCCTAGTATATTTTGAAACTTACTTTCCAAATATCGGTGCTTTCTGAAAATCTTAAGTAAGTTTTCACTTTTACTTCTCATCTATCCTAGTTTTCTCATCTCACCTCATTTTAAACTGGATTTGAAAGTGAGTTTTCTCTCATCTTCTTTCAAAAGATAGTTGTTTATCGAGTAGATTGGTTTTGGGGACATCATAAGATTTATAAAATAAAAAGTATGGCTGTCTTGAGGAGATTAGGAGTCTGCTGGGAGCTACAAATTTCGCCATAAGTTGAATGGAGAAATCTGACAGCAAGCAAGATAATTTCTCTGACAGCCAGCATTTAGGTAGTAAAAGTGCCAAATGAGAGGTTAATTCCACTAAAAACTTGTAGGGTTAACGGGGTAAGAAGTGATATGAGTTAGCTTAGTGTCTAACCCTCTTTTAGTATGATTTTCACCTGCTCCTAGTCGTCTCGAAAGAAGTTAGTGCTCTGAAATTTGTCTTCCTGAAAATTGATTACTGCTTTTTCCATACGAGATTAGTCATAACAGAAGATGGTTGTTATCTTTGTGAACTTGCTGCAATTTTATGTTGATACTTGAGCTTTTAAGGATTGTTTTGTTAAGTGGTTAGTAGTTTTCTTTGTCTCCTGCTCTCGGAGTTGTGTTTTAACCTATTTGGTGGAACAGATGACAAGAACCACTCATAACAATCCACCATTGGTTCTCGATGAGGGCTTCCTCCTCCGACCATGGTCGAGGTTCCGCTCGACGAGCGGAATCGCATGGACCGCACCCGCATCTTGGAGGTCATTATGAGGAACACCTCCGCCCCCGCCGCCGCTTCAGATCTGGAGGTGGTGGCCACCGGGCCTCGTGGTGGGCTTGCGGAGTTTCTCCGTGACGCAGCCCCACTTTCTCGATCGGAGGATCCACTCGACGCGATGATTGGCTGCGCCTTGTTGAGCGAAAGCTCAATATCGCCGCCGGAGCGGAGCGGCACTCTTGCATCCCATCGCCTGAGGGTGCAGACTATCTTGGTGGGAGAACTTTCGCCATGCAGCCCGCAGACACGTTGTCTCGTGGGATGAGTTTCGATCTGCTTTTCGTCGAGCCCACATTCCTGATGGCCTGATGAAGCTCAAGAAGAAGGAGTTTCTTGCGCTTAAGCAGGGGCGCAAGTCTGTCTCGGAGTATCTTTACGAGTTTAACCACTTGGCTCGTTATGCTCCGGGAGAGGTGGCCTCTGATGAGGCTAAACAGGAGAAGTTCATGGATGGGTTGTCCGAGGAGCTGCAGGACAAGCTATCTATAGTGGACTTTGCTGACTTCCAGACCTTGGTGGACAAGGCCATCGTCGCCGAGCACAAGGCGAAGGCGCTGGGTGAGTCCCGCAAGCGCAAGTGGGAGGCACACCGGTCTGCACAGGCTGGCCTCACTCGTCCCCGTGTTGGGCCCACACCAGGGGCTCGTGCTTTGGCTTCACCACCGCCAAGGCCGTCGGCACCAGTTGCTCGTCCCCGCAGTCGTGAGCCACCCACGCACTGCGACCAAAGAAGCAGTTGCGCCCGCAACCCACCGATGTTACCGCTTCGCCGCAACAAGAAGGGCCATTATGCTAGCAGTTGCCCTCGAGGATCGAGCAGCCCTCGCCCTAATGGAGGACGCGGAATGGTCACACACCGACCGTAAGATGATCCGTAAGACCTGTGGTGTCGGGAGTGGTCGAGTCAACCACATCTCGGCCGAGGAGGCACAGGAGGCGCCCGACGCTGTGTTGGGTACGCCCTTGTTAATTTACATCCTCGCCACGCTTTATTTGACTCGAGCTTCGCATTCTTTTATTTCGAGGTCTTTGTCGTTGATTGTGGACTTCACCGTGTTCCTTTGGGGATTCCATCGCCGATTCGCTCTCCGGTTCGAAATGAGAGCCGACTAGTATGCCGGATGTTCCTATCCACATCGAAGGAGCGGATTTTGGCGAATCTTATCCTACTCGACTCGGCACGCTGGATGTGATTCTTGGCATGGATTGGCTGTCCCAACACTTGGGGCAAATCGACAGCCAGAAGATTGTCTACCTCACCACTCTTCAGTGAACAGGTTGGAGTTTTCGCCACGCTTAGAACCCCATCTTTATGTCCTTGAAGCGGCCGAGATTGGAGATTCACGACGCCCCCACCGTGTGTGACTTCGCGGATGTCTTTCCGAAGATTTACTGCATGCCTCCTGCTCGCGATCCGAGTTCGTGATAGAGTTGCTGCCCTGCATCGCCTCTATTTCTAAGAGGCCGACGCATGCCTCCTAATGAGTTGGAGGAGTCAAGAAGCAACCGGGTGAGCTGCAAGAGAAGGGTTTTATCCGCCCTAGCTCATCTCCTTGGGGTTGTCCAAATATCTTTGTAAAGAAGAAGGACAAGACCACACAGATGTGTGTTGATTACCGTCCGCTTAATGAGGTGACGTGAAAGAACAAGTATCCTTTGCCCCGCATTGATGACCTTTTCGATCGCTTGACCGAGCTCGAGTCTTCTCCAAGATTGACTTGAGACTGGCTATCATCAAGTCGATCGTGGCCGAGGATATTCCTAAGACGGCTTTTGCTACTCGTTATGGACTTTACGAGTACACCGCCATGTCTTTTGGTTTGACTAATGCTCCCGCTTATTCATGAATCTTATGAACTCGGATTCATGGAGTATTTGGATAGGTTTGTGGTGGTATTCATCGATGATATCCTTATCTACTCCAAGAGTGAAGAAGAGCATGTCGAGCATCTTCACTTTGTGTTGAGCAAGTCAGCGGAACACCACCGTATGCCAAATTCAGCAAGTGTGAGTTCGTTGAAGGAAGTGGCATTCTTGGGCCATGTTCTTTCAACAGAAGGTGTGGTCGTGGATCCTAGCAAGGTCGGTGATGTGTCGTCTTGGGTCACCAAGTCGGTCACCGATGTGCGGAGTTTTCTTGGTTTGGCTGGCTACTACCGCTTCATCGAGAATTTCTCCAAGATTGCGGCCTATGACCGAATTTCTTAAGAAGGACAAGAAGTTTGAGTGGTCCGCTGCTTGTGATGTGAGTTTTCAGAACTCAAGAAGCTGTTGACCTCATTTCAAGTGCTTGTTCTCCCCGATATTCACAAGAGTTTCGATATCTCTCGTGATGCTTCTCGCCGTGGTCTTGGTTGTGTTCTTATGCAGGAGGCAAGGTTGTGGCCTATGCATCGCGCAATTAAGGCCTAATGAACTCAACTATCCTACTCATGACTTGGAGTTGGTCACGTGGTCCATGCACTCAAGATTTGGCAGCATTACCGATTGGTAACCGCAGAGGTGTATTCCACCACAAGAGCTTGAAGTACTTGTTCACCCAATGATCCGAACCTCGTGCAAAGAAGATGGTTGGAATTGATCAAGGACTATGACATGGGCATTCAGCACCATCCGGCAAGGCCAATGTCGTTAAGGATGCACTCGCCTGGAAGGTGTATTGCAACATGTTGATGCTCCAAGAGCAAAGACCGCTTCTCATTTCGTAATTTCAGCGCTTTAATTTGGGTTTGACCGAGCACGGTTCTCTTGCTACATTGGTTGTGCAACCAACCTTGTGGACCAAATCAAGGCGCACAAAGAAACGATGTTGGTGTGAGCGATCGCGTAACATCAAGGATGGATAGCCAAGCGCTTTTCGGAGGATGAGCATGGCGTTGTGTGGTTTGGGCAGCGTTTGTGGTTCCTAAGGTCATGGAATTGCGAATATGATTCTCGCGAAGCCCATGATTCTCCCCGTCTATTCATCCCGGCTACCAAGATGTATCGATCTTCGCCGAGGTTCGTGGACCCGAATGAAGCGCGATTGCCGTGTTCGTTGCCGAGCGCGACGTAGTCGCCGTGTGAAGGCCGAGCATCGCCCAGCCAGTCTTCTTCGCCTTTGCCGCTGCAGTGGAAGTGGATTCGCTGGCATGGACTTCATCACCGGATTGCCCCGCTCGCCCAAAGGGAATGATGCTATTTGGGTCGTGATCGACAGTTGACTAAAGTGGCACATTTCCTTCCCCGCCAAGACTCGCCGTGTGGGGCCTTTGGCGAACTTTATGTTTCGAGGATTGTGAGTCTTCACGGTGTGCCAAGACGATTATTTCGATCGTGCGCTTTTCACCTCGCGGTTTTGGCATAGTCCGCAAGAGGCTATGGGGACCCGCCTTCATTTCGCATGCCTTTCATCCTCGATCGATGGTCGACGGAGCGAGTCAACCAAGTGTTGGAAGATATGCTCGTGCTTGTGTTCTTTCCTATGGGAAGAAGTGGAGAAATACCTACCATTTGCGGAGTTCTCCTACAACAATGGCTTTCGTGCCGCCTTGGCATGGCACCATTTGAGGCTTTGTATGGGAAGAGATGCGAACCCCATTAAACCGGTCGAGATCGGTGAGCGGCGCTTTTCCGCCCGATTCGATCAATGAGGCCGAAGTCAAGTTCGCTTGATCCGCGAGCATCCGCGCACGCCCGCACCGCATAAAAGAGCTATGCAGATCGACGCCGTGAGTTGAGCTTTGAGCCCAATGACTTTGTGTATCTCAAAGTCTCACCCTTGAAGGGCCATCGCGTTTGGCATCAAGGGCAAGTTGGCTCCTCGATATGTTGGGCCCACCGTATCATCGAGAAAGTTGGAGCAAGCAAGCATGCATTGGAGCTACCACCGCACTTGAGGGTGTGCATGATGTGTTCCATGTTTCACACCAAGAAGTGCCTCCGTGTCCCGATCGAGGAAGCTCCATTGGAGGTTCTCGATGTATGTGAGAATTTGACCTACCGCGAGCATCCTGTCAGATTCTTGAGGAATCTGAACGGAGGACGAGGAACCGTGTCATCAAGTTCCTTAAGGTTCTAAAGTGGTCAAACCATTCTCAAGATGAAGCAACTTGGGAGCGTGAAGATCGCCGTCGCAGATTTTCCTTCCTTCTTCTCCGAGTAAAATGTAATCTCTGCCGAGATTCTTGTAAGGGGAGAGTTGTAACATCCCAATTTTAGGCTTGTGTTTCAAATGTAAGAAAATCAGTAGAAATTAAAACTTTGTCTTACATCATGTAATTCCTGAGGTGCCAAGAAATTCTTGTACAAGGGATTATGGAAATACATTGTCACAAGTCTTGTTGATCCAAATCTTGTTATTCCAAAAACAATCTTGTCAAATCTTATGGTCATCCTCTGGGAATAATTTTCCTAAGTCTCTGTGATGGTATGTGACCCCTCTGAAAAATCTCACAATTTTTAGAAATTGTTTTGAAAATTTTTAGAGGCAACAAACCTGCTTTGACTCTCACCAAACATTAAAGCAGAGCCTTGCAGAATTTTTGGAGATTTATTCGCAGTATAAAAATCTCTGAAAATTTTACACAAGGTTAATATCTGAGTTAGCAAGCTCCTGTAAAATTTTCATAATTTTTGGAGTTATTTTGCTACCTCAAACAAATCTTTCAAAGTCTCTGCTTTTATTTCAAAGTCAAACTAGGTTTTATCATTACTTGGTTCGAGTCGACTCTGCTCGAGCCAATCGACTTGGTCCACCAACTAAACGCACCGAGCCACTCTTTAAAGAGAGCGTTGAATCTCGCCCGTTGATTTCAATCGCACGGTTCGCGCGCTGTAAGACTTCTCCCTTCCGCTGCAAGTTTGGTTGTCAACCGTTAGATCTCAATCCAACCGTGGTCCTCCGAAACCTTCGGACCTCTCCGGCTGTATTTTTGAATCTGAGCCGTTGGATTAAGATCCAACGCCGCGCACTTCGTCGTAAATAAGAGTTGCGACGTGGAGCTATCTCGAGCCGCTCAATTCTAATCGGCGGTTCGTGATCCTCTCCGCTGCTTTTAAAGCCCGTAGGCGTGGCGCTATCTCACCGCTCGTGTCTCATCCAACGGCCGTGAGTCGCTCGAAGCTTTTGCGCTGTCATCTTCAACCTCCCGCCAGTAAAACAAAGCAAGGCATGGTGAGGTCATTTCTGCTCCCTAAAGCCACCCTAGCCGACGTGTAGTGGTATGGGCGGTACATCAGCCAGGCCATGCCCTAAAACACGCCTTCACCTCTTTCCTTGCTCACGCACTCGTGCTTTGTGTTTTGCCGCCCGAGAGGAGTGGTGCAAACCCTAACACTTTCATGGCCTTATAAGCACCCAAACCCCTTCCCGGTATGTCTTTAGACCACCACCAAGCTTCACTCCACCGTGTTGGAGCTTAACACCTCAAAAATGGCAAACCGCCATTGTTGACCCGTGGAGCTCCATTGGTGTTCTTGGTGTTCCAAGGGTCCTCCTTCACGCTCTTTGCCCTAACCTCATCTATTTATCACCTTGAACATTTCCCCTCACTTAATTTTGGATTTGATTCTCGTGAATTGTCCAATTTGGGGTTTGTTCAAATTCGGCCGAATTGGTCATCTTCTTCCTCACTGTGAGTGCTCCATTTTCCAATTCTTTGCTCTTATAGCTTCGTGGATCACAAATGAAGCTATTTTGATGCTTGGTATCACTCATATGGCTCAGGTGTCGCTTTGGTCTTCTCCAAGTCCGCGAGCTTCACCTTGATCAAGCATCTCCGCCATCTTTAAAGCTTCCGTCGCTAAGGTAGCTTCTTATTAGTCCTTAGAAGCTTTGGCACCCGCTTCTGACCGCAATGAGCTTTTTCGCTATTTTCATGTTTAGCAAGAAAGCCCTGCTTATTTTTCCGCTAGCCAGCGTTTCACTCCTCGCGGCGAGAATGCTACCATTAGACTCGCAGCTATTGCGATTCCATTTAGTACTTGGTGAGCGCCACGCACGCTGTCGCCATGATTCGCTGAAGCCACTCGGTTTTGCCGCACACGCCTCCCGTTGGGCTACCGTTAGACACATTAATTACCAATCATTAGTTATTAATTGTGTCTTAATCATTATTATTGAGCCACCACCAGTGGGCCCAATATCCTTAAATCGATCTTCCGTTCACTCCGCACCGCTCCGACATCATTAATGTCAATCATTGCTTAATTAAATGAGTCGGCATTTAATCGCCGTTTAATTAACCTCTCGTCATCGGCCCGAGGGATTAAAATCAAATTCCGTAGTCATTAGTATCTATTTAATGATCATCATTAGTGGCATTAATTCCGCCCCTAACCACCACTCTCGGGCCGACAAGTGGGTCCAGCGCAACTGCACGGGGGTAAACCCGTAGCGTGGGTGACTCGAAGTCACCGACATGCGGTCCCACATGTCAAGATCCTCGCTTGAACTCCGATCATCACCCACCGCTCATTTTTAGATCCGCGGTCTTGATCGTGAGTGCATTCGACCATCCGGCTCCCTCATCATCTCGACCGCCGATCTTGCGATCAATGGTCGAGATCGTGTGCAATCGACAATCCGGTTGTTGGTGCGCTCGGGCCGCCCATCCGCCGACCGCGCCGGATTGGCCTAAGCAACCGCACCGTCCCGCTGCATACACTCGTGTGAGCCGTTGATCTTGATCCAACGGTGGACCCCGACAGGTTTGGCGCAGGCGCTATTTCCAGCGCGCGTGGTTGGATTTAAATCTACGCCACTGGCGCCCACGCCATTTTCTTTGTTTTGGGTTGTTCTCAGTATTTCAAGAAGTACTTATTTAACAACCAAAATGATGTAAAACTTTAGAAACTCATAACTAATTCATTTTAGCTACCTTTAGTTAATTCCAACTGTAATAAATTATGTTATCACTTTAGCTTATTATAAAATGGATTTAAGCATGTTCCAAAGAGCGTAAAATTATATAACTAGGAATAACTTGAATTGTCATTTTGAATATTCCGTAAATGAATAAAGCTTTAGAAAATGCATATCTTGCTCTGTATGTCCAAAATGAATGATTCCCACTTTGATAAATTTGTTATTAACCCATGTTAATATAAAAATGATGGTAGGTCCAAGATTGTAACAGTAAACCTTGATTAATGATTTAGTACCTATTTCTAGCATTTAGAAAATTCGAAGACTTATAAATGCACAAGTAATTCTCTGTAAATGCAAAATATATTTGATAAATTCTAGAAAACCCTCTGTTGGTATACTCAGAAATTAGTTTTGAACATATTTATGCTCCCGAAAGTGCACTATGCCAATTTTGCATCTTAGAAAATCATAACTAAATCACTTTAACTCCAAATGACCTGAAATTTTATATGGGTTACCTATATACCAGTAGGTAGCTACCATAAAAATTCCAGCCTCAAAATCTCTCTAGAAAATATTTTTGCTACAGTGCTAATTATGGTAAAAATGTATTTTTATGCATTATCTTTGCACCACAAATCCAAATTAGGTTTTTCCAGTTTCTATGTCTAGGTTTATTCGTATTCTACCTTATGTGGAAATTTCTGTCGCATTTGGTTAAGTTTTGCTTGCTCTTTTGTTTATTTGTGGCTCGCCTTATTGGTTGTTCTTGGTTCTTTTGCCTTTCGCTTAGGATTCGACATTTGCGGTAATCCCGAGATCGATCCTCCGCAACCAATTGAGCAACAAGAAGAAGGCAAGCAGTTTGATCATGTTAATCCCAGTATTTTAAGTATTTATGTTGTTTACAAATTCTATGTATGCATTGCTACTTTGTTTTAATAGTTGGCCTAGTAGATGCATTTCCTTAGCAAATGATTATCCTCTACTACCATGAGCCTAGGTTACTTGCTGTGATTAAGAGTTCGTGAGGGGCTCTTGTCACTTAGTAGTTGCGAATTAATTGCTTAGCCATGCCTAGCTTTCGTAGAAATGGGCGGTTATCGACTTGTCGATAACCTTGATCACACAAAACTTATTATGAATTATGATTTCCACCTTGTGCCATGTCTACTTATGAAAACTAAAACTAAAAGCAAAATGATTTAGACTTGGGCACAATGGTATGTTGGTGTGATTCTCGTGTGATCGAATGGTGCCTAAGTCAACAAGGACCGAACATCTTGTTACACTAAACCAAGCATTCTCGTGCATAACCACACTAGAGGGATATGGGACCTCTCTTGACTAAGTACTTTGGGGGGTGTTAATTAATGAGTCGCGTGGTGGGTTGCATATGGAATATATGCAACATGGACGTGTTTGTGGGGAGGGGAGCACCCGCCGAGGCGGTGTCTCCCGCTCCACGATGGGTCCTTGTGATCCATATTTCGTCCAGATCACTAAGGGTTAACCCCATACGTGCGGCTCTTGATTAGCTCAATCCATTGGAAATGTCTCAGAGGACTTAGCCGTGCAGCAGGCATACCAAAGGTAGTGTGCTTCATCCGTGGCGGAAAAGGCGGTCTGAAGTGTGGGTACATTGGTACACCCCTGCAGGGTATTAAAACTATTCGAATAGCCTCGTCCTAGGTTATGGACACGCTTGGGGAGGTCTTTCAAGAGTTAGACTACAACCTTTTAAATTAAAACTTGATGGGTGGTACGAATCGGGATTCGTGCTATGTTGTGGTGACTATTGGGGTAGTCACTTCTGTGGTTACTTGTATGTATCTGCACTTCATCAGTTACTTTGATAACTAAAAAGATTTGCAAACTTGCTTTTGAAATGTATTACATTATTGCAAATAAAGTTGGCTTCATGCAAAATAAGACATACAACCTCCACCTAAATAAGCTTGCATGTAGTTATGAATAGGTCTGCTATTCCACACGTCGCTCTTAAGGGCACAAAGACAATCTTTGTACTCGATGCTATGCTTAATTGTTTTGTTGCAGAGGAAGAAGGTGAGTCTGAAGGGCCTCACTTTTGTGAGTCAGGTTGTGGTAGCTTGCGGGCGACTAGCTTGATGGCCTGGCCGGTTGCCTTGTGGGTGTGTGGCTAACCTGGCCGACTTTTGTTCTAGCCATCTTATGGCGCTTTGCTTCACTGTCATTCTTGTATATTGATCTATTTGGCCTCGGCTCTCTTTTGTAATAACCTTACTTTATGTCGTTGTTGAACTTAGTGATATTTGTTGTATGGAAATGATGTGTAATTTTGTGATGATGTGCATATGTTGCAATTCTGGGAAACATATGTCCATCGAGGCTTAGAATGTTTAATTAGTAATGCTAAACCATTTGGAGGTTAAGTGTTACTAGTTAAATATTCCGGGTCCTCACAAGCATAATGGCCCTTGAGTTTGCAGAGGAAACAAGTGACATCGGCTAGATTATGAGGTCGCTCACGACTCGCAGGTGCACGAGATTGGGGCACGACCTGCAGAGGACGAGGGGTGGCCGCACTCTCCTTAGGACAATTATGCGCATAGTGACCCTTGTTGTTGCAGAAGAAACAAGTGACATCGCCTATCCACGACGCTATGACGATCCTTTGGCTTTCCTTCGCTCCAAAGAACAATGGGATTTTCGACCACAATCAAAGTTGGGGAAGGTATAAATCGGTATTTGTCCCAGCCTCGGATGGATCATCCAGAACTTCTTTGATTTGATGCATTGGTGGTCGCGGTGCCTTCGGACGATCGAAGAAACAATCGTTGTAGTTCTAGTGACCGCGACACCGTTCATACTACACTCCTTGGGATATCGATTGCTTCCTCGCAGAGGAAACAAGTGATTCTCGCAATGGACAATTTCCGTGCAAGTGGTCTCGCACAATTTGGACAAGTCGTGGTACACTCGCCGTGGTGTCCTTCCTCACCACAACGTGGCGGACCTTAACCGCCCTACTTGACAATCTTCACGACGTGGCTCTCCTCACCAAGGTCATAGCAGAAAGGAGGTAGTTGCTGCCTCGTGGCAATGGGAACAAGCTCCATCACAAACACCAGTGGAGGCACTGAGAGTCTTGTTCGAAATCGAGACGTGGAGATTTATCTCCTCCACTGTGTCGACCTAGTCCGCACTTTGATCGCCCGCATCCTGTATGAAGAGATGGGTTAGCAACAACAACCCAAAACTAGAAGTCGAACGACGCGAAGAAAAACCGAGGACTAGGAGTCCTACCAAAGTTGGGTGGGGATAGGTACTAAGATGGACAAGGACAAGCCCAAACCAAAGCAAGGAAAAACAATTAGAATTCCACCAAACGAACCTAAGCTCAAAACCAACATAAAACCAACGCAAGAGCTCAATTTACTAATGCAATTCTGGTATGACTAACTCGTATGGAAGAACGAGCAATCACTTAGGAAGGTGAAATTTCAGAAATCAACCTTGGCTTAAAACAGCTAAAAAGCAAGGTAAAACCACCTAAATGAGGGTCAGACACGAAGCTAACTCATATCACTCGTTACCCTTTTATTCCCACAAGTTTTAATTGAATTTACCTCTCATTTCCTACCTCCTATACTAATTACTAGCTAGCTGTCCAAATTTCTTTCTCCAAGCTCTCATGGTTCTCCCAAAACCAATTTAATCGATAGAGGCTAATTTTTGAAAGGAAGAGAGGAACAACTTTTTCAAAACTTAGGTGAGAGTAAGGCGAGATGAGCAAGCTAAGATAGGTAAGGAGTAAAATTAGAGAACTTACTTAAGTTTTCATAAACTATTTAAAAGTAAGTTTTCAAAATATCCTAGAGGCGACCAAGCTAGGGTTTCTATGGTCAAGATGGCTCGATACCAACTTTAGAGGACTCCTGAATATTTAACTAGTAACACTTAACCTCCAAATGGTTCTAGCATTACTAATTAAACATTCTAAGCCTCGATGGACATATGCTTCCTGCATTGCAACATATGCACATCATCACAAAATTACCCATCATTTCCATACACCATACAACACTAAGTTCAATAACGACATACATAAAGTAAAGTTATTACAAAGAGCCGACCGCCAAATAGAACAATATACAAGAATGACAATGAAGCAAAGGTGCCATAAGATGGCTAGAACGAAAGTCGACCGGTTAGCCATACACCCACAAGGCAACCGACCGCCGCCAAGCTAGACGCCACGAAGACTACCACAAAGACACCACAAAAGTGAGGACCCTCAAGCTCACCTTCTTCCTCTCGCAACAAATACATTTATGCAAGATAACCGAGTACACAAAGGTACTCGCAAGATCGACGTGTGGAATAGCGGCACCTATTCATAAACTACATGCAAGCTTATTTAGGTGGAGGTTGTATGTCTCATTTTGCACAAAGTCAACTTTATTTGTAATAATGTAATACATTTGAAAGCAAGTTTGCAAATCTATTTTGTTGTCAACATAAAAGCGTAATAAAGATACATACAAGTAACCACTGAAGTGACTATCCCAATAGTCACCACAACATAGCACTAATCCCGATTCGTACCACCCATCAAGTTTTAATTAAAAGGTTGTAGTCTAACTCTTGAAAGCTTACCCAAGCGTGTCCATAACCTAGACGAGGCTATTCGAATAGTTTTAACCCCAGAGGGTCTGTACCAATGTACCCACACTTCGCATCGCCTTTAAGCCACAAAGCACACTTCCAAGGTATGCCGCACGGCTATGTCCTACGAGACGCTTTCCACTATTGTGCATTAACCACGAGCCGCTCGTATGGATAGAAACCCATACGCTTACATTGCAAGTCGAAGACAACCACCATCACGGGAAGCCTTTCTGACACTACAATGCTCCCACCTCCATCCTCCTGCGACTCCTGACCCAAGCCAATACACGCCAAAGTACTAAGTCAAGAGAGGTCCCATACCCTCTAGTGTGGTCAAGACGCATAAATTGCTTCTGATAATGTGTACTCACAAGATGTTCGGTCCTTAATTGACTCTGCACCCTTCCAATACACCGAAAATCACACCATCTTACCATTGTGCCCAAGTCTAAATCATTTTGCTTTTTAGTTTTAGTTTTCGTAAGTAGACATGGCACAAGGTGGAAATCATAAATCATAATAAGTTTTATATGATCAAGATTATCGACGAGTCGATAACCGCCCATTTCTACCGAAGCTAAGCACGGCTAAGCAATTAATTCGCAACTACTAAGTGACAAGAGCTCATCCACGAACTCTAAATCACAGCAATGCCTAGGCTCATGGTAGTAGAGGATAATCATTTGCTAAGGAAATGCATCTATTAGGCCAACTAACAACAATAGTTTAACACAAAGTAGCAATGCACACATAGAAGTTGTAATCAACATAAATACTTAAAATACGGGGATTAACATGATCAAACTGCTCGCCTTGCTGGATTTGTTCTTGCTGCAGAGGGGAGTGCTCAGGTTCAATAAATTCTTCGGAACCTAACGCGAAAAGGCGATAAAAACCGATAAGAACGAAGAACACCAAAAGGAACTCAACAGCAAAGAACATCCAAATCCCATGAAATTTCTACAGCAGCTAGAGGTTGATTTTAGACAATTTTAGAAACAAGAATCACTTCATTTGGACTAAGCATGACAAAGTTATGGCTAAAACTAGTTCTCTGAGCCTATAAATTCTTTAAATTAATTAGTGATACTGTTCATGGCGAAAATTTCTAGAATGATCTAAGCTCTGAAATTTTTATGGTATGTAGATTATGACATCCTAATGACAGCAAGGTTGAGTTTACTAAATTTGAAGTTATAATGATTTACTTATGATTTTTCTAAGTTGCAAACTAGCATAATGCACTCTCCGTAAATATAAACATGTGCAAAACCTATTTCACATTAAAGTATGATAAATGTATGATTTTCTAGCATCAACTTTATATTTTTAGGACTTACAGGAATTACTTGTGTCTTTTACAACATTAAATGAATTTTAAATGCTACTAATAAGGTCAAATTTATTAACATATTTTTCTCGTGTCGGTTTGAGCCTACAACCATCTTTAGATTAAAGTTTAGTTAATAACAAATTTATCAAAGTTAAAATCATTTAATTTGCGTGATATACGTAAAAGATATGCATTTTCTAAGTTTTAATTCAATTTCGAATATACAAATATGGCGTAAAACAAGCTATTAAAGATTACGCATTTTCTACCACGTACATAGCTAAAAGCATTTTTATATTAAACTTTAGTGAAATACAAATTTATTACAGCTTGGTTTCATTTAAAAGGATCTATTCGATTTAGATATGAATTTCTAAAGATTTGATACAATTTTTCAGCTTGACAAAAACTACTTACGTAAATAAACAACACTTAACCGTAAAAGAATCGACGTGGACAACTATGGGCCTTTGATTTGGAATCCAACTGCGCGCGAGCGACCGAACGGCTCAATACATCACGCACAGTCGATCAAGAATCGGAGGGTCCATAATGAGTGTGGTTCGGGTGACCCGAACAGCAGACGAACCACACCACCGATCAAGCGATGAACGCCCACGCCGATGAGAGGATCGGGTGACCGATCGGCGCAACGATCTGGATCGCAGATCGCGAAATGGACGATGGTCAATGAACGAAGTGCAACTAGGAGCGCTGACACGTGGGGTCGCATGTTAGTGACTGAGAGTCACACATGCGAGCTTTAACACACGCGTCTGAGCTCTTGCCTCACATGGCGTTGACTTAAAGAGGATCTTTAGGATGCTAATTAATTACTAATGACCAATGATTAATGATGATTAGCAATTAATGTGTCCTAACGATTTTGAACAGAGGTGATTTAAGTGATTGGGGCCCACCCGCAAAGGGCACAAAGGACGATTTAGGACTAATTAAATGCTAACAATGATTAACATTTAATGAACTCAAAATTAGTCCGAATGACCCCGAGATCGAGGTTTAAGGCCTCACGGCCCACACGCCGATGACCCAAAAGACCATTTCGCACACATTAATGATAGGACAGGATTTAATGATAATCATTAGCATTAATGATGTCCAAAACACTAGGTTAATGCCACGGTGATTACAGAGGGTTGGGCCACATGTTAGTGAGACATTTAGGTCACATTAAGACACAATTAATACTTCTAATGATTGACAATGATTGCATTAATCGTGTCCTAATAATTTGACGAAACGGAGTTTCACCGACAAAAACCGAAAGAAGAATAAATGCTTGTCGCCGCGATCTTGGCATGCGCGGCGCTCAAATACCAAAATGGGTTCGCAATAGCGCAGCGACCCAATGGTGATGACCTCGCCATGCGTGGTCTAGAAACGCCATGAGCCGAAAACAAAGATGGAGCCATTTCTGCAAAACATGAAAATAGCAAATGCTCCATCATAGCTCCAAGAAAACGAAAGCCAACACTCTAGGGACTAATAAGAAGCTACCGAGCCACGGTGAGCTTCAAAAGTGGCCTGAGAAGCTTGAACGCGATGAAGTTCACCGAGCCGAGGAAGATGAAGTGGAAAACGACAATCGAGCAAAATGAACACCAATGGGTGATCAAAATAGCATCATTAGGGTTCCCACAAGCTCCACAAGTAAGCAATTGCAAAAGAACCACTTACCGAGTTGGAGAAGAAAGGGTGAAATCGTTGAAATCTCCAAACTTAAAATTGAGTGATTCTGTGAATGCAACCCAAAATTAAGTTAGGGAAATATAAAGGAAGTTGAGGGGTTCAAAAGGGTGCAAGAAATATTGAAGGTGAACCACTAGACACCAAGATCCGCATTGGAGCTCCACGGTTGAAAATGGTGTTTTGAAGATTTGAAGTGGTTTTGAGCTCAAATACAGAGAATGAGCAAAGTGTGGTGTAAAGGAACACCGTGAGGGACTAAGGGGTTATTTATAGAGGAAGGATTAGGTTTCGAGCACACACATGAGTCCATGGTGAGCTCGGATCATGGCACGGTCATGGACCAAGAAATGATGGGAGCAGCTGAGACTCGGGATGGAGGAGCCGAAAGCCTGGGGTGCATTTAATGCCCCACAGAGTGATGTTGACGAGAGGGAGCTCGATTTGACAATGCGCAACCGCTCTTTCTCTCTCTCTCCTTCTGCCATTGCTTGCATGCGCCGCACGGAGGGCCAGAGGAGGAAGAAGAATAGAGAAGGAAATCGTGGCCGTCAGATCTGAGATGGATTGCTGCGATTGAAAGGGTCCAGCTGAGGGTTTCTAATGCTCCAAGCAATCAGGGCGGTCCGATCAAGATTGAACGGCTGAGATCAATTGGGACTTTCGGGTGACCCGAACAGCCGTTCAATAAGGACGCCCGATCTTAATCCAACGGCTCAAAAGAATGTGATGATCGCGGTGGGTTCGAACGGCATCACCAACGAGCCGAGCGATGCAAATCCAACGGCCGAAATTGATCGTGCGTGTTAGAAAGGGCTCAGTGCAGTTAGTTGATCAGGCTCAACCAAGTGGCTCGAGCTCGAGTCCGACTCAAACCCAAGGAACAGTGAATCAGCTTTAGGTTTTAAATTTAAGCTGAGACTTTTGAGGATTTAAAAGAGGTAGCAAAACTACTCCAAAAATTCTGAAATTTTTACAGGAGCTTGCTAGGTGAGTTATTGACCTTGTATAAAATTTTCAGAGGTTTTTGTGTTATACATTTTCTTCCAAAAATTCCACAAGGTGCTAGTCTTAGGTTTGACTGGAAGTCAAACAGGTTTGATTGCCCTCTAAAATATTCAAACAATTTCTAAAAATTGTGAAATTTTTCAGAGGGTCTGAGATCATCCCAAGAACTTAGGAAAAAATATTTCCAGAGGATGATCAAAAGGTTTGACAAGATTGTTTTTGAAGGATCAAGATTTGGATCAAAGACTTGTGACTTTGTGTTTCCATGGCTCTTGTACAATAATTGTTTAGTACACACAGGAAATACATGACGTAAGAAAAAGTTTTAATTTCTACTCATTTTCTTGCATTTGGAACACAAGCCCAAAATTGGGATGTTACAGGGAAGCTCCTCATCGGAACCAGCCGGCTGACTGTTGCGGGTAGTTCTTGCCATCCTGTTCCATAAAAATAGGTTAAACACAACTCTGGAACAGGAGACAAAGAAAAACAACTAACCATTATACAAAACCAACTCTAATAGCTCAAGTATCAACATAAAATTGCAGCAAGATCACAAAGATAATATCCATCTCCCTATTATGACTAACTCGTATGGAAGGACGAGTAATCAACCTTTAGGGATGCAAATTTCAGAACATTAACCTTTGTTCGAACAGCTAGGAAACAAGGTGAAAAAATTAACTAAAGAAAGGTTAGACACTTAGATAACTCATCTCACTTCTTACCCTTTTATTCCCACAAGTTTCAGTTGAATTAACCTCTCATTTTCAGCATTTTCTACTAATTAAATGCTAGTTGTTCAGAAATTGTGCTTGCTGTCCAGATTTTCTTCCTCCAGTTTCTGGCCGAAAGTTGTAGCTTTAGGAGCTTCTAATCTTCACAAGACAGCCAACAACTTCATCTTATAACTCTCAAGGTTTACCTAAAACCAATCTACGATTAACAACTATCTTTTGAAAGAAGATGAGAGGAAAATCAGCTTCTTAAATCCAATTCGAATAAGGTGAGATAAGCAAGCTAAGATAGATAAGAAGTAAAATCTGAGAACTTACTTACGATTTTCAGGAAAGCACCTGATATTTGGAAAGTAAGTTTTCAAAATATGCTAGGGATGACCAAGCTAGGGGTTTCTACGGTCGGATGGCTCGATACAAACTCAGTGAGACCCGGTTTATTAAATTGTAATACTTAACCTTCCACCGGTTCTAGTATCACAAATAGAATAACTCGTGTCTCGATGAATTTGTGCTTCCCAGAGAATGCAGCACACATACATCATACCAAAGCATGCATCAATTCCATACAGAATATAACGGTCTACCAAAAGACATACATAATATAAGTTATTACAGAGCAGTGACCAGGCCAAATGACATAAATATCAAATAACAAATGAAGCAAAAGTTGCCATAAGATGGCTTAAACCAAAAGACGACCGTTAGCCACAAAACACCACAGGGCAACCGACCGGGCCGCCAAGCTAATCGCCCCAAACACTGCCACAGCACAACTCACAAAAGTGAGGCCCATCGGGCTCACCTTCTTCCTCTGCACAATACAAGCAATGCAGGTGAGTACAATAATGTACTCGCAAGACTTACGAGTAACAAGCCTATATATAACTACATGAAAGCTGTATCACAGGAAGATTGGTTATATGGTTATTTGGACGCATAAAGCTAGTTTCATTTGCAATAAGGTAATAGATTGAAAGCAATTTAACAATTCAGTTTTAAGCATTGAAATAACAACGAGTAACAATATTTAAAAGTAACCACCTAGAAGTGACTATCCCAATAGGCACCACAAATAGCATGAATCCCTGATTCATACCACCCAATCAAGTTTTAATTTTAAAAAGGTTGTAGCCTAACTCTTGAAAAGCTTATCCAAGCGTGTCCATATCCTAGGACGAGGCTATTCGAATAGTTTGTAATCCCTGCAGGGGTGTACCAATGTACCCACACTTTAGACCGCCTTTTTGCCAAGCTATTAAGCACACTTCCATTGGTGTGCCGGCACGGCTAAGTCCTACGAACCCTTTCCAATGGAATATGCTAATCAAGAGACGCACGTATGGGGGTTAATCCTTAGTGATCTGCCGACGAAATATGGATCACAAGGACCCATACGTGGAGCAGAACACACCGGCCTCGGCGGGTGCTCCTCTCCTCACAAACATGTCCATGTTGCATATAATTAAATATGCAACCCACCACGCGACTCATTAATTAACACACCCCAAAGTACTCAGCTAAGAGAGGTCCCATATCCCTCTAGTGTGGTTCGCACGCACAGAATGCTCGGATAACAGATACTCACAAGTAGTTCGGTCCTTAATTGACCCGGGCACCATTCCAATCACACCCAACAGATCACACCATCTTACCATTGTGTCCAAGTCTAAATTGTTTTCATTTTCAGTTTTAGTTTTGCAATTGAGACATAGCACAAGGCTGAAATATACAGATTATAACAGTTTGTGTGATCAAGGTTATCGACAAGTCGATAACCGCCCATTTCTACCGATAGCTAAGCATGGCTAAGCATAATGACACGTAAGCTACGAAGTGACAAGGGTCCATCCAGCGAACCCAAAATCACAGCAAGTAATCCTAGGCTCAGTAGTAGAGGAATAAACATTTCCTACTGATCATGCAGCTACTGGGCCAACTATCGACAATAGTTTAAATCAACATAGCAATGCATACATAGAATTTGCAAACAACATATTAGAATTTAAAAATAGTAGGAACAATATGATCAAATGATGCTACATCGCTGTTTGGCCGGAGGCAGATCGATGGTCGTGGCTCGAATCAATAATAATATTGTCTTCGGAACCTAACGCGAAAAGGCGATAAACTAATAAGAACGAAGAACACCAAATAAACTCCAACAGCAAAAGACATCCATATCAAATGAAATTTACACAACAGCTAGGGAATGATTTTAGACAATGATAGGAACAAGAATCATGCAATTTGGACTAAGCATGCAAAAGATATAGACAAAATACTCTTTCTCAGCTTTAAAATCAACCTAATTAATTATTGGTACTGTTCATGGTGAAATTTTCTAGAATGATCTAGGGTCGAAAATTTTTATAGCAAGTAGATTATGACATCCTAATAACAGCAAAGTTGAGTTTACTAAATTTGGAGTTTTACACATTTACTTATGATTTTTCTAAGCTGTAAACCTAATGCAAGTCATTTTACAGAATTTTAACTATGCTTAAAACCTATTTCATATTAGAGTACACTAACAAAGGAAATTAACAAAATTGATTTTGCACAAATTGGAAATCTACCGAAAAAGATATGCATTTTTCAAGTTGTAAACCTATTTCTGGAATATTCAATATTGGCAGAAATCAAATTATTCTAGTTTCAATATTTTCTGCTACTGAAAAACACTTAGTTGCATTTTTATATTAAACTTTAATGATAACAGATTTTATTACAGTTGGAATTACCCAAAAAGTAGTTAACATGAATTAGTTATGAGTTTTTAAAGTTTAAACGAAATTTTTAGATGATAAATAAAAGCTTACTGAAAAATATTCGAACTTAACAGAAAATAAGCGACGTGGACGCTTGACAACCCTTGATCTAAAATCCTACGGCTCACGTGCGCCGGGAACAGCGCACGCGCGCACGACTCTCGAAAGGATCTCACCGTTGGATCAAGATCCAACGGCACATGCGAGGGAATGCATCCGGACGGTGCGGTTGCTTGGGCCAATCACAGCCGCAGATCTGCAGATGGACGGCCCAGAGCGCACCTTCTGTCGGATGGTCCGAATGCATACGGGATCTCAGCCGTTGATCACAATATCGACGGTCAAGAATGATAGAGGCAACCGGAGGGTCCGAATGCACTCTAGATCTGGGCCGTTGATCACGGGATCGACGGTCCACGATCAACAAAGTGCTACGCATGGGACTTAAGTGCGCGGGGAGGATTTTAATGAGGACCCACATGTCAGAGAGATAGAGGGACAATTAAGACAACGATTAATTACCAGGAACCAATGATTAGTGATTGACTAGTAATTAATGTGTCCTAAAGATCCTCGCATAGAGGTGGATTTAAGGGATAGGGGCCCACCTGGCAGTGAGACATTTGCCAAATGAGACACATTAATTGCTAACCAAAGATTAGCAATTAATGACCCCAGATTGTGCCTTAATGAACTCTGGACTACGACTTAAGGCCTACGGGTCCACATGACAGCGACACAAAGATCCAGGTTAAGACGCATTAATTAACCCAATGATTAACAATGATCAGATCATTAAATGAGTCCTAATGACGACCGAAAACGGAGGGATTACGCCGACAAAAACCCGAGCGGCTTCAACGGCTTGTCGCGGCGACATCGGCGCATGGTCGTTTACTAAGAACTAAAATGGAACCGCAATAGCACTACGAACCTAATGGTGGCAACCTCTTCGGCGGTGATGGACCAGAACGCCGACTAGCCGAAAAAACGAAAATGGAGCTCTACTTGTAACAACCCCAAAATTAGGGTTTGTATTTTAAATGTATAAAAGTATTAAAATTTAAAAACTTTTGGTTGTATCTCTTGATCATGCTCATGATTTCCCAAAATCTTGTGCACAATTTTAAACTTTTGATGTTTTGTATTGAAGTTGTGTTGGAAATTTCAAACCTTTTAAACTTAAATTCCATTTCTATTTGAATTCCATAAAAATGTATGAATAAAAGTTTCCAAAAATAATTTATTCAAATACTAGAATAATTATCATGAATAAATATAAGTTTTACCAAATTTTTGGAACTGGATTCAACTCTCAGAAAATTCAAACACATTTCAATGGCACAATTTAGGTTTGAATTTAAACTTTACAAATTATGTCTTGAACAATGAGGTCTAATATTTTATTTGAGAACTGCACTATCCCAGGAACCTCTTTGATTAATTTCAGAATTTTAGGATTTTTATTGCTATTTTTAGTGGCTTGGTCAAATTGGAAGGGCTGTTTTGAATTTTGGTCAACTGTTGGACTCAGCCCTAACCCAACCGACCGGACCCGACTCCCATTTTGGCTTAGCCGAACCAGCTCCCGGAGCCACCTTCTCCTTGCCGTGACCCGTGGACCCGGTGCCCATACCTTCTTCTCCACCGACCAAGGCGGTGGAGCTCGGCGCTGTTTTTCTTCCTCCCCGCACGCACCCGAGCGGCCGCTCTCTCTCGGCGTCAAGCCACAGGCTCTTGATGCCACGTCGCAAGCATGCAACACCGCGCTGTCAATCGCCGTCGCTCAATTGCACTGTGCCGCCAAACCTCGTCAAGTCATTGCTCTTGCCTCGCATCTGAGCAAATCACCGAGCCACCACCGAGTGCATCGCCCGCCATCGTCTTCTCCGTCCGCTGTCTACAAAGTGGCATCCTCAAGCTACCGAGCCCCTTTGTTTTCCCACTGCCTCCCAACTCCACCGTCCTCACCCCGGCTCTTCCCACCGCCACTCTTGGCCATGGCTGCACCACCTCCAAGTTCACCGGCGGCATCGTTTGACTCGGGCCTTCATCTTCATGTTCCCTATTATCGCATGGTCTCTCTCTTTCTATCCCTCAAAACTTTTCGCTCTCATTGCAATGAAGTCACAGAACACGGGCTTCTTCTTCAAGACCGGCGACTTTCGGTTCACGATCGCCACATCCGTCATTGCCTCGAGCAAACCGGTGAGGCCCTTACCCATTTATCCGTGTCATCCCATGTTCTATATCCCTAGGGTCTTTTACTCCTTGTTAATTCGACTCTATCACCGTAGATTCGCTGCACCTTGGTCCTCTTCCCCAAAACCGGCCAAAGCTGCCTCCACCGCCACCATTGGCCCTCTGGAGAAGCTCTCTCCAATTAACTTCACCTGGAGCACCGCTCCGACGCCCCGATGCTTCCCCAACCGGCGGCCAAGCCTCCACTGCCGCCTAGGCCACCACCACCGCGAGCTTCCTGCGCGCCCCTCGCTCCGTCGCCGCCCACTCGGTGCTCCCGCCTCCACCGACCGCATGGTGAGCTTCCTACCACCTCTCTCAAGCCCATGCTCACCTTCCTTTCTCCTCTCCTCTCCTCCGCCGCCGCCTCCATAAGCCCGCCGCACCGGCCGCTCCCGACGCCGCCGCCGCCATTGTCACGCCGCCACACCGCTCCGGCCTCCCAAGACCACCTCTAGCCTCACTAGCCCCTGTCAACCCATTTTCGTAGCCTCCCCACGCCGCAGCTCCATCACCGCGACATGAGCCACTCTGAGCGGCTCGAGCCTTCCTCTCATCTTGTCCTCTTTATACTCCTCGGTTTGTTCTTTCTCTGCACAATAGGAGCTTTTGTCGATAGTAGTGAGATAGGAGGTTAGGTGATAACGATAAGTGCACTAAGTAATTAACTTGAGATTGGAAGGCAAATTAGAGTTTGATTAGGGAGGGTATCCTAAGATGATTGGATAGAATGTTGAGTTTCAGACAATAGAGCTCCGGGGAAAACTGACAACAGTCTGATTATGTTTCTCAACCAAAACATACTCTGACTAACAAGCTATACTAGTTAAAACAGAATTAACATCAGCTTTGCCTAACATATTTGCAATAACCTGTTAACAGCTAAATCAAGTAGCTAAAAGAAGTCATTGATTTAAGTAGCCTTGTTGAAATAGATTCAATAAGTGAAAAGTTTAGTTAAATACTGCTCCCTGTAAACAACTTCGTCTCCTTGCCCAAAGTATCCGAACATGAGCAGTAGGAAGATTGAGGAGAATTAAAAGTGACAAAAAAAAACTGAATGACATGGTTAATACGAATAGTTTGAAATCCTGTTAATTCAAATAGCCTTTTTGGACATTTCTCTAGCAGAAGGTCCAACCTAATCAAGTGATTAGCTCTTGATGCCCAAAGAAGATAGGGGTCAACAGACTTGCAGTTAGCAATCTTCCTTCTCAAATTGTGAAGTCAAATAACAGTGTTAACTGCTAGTCTGTTAAATGAGCTGATAAGCAGAGAAGGTTCTAAGAAGATAGAATACTTTTGTCAGTTAAACTCACTTGTAAGACCAGCCATCTAACACTACCTGATCATATAGCTGATCATGGAACCACTCAATTGAATCAACCGAATTGAAATCTGAGTTTTTAAAAGGAGTTAGTGTGAAACACTTCATTTCAGCAATACTATGTATTGTGTGTCGATTTAACAGTAAAGGTAAGTTGATGATGAGCAGACTTGTCAATGAACTAATGACCTTGCTAATCCAGTGGTTGGTGTTGGTCTCAGATTATTTTAGCTAGTTGGGCAATTAGTTTTCTATAGCATCTAAATCTGAAAGTTGTTTTTATAGGAGGTTAGCTAGCATCACCTCTGCTCTAGAGTTGTTCTCTTGTTAAATAGTTGCACATTTGAGATAAGGCGATCAATTTGGCGAGTAGTTTTGTAATTTTGAGAGTGGTTGGTTTATAGGATGCAGTAGCAGTCGGGGGGAAAATCAATTGATTAAAGTGATAATTAAGTGAATGGTTAGACTAGAATAGTTAAATAGGTATCTAGAACCCACCTGCGGATCATAGATGTGCACACAATCACCATCAAAGTCTGCCGAAAGAGGAAAATATATAAGAGGATTGATTTTGACTGTATGATTATCATGGAAATTGTGAATTTAGAAAGATCAGTAATAAGAAATCCTATCTAATTTAAATAAATTTCGTATCATCTAATTTGTTGTTCCTAAATTCATATTCTACCTTCTGTGTTGTTAATTTTTGGATCTTTTGGCGTTCTGGTGTTCATTTGCTGTTTTTCGCTTTGGCAGTTTTATCGCTAGATGACGTTGATATCGAGAGTGATCCTCTGCAGCAAGATGTATATCGCTAACAAAGCAAAGGCAAGCAGTTTGATCATATCCAGTTCATTCCCATTATTTTCAAGTCTAATATTTTGCTTAACTTGTATGTATGCATGCTTTTGTGTCAAAGTAATTTTGTCGATTAGAGGTAGTTAATCCCATTGCATTGTTGCCCTGAAATTGTTCACCCTGCCACTACCTTAGGAATATTATTCTCACCGGTGAATTAGAGCCGGTGAATGATTTAGGCCTTTTATTTGTATTTACGATATGATGCTTAGCCATGCTTAGATACCGGTAGAATTGGGCGGTTATCGACTTAGTCGATAACTTTGATCACACAAAAATTATTATATAACTTTATGATTCAGCACTTTTGCTATGTTTAATTGTGAAAACTAAAAACAAAAAAACAAAAATGATTTCGACGCGGGCACAATGGTAAGATGGTGTGATTCTTGGGTGTGACTGGAATGGTGCCCGGGTCAATTAAGGACCGAACATCTTGTGAGTGAATTTTTATCCAGCATTTGGCGTGCTAACCACACTAGAGTATATGAGACCTCTCTTGACCTAGTACTTTGGCGTGTATTGGCTCGGTCGCAGGAGGTCGCGGGAGGGATGGAGGTGGGAGCATGGTAGTTGTCCAAAAGCTTTATCTGAGTGGGTAGTTGTCTTTTCGGCTTTACCATGTAAGCGTATGGTTTTCTATCCATACGAGCGGCTCGTAGTTAATACACAATATTGGAAAAAGTCTCATAGGACTTAGCGTGCCACATACCTTCTAAGTGTGCTTTGGCTTAAAGCGATGCGAAGTGTGGTGCAGTGGTACACCCCCGCAGGTTAAAAACTATTCGAATAGCCTCGTCCTAGGTGATGGACACGCTTGGGTAAGCTTTTCAAGAGTTAGACTACAACCTTTTAATTAAAACTTGATGGGTTGGTATGAACGGGTGTTCATACTATTGTTGTGATGGCCATTGGGTTGGTCATCTCCAGGATGTCTTTTTGTTACTACTTACTGTATCGCTATTAATTCTGCAAATAAAATTTGAATTGTTAAAACTGCCTTCAAAACTATTATATTATTGCAAAAGAAAACTGGCTTTATGCTAAAAATAAGTCCAGAGCCCCCTCCACTTAAATAAAGCTTGCATGTAGTTAAATTATAGTTCTGTTACCCTTACACGTCAGTCTTGCGAGTACAAAAACAATTTTTGTACTCAGTTGCTTTGCTTAATGTTTTTGTTGCAGAGGAAGGAGGTGAGCCCCAAGGGCTTTCCTTTTGTGAGATGTGCTGCGGGTTGACGACTAGCTTGGCGGCCCGGTTGGTTGCCTTGTGGGTAAAGGCACACTAATTGGCTCTTTTATTTATCGCCATCTTATGGCTTTTGCTTCCGCTGTTTAGTTTGTTATTTTATCTTGTAAGTTCTTTCTGTTGTATATTTTGAAGTTTTATTATTGTAACCTCTCGTGTATGGATTTGATGCATAATTTTGTAACGGGGTGTGTATACTGCATTTCTGGGAAGTATACATATCCTGAGGCTTGGTTTATTTGAATTGTGATGCTAGGGTCGATGGAAGGCTAAGCATTACAAGTCGAATAAACTGGGGTCCTCACAAAGTTGGTATCAGAGCTGTGCTGACCGTAGAAACCCCTAGCTTGGTCGTCATTAGGATATTTTGAAAAACTTATTTTCAAAATGTCAAATGGGTTATGAAAACTTAAGTAAGTTCTCAGATTTTACTCCTTACCTATCTTAGCTTGCTCATCTTGCCTTATTCTTGTTGAGTTTTCGAAAAGGTTGTTCCCCTCTCTTCTCCTTTCAAAGTTAGTTGGTTATCGGTTAAATTCGGTTCGGGGAATAACGAGAGTTGAAAATATGAAGTGTTAGTTGTTATTTAGTGAAGATTTGAAGCATTCGGAGTTGAAGCACTCATCTCGGAGTTCGGATACAAAATCTGGACAGCAAGCACAAGTTTTGGACTGCAAACATTTAGTTCGTCGTTAGAGTTAAAAATGAAATGGTAAATCAACTAAAACTCATGGGATTAAAAGGGTAAGATGTGATATTAGAAGGCTAGTGCCCAATCTACCCTTATATGGTTTTTACCATGCACGTTAGATGCGATAGAACTTGATTTGTGCTCTGAAATTTTTCGTCTCAAGCGATTGCTCGTTCATTCAATACGAGTTAGTCGTACCGGGAAGCAAATCTTTTGCTTTGTGATTTTGCGCTGGTCTTATGCGTTCATACAAACATTTGGAGTTCATTTCTCGCTTGTTATGTGTTTGCAATCGGGTTAGGGTAACGTCAATTTCCCTAGACGATGCCTTATTGCGATATTACGATTAAATTAGGGTTATTCTTAGAGTATATACGCCCTAATGATATTACTTAGGATATAGACGCTAGAATTTGTAATCGTATGCTCTCCTTGTTCCAAGCAGTTGCACATCGCCTACGGACGGCATGTACTGTAACACCCCAGCCCAACGTGGGCCTGGAATGCTACTAAACTAACATAAAATACTTCAAAACCAAGTTCAAACTACCAAATTTCGACATAACCTCCTTTAACATGTTAACAACATGGAGGTTCCAACATTTAGGTAAATCATAAACAATTAATCCAACATCCAGAATCATCAATAGGCGTTCAAAACATACTAACCAACTAGCATATCCAAAGGAGTCTTAATTACACTACTCATCATTATTACACTTAATCCATTGCATGAAGCATAATCATAATCATAAACAACTCCTAAGCAGTTTGCTAAATTATTGAGGTACGACTAAAACTTAATCAACTTTAAAGGTGAGTGGCAGTGAGTGAATCCAAATCAAGTCTACTCCCTCCCATGCATGCCGTTCTTGAATTGGGTACCTAAAACAATAATGAAAGCAAGAGTGAGTCCACAGACTCAGCAAGTACGCAAAGAAACTATAACATCAACATACATATAAAGGGGATCAACATCAAACATCTCATATGCAAATGCAATGCTCAAGGAACCTTTATCTTTAACTTTCTGTGTGTATTACACCGGTAATGCAGATTATGCGACCGCCGCATGCCCATGCTGTCTTGCGCGCACGCACAGGGACCAATTGCCCGTTACTCCGCAAGTAACGGGGACCTCAAGCCCACACTCCACGAGTGAGGGGATCTCGGGCCCGTCATATTCATGACGGGAATCTCAAAGGGAAACACACTTGGTCACCACGTGACCAAGCCTCAATATGATTTCAATATGCACATGCTCATCATTTAATCATCATCAAATTACCAGAAGACATCAACACTTAACCATAGTAAAGCATGAGCATCATTTGAGCAATAACCATACTTAAGCATTCATCGAGTATACCATCTTGCTATGCAACCATATAACAAATAACACACAATATAGCCAATCATTCAAACAACAATGCACTTGCCTCAACCGTGCGAAGGTGGATGTCGGGAATAAGGTACTGCTCCCGGAGCCAAACCCACACCTGGTCATACAATTGAGACAAGCTAAGGCTACCATAAAGGTCTAATAACAAAACCATAAACACAAAATGAGTACATCGTCCACTAAACGCAATCCCCAACGGTAATGCTGGCTGTCAGATTTCTTTTCCAGAGAACAGCCCCCTTCGAAAAATCATAACTAAATGTACAGAAATCCAAATGGAGTGATCTTGGACAATCTGAAAAGTTTAATGAATTCCCTTCTAAACCTAGTTGGTGAGGTTCTCTGATTCGGCCCTTTACTAGCCCTACCAAACTAAACAACAGAGTACCCATTCTCGTCGGGTTTCTGGACAGAAATAATGAAATTATCATAACTTTCTCTACGTTCGTCCGAATCCCATGATCTTTAGTTTTCCTGAAAGCTAGAAGGATTATCTACAACTTTCGTTATACTGGGGTTCTCAGATTTCCACTTTAACCATCACTTGTAGTCGGTTTTCTACAAACTGCCTAATTACTGACAGAGCAGTGGAACAGCAGTCTTAGAAAAATCATAACTTTCTAACCGTTAATCGGATTTGGGTGAACTTGGCGGCCACTGAAAGCTAAGACAATAACCTACAACTCTCTAGGAGACCAAAACCCCAGATTCATCCTCTAACCACATGAAATTTACCCCGCAAGCCACTGGACGAAAACTGAAAAACAGCAGGCCGAATGCCATCTAACCAAAGATTAACCCGAAAACTCTTCCAAGACTAATTACCCTACAAGAACATCTCGTTACCCTTGACGACGTGCGGAACGACGGAGATCAGCCCCCGAAGACGATCCTCCTTCTCCTCTCTTCCTTCTCCTCTCCCTCTTCTTCTTCCTTCTTCTCTCCTTTTCCCTTTCTTTTTCCTCCTTGGCCGGCTGCAATGGAGCTCCTCCTCTTCTTCGGCCAGCAGCAATGGTGGTGGTGGGGAGGTGGAGAGGGGGCAAGGGAGGGTGGAGGGGAGGTGGAGAGGTGGAGAGGGGAGGGTGGCGGCTCAATGGGGGGAGAGGTGAGGAGGTGGGGGGTGCGGCTAGGGTTTGGGGGGGAAAGTGGCGCCCCCCTTTGGCCGGCCACCCCCTTTGCCCTCATGGGCCAGGGCCCAAGCCCAGGATGGATACAAATGACGTTTTCCCCCCTCTCTAACTGAAGAATTTAGCATTTTTCAATTGGTTCTTCCTGTAAATCTATTTAGTTCTCTCCCGATTAATTAAGTCTCTCCCGGCGATTCGCTTATCTCACTTTCGGGGTATTACATTCTACCCCCCTTATTAGGATTCGACCCCGAATCTAAACACCGATCTACACGAAAGTAAACCACGACTAGAACTTAACAACAGATACCAACGCGATCACCTCTTGCTAAACTCGCTCACGTGAGACTCCAATTCTCAAGTGGCCTCTCTCTCGAACAGACGAGATCACAACACCAGGACGTAAAATGACGTCTGTACTAACGCTCAACTCGACCTTTCTGAGAACATTCAACAAATGAGACTCAAGATAAGATCCTGCTCACTTGGCACCAAACATGCCCAGTGTTGCGTACACCGCGTATGGACCCGAGACGGTCCTAGCAATACACCAACTTTCGAATTCCTGTAACAAACTGAAACAAACCAAAGTACCTTGGGCTAACCTTTCCCTCAATATTGAACTACACAACATGCACACAGGACACGGAACTCTTGTTCCACCTCCCAATTCAACTTTTCAATGAGACAAGGATCACCTCCTTTAACCAGAAACACACAATTGAATTCCCTTTAAGCAACTCTTTTACCAACAAAACCTATCTAAATAAGAAATTTTTACTTCGCAACTATGCGTTACCAGCTAAGGTACTACAGAGTCAAATCCAGAATCGGAATTTCATCGAGAAAACCCTTCTACTTTACAAGTGGCAGTTTGCGAATAAACGTCACGAAAACCAAAGGAGGAATCATTTTAAATGCCCAAATAAAAAAAACTTCCTTTATTCTTCCGGAACCGATAAGAACCACACATACCAAAAATCGAGTCAAACTCAACTTACGAAAGACATTGGTCAACAACACCAAACTCAAACAGGAAACAAGGAATCGATTCACTTCTTGAGGAAGCAACAATTTATCAATTTCTCTTTTAGGACTAAAATTTCTCTCGGACTTTGGGATTTCAGTTCATCGCATAACACACTAACTCATCTCTCTTAGCTTGGCATTCTTAACGTAACGCTCAAGTCGAAATAAATCATCCACAGCTCCGTATGAAGACTCTATCGATTCCACTAAAACTTTCTCTAAATAACTCCTCTACCAACAGAATTAATTTGACAGATGACTTCCAATGCATCTCAAAATAGACCACACACGCAACCACATCATCTCAATCTTTTAAGAATAAACAACTTGAAATTCTCAGCTCTCACTTTCATATACTTCATCAAAAAGGGTTCTATCAATGATCATTCCACTATTCGAAATCCACCCTTATTCTACTTTCTCTACACATAATCATTGGGCGACCAAAGTCCTAGCATAAAAAAATGCGAAGCTCGAATTAAACTCCAAAACTCCTACAATGAACTTCTCATATAGAAGATAGGGAAAACTCAAATTAAAATCCTTAAAATTCTCACAATTCAAACATACTCACGCATTAACATCAACGTGAAAACATCTTCTTAACCCAATTATCTTTATAAAGATTCTAACTCTTAAAAAGTTACTTGCTAAGTCCAAGTCTTTCCTGGCAATAATCCATCCATCTCGGCTATCTCATTATTCACCTTAACGACAGTTACCGCTAATACTACTCCCATTACAACACCCTCATATTTCATCTCTGCACAACCGCAAGGTATCCAAACATGATACTCTAATACATTAATCAAGATTACCATCCTTTGAAAATTTTAATGTTCCACCCGAATTGAACAAAGGATCTTGGATCACAAACCTCCATAGGTTCTAATGGTTGCAAAGATTGCAATCAGTTTAGTCTAAAATGCAAACATTCTGTATAAATAAAATTCTCTCCAAGATTTATTCATGAAATCAGTTCATCCTCCAATGTTCCTCGAATAACTTACAATCCAAGGTCTCACAACATCATATACTTGACTACCGCTATCCAGTTGCCACTGTACCTTCTAAAATTCGTTGCAACAAAAAAAGTCAACTGATCCTTCCTCAAAAGAAGAGGCAAACAAAGATAAATTTTAGCACACAAGGGAACGTTACCATACTCATTGAGCTCAAGACCAAGAGAAATTGTCAAATAACAATGATCTTGGAAAACAAAATACGAGTCCACGGTCGAGGGCACAAGTCCCACAAGAAGAAATTTTTCACCTCCATAAATCAGAATAAAACATTGCTATGCAAACCCACGAAACTCTTAAGTTGTGACATCAGGAAAGTTGCAGATTACGATTTTTTTAGCTCCAACCTCAAAATACTTATGGTAAACATTTTCCGTAACCACAACAAAAGCAATCTCTTTGATTACAACACTACTTGCCAAACCAAACAAGAGATGCCTTTGATACCAAATCACATTCATCACTTCGGAACCAAACGGAACCTTTTCATATGTCACGTTTCTCAACTAATTTTATCTACTACATAAATCATGAGCCCCCCAAAAGATTACGAATACAAAACTCCAAACATTTCATTTAACCGTTATTAAAACAATCAACTTACTTTCTCTCTAGAAGAATCATCACCATTCCAACGCGTCGCAATCCCTTGTAGACCTTATTACTAACATCAAGAATAATTCACTCTTAATAAGGTTCGTTATCATCAACTCTTCCTTTATAAAGTCCCCAAAAGATGACCAAATTACATTTTACTTTATCCTCTCATCCTCAAATGAGAGTACACCAAATTCTTACACCCTCACTATAACAACCATCATATTTTTGAAGGAACCTCTGCACAATTTACAAGGTTACACAAAACCTTTTCATCAAAGACATACTATTATCCGACAATTTCACCATCAAGCAAACACATGTCATCTATTAAATCCCATTGTAAACCTTTCCAAAAGAAACGCAACATAGTATTTCATAACATTTTTGTTATCTCAAAAAGGATTGCAACAGTCAACCTGTTCTAGAGTATATCTAATACACCAACTGCACTATCGGAGCAAGACCTCCTTTAACAAGGGCATGCAGCCACAATACATCCTCGTGAAACACTCGTGAATAAATCACCTTCAAATTTCAACTCTTCACCCATTCGAAATGCTCATACTTATTTAGTACACACTAATTCCAGTCTAGAGGTTATCATAAACTTTTGATGATTATTCAATCAAAGACGAATTGATAGTCCTGTATCTATTTGTACTCTCACGAGCATAAATAAGATCATCAAATAGCCAATTAAAGAAAAAATTTCTATATTAATATCTACCAAGACGACAGTCGAACACATCTTATATTTCTCTTCCCGCACAGTTAGATTAATCCATTAAGATCAAATATTCTAACAAGTTTAGCAAACTAAACAACTCTAGGGGTCAACCACTCCGTTAATGTTACACAGTTGTTAATATCTCTATTGATTCCAATTAGGTATAGCCATACACTTCATCACAGTTCAACAAGAACTACTACATGGCACCAACAAATTAATCAACTTTCCTTCCAGGGATCCTAGTTAGGATCGATTATACACCACCCTACAGACCCAACTTGATAACTCATATCATATTCACTAATTTCTCTGATTATAATCTCTCACTTAACCACGAGACGACATTGCTAAAGGGTTTAGCGTTTTCTCTCATAAAAGAACTTTTCAACTTCAACACTCAAGATACCCAAAAGAGATAAATTGAATCAACACTTCCACGTACAACAAGACTTGCAAAAGGAAACTTTCATTATCCAAATCATCAAGTGAAATAAATGGATCATGCTTTCCAGTAAGAAAGACGAAACTCCAATACAAAGGTCGGTATTGACAGTTAACCAAGTCTACCAGCCACAAGAATAACTCAGCAATTGGAAAAACAATAATTGCTTTATGGGACAGTTAAGCCAATAAAACATATCAACCTTTCTCAAAGAAACCCATCAACTGTAATGAACTATTGACCCAAAGAAATTCATCGACCACAACTAGACAAGAGTTGACCAAATTCAAATTCAAGGAAGTGAACAATTTTTTTTTAAAAGATACTCACTATTAACGCCTGTACTAAGATATCTGAGGTAACCTCTTCCATTTTCTCTTACCATGAACAATGGTGTAACCCGGTAAAGCCCAGGGCCACAACCATGACCTCAATCCTCTCAACAAGGGCTACTCTCACTCATACTAATCATTTATTCATATTATAAGTATGTAAGATCATCTCATAACAAGAATCAGCAATACAACATAACAGAAGCGTAAATGCAATGCTTGACCCATCCCATCCTACTGTGCACCAGTGTGTCAGGTTTTCAGTTAATTAACCATTAGCAATTTTTTTTTTACAAGCTAAGTTACCTAAATTGTTAATCTGTTCACCACGGACCTACCGCCCGCTCAGATACCAACTGTAACACCCCAGCCCAACGTGGGCCTGGAATGCTACTAAACTAACATAAAATACTTCAAAACCAAGTTCAAACTACCAAATTTCGACATAACCTCCTTTAACAAGTTAACAACATGGAGGTTCCAACATTTAGGTAAATCATAAACAATTAATCCAACATCCAGAATCATCAATAGGCGTTCAAAACATACTAACCAACTAGCATATCCAAAGGAGTCTTAATTACACTACTCATCATTATTACACTTAATCCATTGCATGAAGCATAATCATAATCATAAACAACTCCTAAGCAGTTTGCTAAATTATTGAGGTACGACTAAAACTTAATCAACTTTAAAGATGAGTGGCAGTGAGTGAATCCAAATCAAGTCTACTCCCTCCCATGCATGCCGTTCTTGAATTGGGTACCTAAAACAATAATGAAAGCAAGAGTGAGTCCACAGACTCGCAAATGCAAAAAGAAACTATAACATCAACATACATATAAAGGGGATCAACATCAAACATCTCATATGCAAATGCAATGCTCAAGGAACCTTTATCTTTAACTTTCTGTAATATCCTGTTTTTATTAGATCACTTAAATGGATTAGAGAGTTTTTTTTTAGGAGTTGAGAGGGGTAAGTTCTGAAATTTTATTAAGAAGGGGAGAGGAATGTGGATTTTCAGCCCACGACAGCCTGACCCATGAGGGGGCCGGCCTAGAGAGGGGGCCATGGGGACACATTCAACCCTAACCCCCAGTTTTCCTCCCCTGTGCAGCCGCCACCCACCTCCACTCCTTGTTCCCGTACGCGTCTACCATTGCAGTTCCCCCAGCCGCATCTTCTTGTTTCCCTTGCACCAGCCGCCCCTAGCCCTGCATGTAGCCTGCTCTTTCTCTCCTGCACATTTGCATGCAAGCCAGAGCTAGCAACCTGCCTAGCCTAGCCGAACAAACCTGCATGCATGGCAATGATGCATGTCCCTTACGTTAGTGCTTTTAGTGTTACCCTATTGCTTTGCCTAGAGAGAGATCAAGTGAAAAGCCTGCATGATCTATGTTAAAGGAAGAAAGGCAGAGAGATAAAGGATCTTGTGCTACTGCGCATGTGCTGGATGCAAGCTGTTGATTCTTTGTGCCACATGCGTGAGCTGCTGCCAATGCTGCCAAGAAATCAACAGGAGCAAGAAGGAAAGGGCAGCAAGAGAAAAGGAAGAGAAGAAAAGGAGGATCTTGTGGAGTTTTCAGGAGTCAGCATGTCTTCAAGGGTAACCAGATGTCTTCCCTGCTGTTGGTTGCTTCGGCCAAAAGAGGGGAAAAGGAGGAAGATCATCACCACCAAGGATTCTTCCATCTACTCCCTGGTTGCAGCAAGGGTAACGTTGCCGAGCCTCGTTGTTTGATTGTTGGTAGAGGTGATTTGGTTACGTATTTGATTAGGCAGACTCGCTGCGAGTTAGAATCTGATTCTGTCCAGTATGTTTCGGGCCCTCTTTCATGTGCTTAGGGGCAGAATTTGGGATTTTGGTCTCCTAGAGATAGCTAGAGGATGCTCTTAGCTTTCAGTGGCCGCCGAGTTCACTCAATTCCGAGGTCCGAGTCAAAAGTTAGGATAGAATTAGTCTTGACTGTCCAGAATCCTGACGAGATTCTGCAGTCAACTTGTAAATTGTATAAGAAATTGTTAATCACAGTTTTTGAACTTGGTGTCTCCTAGAAAATTGAAGTATTCCCTGTCAGGTTTAGATGGCCACTGAGTTTACTTGATTCCGAGTTACGGATCAAAAGATATGTCTGTTTTAACAGCTGCTGCCAGAAACCTGACGTGATTAATCTGTCTGTATATTTTCTATTTTATGATAGAGAAGTTGGAAGAATCTGAAAGTTCACCCAACTAGGTTATTGTAGGTAATTCGATAACCTTTTCAGATTGGTAAAGAACGCTCAATTCGGAGTTGTAACATAGAAGTTATGATCAACTGATTATTTCTGCTGAAATTTGGTAGGCTGAATCTGTGCTGAATGTTCAAACAATTATTAGCCTATTAATTTGACCAAGTTGGTTTATCACGTCAACTAGAGTATTGTAGTTTAGTCAGTTAAGAAGTTACAGAAATTGGATTCACCTCGTTTCGACTTCCAGATCTTAAGTTATGCCAATTACTGTGCCGCTGTCCAGAATTAAGTTATGACAGAATTGTTGATTTCAGTTTAAGTTTTGTATTAACGACTAGAGTCTTCAGGGAAGCGGTGTATAGCGTTGATTAGTAGAAATGGGTATTTTTCTGGTGTTCTTATTGAATGTATTTCATTGGTTAGGCGGCGGAGCTTCGAATTTAGGAACGCCATCGCTGCCAGCTAACGCGTCTCAACGCGGAAGGCAAGTACTTTGTTAATCGAACTGGTTGTGCATTGTGGTTATTGATATGATCGTGCTGTGATAACTTTTGTGTAGTATGAAGTGAGATATTCATGTTTTGTATCTTGTGTTGAATTCATGATTAGAAATGATGGTAATGTTTAATTCAATAAGTTGTTTCATGCATTCATTATCATTTGCCGTCCACGGGAGTGGATGAGGAAGACCATCAATTCCAGGATGGTTGAGTAAGACCCATTAATTCCAAGATGGGCAATGTTGGACACCCGTATGAAACGTTCTTCATACGGGAAATGGATCCCCGCATTTTTGTTAAGATGCGGGCTTGAGTGAACACCGACGGTGTTCACCGACTATACCTAAGATATGTGTGTGTGCATCCATTCCCTTGATTTTAAGCATTCATGTCATGTCTTCATATGCACTCATTTGTGTTATGACCAATGTTGATGTCGAGCATGTCTTATTCAGTATTGATAAATGTTTTATTGATCATTGTACTTGCTGAGTCTTGGACTCACCCTTGCGTTGTTTTGTCTATTTCTAGGTGATTGTTGATGAGATTCTCTTGGGAGGAGTAGACACACACTACTTGTCTACATCACCAATTTCATGTTCAAGACATAATTCTAGTTCAATATTACATTCGTAAATGCTGAATTGTAATAATTAAACTTTAATTGGAGAAGGAAGGATACCTTCTCCGCTATGATGTTGATTTATTCGCATGTGAACCTTCTTTAATGTTTCTCAAGATTAAATAACTTAGAAGGTGAAGGAAGGATACCTTCACCATATCTTGATTATGTTAATCTTGTCGGTTGGTTGATATATTTATTTCATATTCTTCCAAATGTGTAGATTGTTAGAATAACTAGGTGGCATCTTGGCTTCGCTTGGCCGTGGTGTTACAGTTGGTATCAGAGCGGGCTTTAGGTCCTTGGTAATTGAATATTAAATGGACACACTTGTACACGAGGTGGGATTTGGGTAATCCATTGCATCTGCGATTCTGATAGTATGTTTCATGTTGTTGATCTGCTATTGAATTGTTTCTGTACTACCATTCTTTTTGTTAATCTATGATCTGATATGATCTTCTATATCTTTGAATTATTCAATGATTGTTACGAGATGATCTTGTATACTCATAACTGATTATATTGATTATGTGTGAGGATAGTTAAGGTTGAGAAGTTGAAGTCGTGGTTGTAGCCCCTGGGCTTTGCCAGGTTATATCACCGTTCGTGGTTTATGGAAAGGGGAGTAGTTATCCTGAGTACCATAGTTACATGTGTTGAGCGTGAGTTGCTTTAGAAAGTTGTTCTCTACCTTGATTTTCGAATTTGTTCAATTTTTTTTGTCTAGTGGTGGTTGATGAATTTCTCTTGGGTTCGTGGTTCATTGTATTTGATGGTTTCAATAAGTCTCGAATTGTTCTCTGAAACAATTATTGTTTTCAACTGTTAAGTTGCTTTCACTACTTGTGATCATTGTTAATTGTTGAGATTGATATTTCCATGATTGTTCCTTCTTTCTTATTGAAAAAAAAAAGTATTCGTTTGATATTTTGGTTAATGAAAGTTTTCTGTTGCAAGTTCGTTAACATGAGAAAGCCTTGGTTCTATGTATTTCTTTTGGATCATTCCGAGTGTTGAAGTTAGTGCATCTCTTTTCTGAAGGAAAGTGTTAAAATCCTTTTGTGATGCCTTGTTGGGGTTAAATCAGAGATTGTAATAAAATAAAATGGTTGTGTGTGGGTTTCAATTTGTCCCTCTTTGTTTTTCAGGGCAATTATTGTCATTTCGACTATGGATCTCTCTTTACTACTTGTAAATGTTGTTATTAAAGATTGTTCTTTTTCATGAGAATCCTACCATTCTTGTTGATAGATGTGATCTTGTTATCTGTTTGGTATTTTCGATAAAGGAAATTATCTTTTACAAAGTTCATTGAATAAAGTTTTGATTCTATTCATTTCTTTTGGGGTAGTTGCAGTGTTGAAGTTCAGAACCTTTTCTTTGCGAAAGAAAGTGTTAAAAAATCCTTTGTAATGGTTGTTGTGCTAAATGAGAAGTTGTAAGTATACAAGGTAATTGATCATGTATGGGATGCTAAGTTGGGTTAGTGGCATGTTGCATAGTTAATCTTAACTGATGTCCTTGGTAGCGTAGTTGGGTAATTCCTTGATGATCTTTCATAAATGCTAGAATTACCTATTCCCGACGTGCTAAAATTGTTGAAACCTGATTAAAGGTCTAGATGGATTGTTGGTGAATCGAGTAGCACTACACCTTCTTACATGGTTAATGCAAACTTCAATTGATAATGAGAGCTGATGTTGGTGTTGCGTAATACCAACAGCTGGGTGGACGAATTTCATAAGTTGTCTTGATAGCGTGCCTTACGAGATTGTTATTTGCATAGTATGATTTTGTTAAAATAAATTTATTTCAACCTTGTGGCTAGTACTTATTTTGAAAAGCTTTAGGATGGTAAAATAAAGTTTGATGATTCTTGGTATTACTGTATGATATTGATGTTATTAAAATTGACAGTAATGTGAGATTGATATTAATTCTTTCATAGATAAAGTAATTTGATCGCCATTGATGATATCGCTTAAATGAGAACATTTCAAGTTTTGCTTTCGTGGCCTTTTAGAACTGATGAATTATGTGGTAGCTGAAATTAGTTTAAGCAAAATGATGTATTTGAATGTTTTGTTGGTTCTTAAGTGATTCTTGTGATTTGAGCTTTAAGGCTCCTTAGTTTGAGTTGGCAAAGTGATGTTTCAATCAAAGAAAAATATTTCTTTTGTTAAAGGAAAGAGTGTAGTAGAAGTATTTGAGATTTACGTCAAGTTTTGTAACTTGCGGTCTATATGAAGTGTGCCTAAACTTTCTGCTTTTGCCCATAAGAGTTTCCCGATTTTCAAAGGCAATACTTTCTTCTCATGTGAGGTTTGATATTCTCTTCAATGCGGGACTTGTGCCCTTAATTGTGGACTTCCTTATGATTTAGAGTTCATTGCTTAATGGACTATTTTTCCTTGGTCATATGCTTAATGCAGTGGTAAACATTTTCTTTGTCTTGGGAATCGTTTTCAATTGTCTTTTCTTTTGAGAAATGAATTATGGATTTGTTCTACAAAACCCTTTAGAGTGTATAGTGGCACTGATTGGTGGTGACCAAATGAGAGACTTTGTGAGACTTTAGAAGTCATGTTGTTTGAGACACATTGAGTGATAAGTTGATTTCTTGGAGTAACCCTTGGCGAGGTTAGATTTAAGCAGAAAGTTTTGTCTTTAGGGCCAACTAATGGCATATATATATATATATATATATATATATATATATATATATATATATATATATATATATATATATATATATATATATATGCAATTGATAGAATCTATAGTGGTTTGTGGTTCAAGATCTTTCGTTCATGTTAAGTGAAACTTTAGAAATTGTTTAAAGTATGGGAAATATTGTTCATTTATGAGTGTATCATGATTGGGTACCTTACACTACTGTGTAGAAGAATTGTGTTGGTGTAGTTTAATGTGGGTAGAATTATGAGAATTGAAAGTAATTCGACAACTATGGAGATGGTAGGAAGTGTTGAGTTAATGTCGTATAGCTTGGTTTCAATGAGTAACTTTTTGGAGTTAGAATCTTTCAATGAGCGATTTGGTCAAGAATATATCTATCTATTGACACTAATGATTGAGTAAGGTTAGACTGTGGGAATTTTAGTCATATAATCGATGATTTCCTATCATTCACACGGACATTCATTGTAGGAGTCTTAGAGGTTAAATTTGGGCTTCAGATATTTATTTTAGGACTTTGGTCGCCCAATGATTATGTGTAGAGGAAGTAGAATAAGGTGGATTCTCAATAGTGAGATGATCATTGATAGCACCTTTCGATGTAGTACATGAGGGTGTGTGATGTGAATTCGAGTTGTTATTATTAAAGGATTGAGGTGATGTGATTACGAGTGAGATCTATTTTGAGATGCGTTGGGAGACATTTGTTAAGTAATTATGAGTATGTTTTCTTTTTGTGGAGGTAATAGAGCCTCTCTACAGAGGTGTGGTTGAGGTATTCGGTTTGAGCATGGCGTTGTGGTTGCCAATTTAAGAGAAATAAGTTAGTGTGATATGTATAAAATGAAATTCCATAATTCGAGTGAAATTTTATTTCTAAAGGGAATTTGAGAAAAGAGTGTTTCTCGGTAGTGAAACGCTCTCTTGATTCTTGTTTGAGCTATGTGTTTATGATGGATGTCTTTGAAATTAAGTTTGACTTTATGATTGGCATGTGTGGTTCTTATCATTCGAGAAAGAATAAAGGAAGTATTTGATTTGGGTATTTGAGTGGGTTCTCTTTGGCTTGTGTGGTGTTTATTTGTAAACTACCTACTTGAAGCGGAAGAATTTCATGATGAATCTTCGTTTTTTTAATTTGACCCTTTGGTGTCAAGTTGCCATTTCGTGGTTGTGATGAGAAATCATTGTTTTCAATTGGGTTCTGTTTATAAAGCGAAATATGTTGTGTTCTTGGTTAAAGGAGGTGCTCCTTGTTAGATGAAGAGTTCGATCTTTGAGCATATTGTGTGTCTTTGTACTAAAGGGGAAGTTGGCCCAAGTACATTGGTTCATTTTCGACAGTTGCAGGGATTATGAAGTTGGCGTATCGCTTTGACTGTCTCGGGTCCATACACGAGGAACGCAATGTCTAGTATGTTCTGGTGCTTAGTGAGAACCTCGAAAATTCAGGATTTGAGGTTTCGTTAGAGTCGTTGACCATGAAGTAAGACCCCACGTCCGAGTCTCGTCCGGTACGTATACTGGCGAGGTCGAAAAGAGCATTCGGCCATAAGAAGTTGGTATCCGTTGAGGTGCCATGGGCGCACCCGTGTGAGCGTGAAACCACATGGGAGCTAGAGTCTCGTATGCGTGAGCAATATTCGAGTCTGTTCACGATTGGTACGAGTAATTTATTGTTTCATTTCAGTGACAGATGTTCTTCTGTTTATTTCGACCGGTAGAATTCGGGGTCGAATTCTGTTAAGGGGGGTAGAATGTAATATCCTGTTTTTATTAGATCACTTAAATGGATTAGAGAGTTTTTTTAGGAGTTGAGAGGGGTAAGTTCTGAAATTTTATTAAGAAGGGGAGAGGAATGTGGATTTTCACCACGACGGCTGACCCATGAGGGGCCTACCTAGAGAGGGGCCATGGGGACACATTCAACCCTAACCCCCAGTTTTCCTCCCCTGTGCAGCCGCCACCCACCTCCACTCCTTGTTCCCGTACGCGTCTACCATTGCAGTTCCCCCAGCCGCATCTTCTTGTTTCCCTTGCACCAGCCGCCCCTAGCCCTGCATGTAGCCTGCTCTTTCTCTCCTGCACATTTGCATGCAAGCCAGAGCTAGCAACCTGCCTAGCCTAGCCGAACAAACCTGCATGCATGGCAATGATGCATGTCCCTTACGTTAGTGCTTTTAGTGTTACCCTATTGCTTTGCCTAGAGAGATCAAGTGAAAAGCCTGCATGATCTATGTTAAAGGAAGAAAGGCGAGAGATAAAGGATCTTGTGCTACTGCGCATGTCTTGGATGCAAGTCGTTGATTCTTTGTGCCACATGCGTGAGCTCTGCCAATCTTTGCCAAGAAATCAACAGGAGCAAGAAGGAAAGGGCAGCAAGAGAAAAGGAAGAGAAGAAAAGGAGGATCTTGTGGAGTTTTGAGAGTCGCATGTCTTCAAGGGTAACCGGATGTCTTCCTGCTGTTGGTTGCTTGGCCAAAAGAGGGAAAAGGAGGAAGATCATCACCACCAAGGATTCTTCCATCTACTCCTGGTTGCAGCAAGGGTAACGTTGCGAGCCTCGTTGTTTGATTGTTGGTAGAGGTGATTTGGTTACGTATTTGATTAGGCAGACTCGCTGCGAGTTAGAATCTGATTCTGTCCAGTATGTTTCGGGCCCTCTTTCATGTGCTTAGGGGCAGAATTTGGGATTTTGGTCTCCTAGAGATAGCTAGAGGATGCTCTTAGCTTTCAGTGGCCGCCGAGTTCACTCAATTCCGAGGTCCGAGTCAAAAGTTAGGATAGAATTAGTCTTGACTGTCCAGAATCCTGACGAGATTCTGCAGTCAACTTGTAAATGTATAAGAAATTGTTAATCACAGTTTTTGAACTTGGTGTCTCTAGAAAATTGAAGTATTCCTGTCAGGTTTAGATGGCCACTGAGTTTACTTGATTCCGAGTTACGGATCAAAAGATATGTCTGTTTTAACAGCTGCTGCCAGAAACCTGACGTGATTAATCTGTCTGTATATTTTCTATTTTATGATAGAGAAGTTGGAAGAATCTGAAAGTTCACCCAACTAGGTTATTGTAGGTAATTCGATAACCTTTTCAGATTGGTAAAGAACGCTCAATTCGGAGTTGTAACATAGAAGTTATGATCAACTGATTATTTCTGCTGAAATTTGGTAGGCTGAATCTGTGCTGAATGTTCAAACAATTATTAGCCTATTAATTTGACCAAGTTGGTTTATCACGTCAACTAGAGTATTGTAGTTTAGTCAGTTAAGAAGCTACAGAAATTGGATTCACCTCGTTTCGACTTCCAGATCTTAAGTTATGCCAATTCTGTGCGCTGTCCAGAATTAAGTTATGACAGAATTGTTGATTTCAGTTTAAGTTTTGTATTAACGACTAGAGTCTTCAGGGAAGCGGTGTATAGCGTTGATTAGTAGAAATGGGTATTTTTCTGGTGTTCTTATTGAATGTATTTCATTGGTTAGGCGGCGGAGCTTCGAATTTAGGAACGCCATCGCTGCCAGCTAACGCGTCTCAACGCGGAAGGCAAATGCTGTTAATCGAATAGTTGTGCATTGTGGTTATTGATATGATCGTGCTGTGATAACTTTTGTGTAGTATGAAGTGAGATATTCATGTTTTGTATCTTGTGTTGAATTCATGATTAGAAATGATGGTAATGTTTAATTCAATAAGTTGTTTCATGCATTCATTATCATTTGCCGTCCACGGGAGTGGATGAGGAAGACCATCAATTCCAGGATGGTTGAGTAAGACCCATTAATTCCAAGATGGGCAATGTTGGACACCCGTATGAAACGTTCTTCATACGGGAAATGGATCCCCGCATTTTTGTTAAGATGCGGGCTTGAGTGAACACCGACGGGTGTTCACTGACTATACCGGTATATGTGTGTGTGCAGTCCATTCCCTTGATTTTAAGCATTCATGTCATGTCTTCATATGCACTCATTTGTGTTATGACCAATGTTGATGTCGAGCATGTCTTATTCGTATTGATAAATGTTTTATTGATCATTGTACTTGCTGAGTCTTGGACTCACCCTTGCGTTGTTTTGTCTATTTCTAGGTGATTGTTGATGAGATTCTCTTGGGAGGGAGTAGACACACACTACTTGTCTACATCACCAATTTCATGTTCAAGACATAATTCTAGTTCAATATTACATTCGTAAATGCTGAATTGTAATAATTAAACTTTAATTGGAGAAGGAAGGATACCTTCTCGCTATGATGTTGATTTATTCTGCATGTGAACCTTCTTTAATGTTTCTCAAGATTAAATAACTTAGAAGGTGAAGGAAGGATACCTTCACCATATCTTGATTATGTTAATCTTCGTCGGTTGGTTGATATATTTATTTCATATTCTTAGAAATGTGTAGATTGTTAGAATAACTAGGTGGCATCTTGGCTTCGTTTGGCGGTGTTACACTTTACTGTGTGCATTACACGTGTCACGAGTATGCGACCACCGCCGCATACCCATGCTGTCTTGGCGCCGCACGCACAGGACCAATTGCCCGTTACTCCGCAAGTGCAACGGGACCTCAACCCACACTCCACGCAGTGAGGGATCTCGGGCCCGTCATATTCATGGCGGGAATCTCAAAGGAAACACACTTGGTCACCACGTGACCAAGCCTCAATATGATTTCAATATGCACATGCTCATCATTTAATCATCATCAAATTACCAGAAGACATCAACACTTAACCATAGTAAAGCATGAGCATCATTTGAGCAATAACCATACTTAAGCATTCATCAAGTATACCATCTTGCTATGCAACCATATAACAAATAACACACAATATAGCCAATCATTCAAACAACAATGCACTTGCCTCAACCGTGCGAAGGTGGATGTCGGGAATAAGGTACTGCTCCCGGAGCCAAACCCACACCTGGTCATACAATTGAGACAAGCTAAGGCTACCATAAAGGTCTAATAACAAAACCATAAACACAAAATGAGTACATCGTCCACTAAACGCAATCCCCAACGGTAATGCTGGCTGTCAGATTTCTTTTCCAGAGAACAGCCCCCTTCGAAAAATCATAACTAAATGTACAGAAATCCAAATGGAGTGATATTGGACAATCTGAAAAGGTTAATGAATTCCCCTTCTAAACCTAGTTGGTGAGGTTCTCTGATTCGGCCCTTTACTAGCCCTACCAAACTAAACAACAGAGTACCCATTCTCGCGTCGGGTTTCTGGACAGAAATAATGAAATTATCATAACTTTCTCTACGTTCGTCCGAATCCCATGATCTTTAGTTTTCCTGAAAGCTAGAAGGATTATCTACAACTTTCGTTATACTGGGGTTCTCAGATTTCCACTTTAACCATCACTTGTAGTCGGTTTCTACAAACTGCCTAATTACTGACAGAGCAGTGGAACAGCAGTCTTAGAAAAATCATAACTCTCTAACCGTTAATCGGATTTGGGTGAACTTGGCGGCCACTGAAAGCTAAGACAATAACCTACAACTCTCTAGGAGACCAAAACCCCAGATTCATCCTCTAACCACATGAAATTTACCCGCAAGTCACTGGACGAAAACTGAAAAACAGCAGGCCGAATGCCATCTAACCAAAGATTAACCGAAAACTCTTCCAGACTAATTACCTACAAGAACATCTTGTTACCCTTGACGACGTGCGGGCAGACGGAGATCAGCCCCGAAGACGATCCTCCTTCTCCTCTCCCTCTTCTTCTTCCTTCTTCTCTCCTTTTCCCTTTCTTTTCCTCCTTGGCAGTGCAATGGAGCTCCTCCTCTTCTTCGGCCAGCAGCAATGGTGGTGGTGGGGAGGTGGAGAGGGGGCAAGGGAGGGTGGAGGGGAGGTGGAGAGGTGGAGAGGGGAGGGTGGCGTCTCAATGGGGGGAGAGGTGAGGAGGTGGGGTGCGGCTAGGGTTTGGGAAAGTGGCGCCCCTTGTGGCCACCCCTTTGCCCTCAAGGGCCAGGGCCCAAGCCCAGGTTGGATACAAATGACGTTTTCCCCCCTCTCTAACTGAAGAATTTAGCATTTTTCAATTGGTTCTTCCTGTAAATCTATTTAGTTCTCTCCCGATTAATTAAGTCTCTCCCGGCGATTCGCTTATCTCACTTTCGGGGTATTACTTGTACAGCAACTATGTCGGAACCTTTTGGAGTAGATAGTACATGTTAGAATTAAAATGCATACACCGTGCCTGTTCCCTCACCTTGTGTTCATTCTTTCCTTCTCTCATCCTTTATGCACCAAAATGTTTAAGGGGGGTAGAAGATACCTCAAATTACTTGTTAGACATTTTGATTTCTATACTTTGATCATGCATATAGTTTCTAAATTAACTTAAAGCATGTCACGTTGCTCAAGTTACATAAAATAAGAAGCATATAAGCAATTGCACTCTCATTAACCAAAAATTTAAAATTTGCCTTAGGACTAATTTGCACACATGCATCCGCTCGTGCATTCATTCTGTGCATTTCCTTTCCCAGCCAAACCAATAGAACTAGATAAGTGAGGTTAGACAGGACCACCTTAAACCTTGCTTGCTTTCTCCTTTCTACGCTGAGTCCTGGTGTTGATACTAGGTTACCATCTAACCAGTCCTTCTGTTCTATCGATCGATGCCCCTTTTCGGTCGAATGGAGCCGAGTCTTTCGTACTACCAGAAGACGATGTGAAGTATGATGTCAAAATATCTTCGAATCAAGAAAGGAAAGGTTAAACAAAGCAATGGAAAGGAAAATGTAGCAGCAACGTCAGGATAATGCGTCATAATCCTCCAGCACTATCTTTGAAGGAAATCAAGACAACAGATGGTGCAATTCGTTTAGAGTTGAAAAGAACCACCTAGAAAACACTTAACAGAAGGACATTAGAAATCCATCAACAAAGCTTCCCACTTTAGCACCTACAGCCGAAGAACCTCTCGATTCGAAGTTGAGTTCGCCTCGCATCGAAATCCAAGTATGACCCGTAACCAAACCCACCTAGGTTACCACGACTGTCGACTTAGAACTCAGGAATCTGGGGCGAGATTCTATTTAAGGGGGGTAGATTTGTAACAACCCCAAAATTAGGGTTTGTATTTTAAATGTATAAAAGTATTAAAATTTAAAAACTTTTGGTTGTATCTCTTGATCATGCTCATGATTTCCCAAAATCTTGTGCACAATTTTAAACTTTTGATGTTTTGTATTGAAGTTGTGTTGGAAATTTCAAACCTTTTAAACTTAAATTCCATTTCTATTTGAATTCCATAAAAATGTATGAATAAAAGTTTCCAAAAATAATTTATTCAAATACTAGAATAATTATCATGAATAAATATAAGTTTTACCAAATTTTTGGAACTGGATTCAACTCTCAGAAAATTCAAACACATTTCAATGGCACAATTTAGGTTTGAATTTAAAATTTACAAATTATGTCTTGAACAATGAGGTCTAATATTTTATTTGAGAACTGCACTATCCCAGGAACCTCTTTGATTAATTTCAGAATTTTAGGATTTTTATTGCTATTTTTAGTGGCTTGGTCAAATTGGAAGGGTCATTTTGAATTTTGGTCAACTGTTGGACTCATTCTAACCCAACCGACGGACCAGAGCTCCCATTTTGGCTTAGCCGAACCAGCTCCCGAGCCACCTTCTCCCTTGCCGTGACCGTGGACCCCGGTGCCCATACCTTCTTCTCCACCGCCAAGGCGGTGGGCTCGTATTTTTTTCTTCCTCCCCCTTGCACTGGCGGTCGCTCTCTCGGCGTCAAGCCACGGGCTCTTGATGCCACGTCATAAGCATGCAACACCATACTGTCAATCGCCGTCGCTCAATTGCCTTTGTGCCGCCAAACCTCGTCAAGTCATTGCTCTTGCCTCGCATCTGAGCAAATCACGAGCCACCACCGAGTGCATCGCCGCCATCGTCTTCTCCGTCCATTGTCTACAAAGTGGCATCCTCAAGCTCTGAGCCCCTTTGTTTTCCCACGCTCCCAACTCCACCGTCCTCACCCGGCTCTTCCCACGCCACTCTTGGCCATGGCTGCACCACCTCCAAGTTCACCGGCGGCATCGTTTGACTCGGGCCTTCATCTTCATGTTCCCTATTATCGCATGGTCTCTCTCTTTCTATCCCTCAAAACTTTTCGCTCTCACTGCGGTGAAGTCACGGGAACACGGGCTTCTTCTTCAAGACCGACGGCTTTCGGTTCTGATCGCCACATCCGTCGGCGTTCGAGCAAACCGGTGAGGCCCTTACCCATTTATCCGTGTCATCCCATGTTCTATATCCCTAGGGTCTTTTACTCCTTGTTAATTCGACTCTATCACCGTAGATTCGCTGCGCCTTGGTCCTCTTCCCCGAAACCGGCCAAAGCTGCCTCCACCGCCACCATTGGCCCTCTGGAGAAGCTCTCTCCAATTAACTTCACCTGGAGCACCGCTCCGACGCCCCGATGCTTCCCCAACCAGCGGCCAAGCCTCCCTGCCGCCCTAGGCCACCACCACCGCGAGCTTCCCCGCGCCGCCCCTCGCTCCCGTCGCCGGCCCACTCCGGTGCTCCCCCGCCTCCACCGACCGCATGGTGAGCTTCCTACCACCTCTCTCAAGCCCATGCTCACCTTCCTTTCTCCTCTCCTCCCTCCGGCCGCCGTCGCCTCCGCAAGCCCGCCGCACCCGGCCGCTCCCGACGTCGCCGCTCGCCATTGTCACGCCGCCACACTGCCTCTCCGGCCTCCCCAAGACCACCTCTAGCCTCACTAGCCCCCTGTCAACCCATTTTCGTAGCCTCCCCCGCCACGCCGCAGCTCCATCACCGGCGACATGAGCCACTCTGAGCAGCTCGAGCCTTCCTCTGTACTGTCCTCTTTATACTCCCTCAGTTTGTTCTTTCTCTGTACAATAGGAGCTTTTGTCTGATAGTAGTGAGATAGGAGGTTAGGTGATAACTGATAAGTGCACTAAGTAATTAACTTGAGATTGGAAGGCGAATTAGAGTTTGATTAGGGGGGGGGTATCCTAAGATGATTGGATAGAATGTTGAGTTTCAGACAATGGAGCTCCAGGGAAAACTGACAACAGTCTGATTATGTTTCTCAACCAAAACATACTCTGACTAACAAGCTATACTAGTTAAAACAGAATTAACATCAGCTTTGCCTAACATATTTGCAATAACCTGTTAACAGCTAAATCAAGTAGCTAAAAGAAGTCATTGATTTAAGTAGCCTTGTTGAAATAGATTCAATAAGTGAAAAGTTTAGTTAAATCTTGCTCCTGTAAACAACCGTCTCCTTGCCCAAAGTATCAGAACATGAGCGGTAGGAAGATTGAGGAGAATTAAAAGTGACAAAAAAACTGAATGACATGGTTAATCGAATAGTTTGAAATCCTGTTAATTCAAATAGCCTTTTGGACATTTCTCTAGCGAAAGGTCCAACCTAATCAAGTGATTAGCTCTTGATGCCCGACAAGATAGGGGTCAACAGGACTTGCGATTAGCAATCTTCCTTCTCAAATTGTGAAGTCAAATAACGATGTTAATGCTAGTACATTAAATGGTGATAAGCGAGAGAAGGTTCTAAGAAGATAGAATATTGGTCGGTTAAACTCACTTGTAAGACCACCATCTAACACTACGATCATATAGGTGATCATGGAACCACTCAATTGAATCAACCGAATTGAAATCGAGTTTTTAAAAGGAGTTAGTGTGAAGCACTTCATTTCAACAATACTATGTATTGTGCAGCCGATTTATGATAAGGTAAGTTGATGATGAGCGGACTTGTCAATGAACTAATGACCTTGCTAATCCGGTGGTTAGTGTTGGTCTCAGTTATTTTAGCTAGTTGGGCAATTAGTTTTACGTAGCATCTAAATCTGAAAGTTGTTTTTATAGGAGGTTAGCTAGCATCACCTCTGCTCTAGAGTTGTTCTCTTGTTAAATAGTTGCACATTTGAGATAAAGCGATCAATTTGGCGAGTAGTTTTGTACTTTTGAGAGTGGTTGGTTTATAGGATGCGATGCGATCGGAGGAAAATCAATTGATTAAAGTGATAATTAAGTGAATGGTTAGACTAGAATAGTTAAATAGGTATCTAGAACCCACTGCGGATCATAGATGTGCACACAATCACCATCAAAGTCTGTAGAAGAGGAAAATATATAAGAGGATTGATTTTGGTTGTATGATTATCATGGAAATTGTGAATTTAGAAAGATCGGTAATAAGAAATCCTATCTAATTTAAATAAATTTCGTATCATCTAATTTGTTGTTCCTAAATTCATATTCTACATACGTGTTGTTAATTTTTGGATCTTTTGGCGTTACGGTGTTCATTTCTTTTTTTCGCTTTGGCGGTTTATCGCTAGATGAGCGTTGATATTGAGAGTGATCCTCTGCGACAAGATGTATATCGCTAACAAAGCAAAGGCAAGCGTTTGATCATATCCGTTCATTCCCATTATTTTCAAGTCTAATATTTTGCTTAACTTGTATGTATGCATGCTTTTGTGTCAAAGTAATTTTGTCGATTAGAGGTAGTTAATCCCATTGCATTGTTGCCCTGAAATTGTTCACCCCTGCCACTACCTTAGGAATATTATTCTCACTGGTGAATTAGAGCCCGGTGAATGATTTAGGGCCTTTTATTTGTATTTACGATATGATGCTTAGCCATGCTTAGATACCGGTAGAATTGGGTGGTTATCGACTTAGTCGATAACTTTGATCACACAAAAATTATTATATAACTTTATGATTCAGCACTTTTGCTATGTTTAATTGTGAAAACTAAAAAAAAAAAACAAAAAATGATTTCGCCTTGGGCACAATGGTAAGATGGTGTGATTCTTGGGTGTGGTGGAATGGTGCCGGGTCAATTAAGGACCGAACATCTTGTGAGTGAATTTTTATCCAGCATTTGGCGTGCTAACCACACTAGAGTATATGGGACCTCTGTTGACCTAGTACTTTGGCGTGTATTGGCTGCAGGTCGCGGAGGTCGCGGAGGATGGAGGTGGGAGCATGGTAGTTGTCCAAAAGCTTTATCTGAGTGGGTAGTTGTCTTTTCGGCTTTACCATGTAGCGTATGGATTTCTATCCATACGAGCGGCTCGTAGTTAATACACAATATTGGAAAAAGTCTCGTAGGACTTAGCTGTGCAGCATACCTTGGAGTGTGCTTTGGCTTAAAGGCGATGCAGTGTGTGGGTGCGATGGTACACCCTGCGGGGTTAAAAACTATTCGAATAGCCTCGTCTAGGTGATGGACACGCTTGGGTAAGCTTTTCAAGAGTTAGACTACAACCTTTTAATTAAAACTTGATGGGTTGGTATGAGCGGGTGTTCATACTATTGTTGTGATGGCCATTGGGTTGGTCATCTCCGGGATGTCTTTTGTTACTACTTCATCAGTATCATTGTTATTAGTGCAAATAAAATTTGAATTGTTAAAACTGCCTTCAAAACTATTATATTATTGCAAAAAAAGCGGCTTTATGCTAAAAATAAGTCGAGCCCCTCCACTTAAATAAAGCTTGCATGTAGTTAAATTATAGTTCATTGCCCTTACACGTCGGTCTTGCAGTACAAAAACAATTTTTGTACTCGGTTGCTTTGCTTAATGTTTTTGTTGCAGAGGAAGGAGGTGAGCCCCAAGGGCTTTCCTTTTGTGAGATGTCTTTGGGTTGTGACTAGCTTGGCGGCCGGTTGGTTGCCTTGTGGGTAAAGGCACACTAATTGGCTCTTTTATTTATCGCCATCTTATGGCTTTTGCTTCCATTGTTTAGTTTGTTATTTTATCTTGTAAGTTCTTTCATTTGTATATTTTGAAGTTTTATTATTGTAACCTCTAGTGTATGGATTTGATGCATAATTTTGTAGCAGGTGTGTATCTGCATTTAGGAAGTATACATATCCTGAGGCTTAGTTTATTTGAATTGTGATGCTAGGGTCGATGGAAGGCTAAGCATTACAAGTCGAATAAGCTGAGTCCTCACACTCTTGCTCAAGACGAAGTAGCAAAAGCTCATTCTTTGTCCAAAGAAGCGGTGCAGAGCCTCTAAGGACTAATAAGAAGCTACCTTAATGAAGAGAAGCTTCAAAGGCAGTGGAGAAGCTTGTCCACGGTGGAGGCTCGCGGACATGGAGAAGAAAGGTTGATAATGACACCACAGGCCAAGTGAGTGATACCAAAGCATCAATATAGCTTCATTATGGTCCACTGAAGCTACATGAGCGGAGTAATTTGAAAATGGAGCACTCACAGAAATGAGGAAGAAGATGACCAATTTCGGCTGAATTTGAACAAACCCCAAATTGGATAATTCCTGCGAATCAAATCCAACATTAAGTGAGGGGAAATGTTCAAGATAGTAAGGAGATAAGAATAGGGTAAAGAAATATGAAGGAGAACCACTGGAACACCAAGAACACCAATGGAGCTCTTCGGGTCAACAATGGCGATTTGGGGGTTTTGAGGAGTTAAGCTCCAAAACTGTAAATGGAGCTTGATGGTGGTCTAAATGAATACCAGGAAGCATTGAGAGTGCTTATAATGCCTTGGAAGCATTAGGGTTTGGACCAAGAGCCTCACGGGTGGCATTGCACAAAGCACAAGGCATGGCCGAAAGCAAAAAGGGAGTAGGTGGTGCGCTAGGGTATGGCACGGCTGAGCGTGTCTCCCACGACCCTTAATGTCGGCTAGGGCGGCCGTAGGGAGCATGAAATGACACCCCCATGCCCTACACTGTGCACGCACGGCCGGAGGTTGAAGATGACCAGAGGAAAAAAGCTAGGGCGATCTTGAACCCTACGATTTTAATCGGGCGGCTGACATCGCGCCACGCCTCTGATATCTGAAAATAGAAGAATAGATCGGAGCCCTTGGATTAGAAACGCGCGGCTTAGATTCAAACAAAACAACGGAAGGTCCGAATGTTTGGGGATGCGGGCGGTTGGATGGGGATCAACGGTTGAAATTCGAACAAGCAGCCGAAGGTCGAGCGCTTTCACGAAGCCGGGTCGTGCGATAAGGATCCAACGGTTGAAATTCAACGCGCGGCAAAGGAGGCTCGGTGCGATTAGTTGGTGGACCGAGTCGATTGGCTCGAGCACGAGTCTGACTCGAACCCAACGCACGGTGGATTTAGGTTTTGACTTTTAAATTAGAACAGAGACTTTTGAGGATTTAAATGAGATAGCAAAACAACTCCAAAAATTATGAACTTTTTACTGGAGCTTGCTAACTTCGATAACAACGTCGAGTAAAATTTTCAGAGGCTTTTATGCTGTGAAACTTTCTCCAAAAATTCTGCAAGGCTCTGATTTAAGGTTTGACTGAAAGTCAAACAGGTTTGACTGCCCCCTAAAAATATTCAAACAATTTCTAAAAATTGTGAAATTTTTCAGCGGGGCCACATACCATCACAGGAACTTAGGAAAATTATTTCCCAATGATGATCACAAGATTTGAGATGAAAAATTTTGGAAGACAAGGTTTGGATCAAAAGACTTGTGACTTGTACTTCCATAACTTCTTACAATTATAGTTCAAAGCATACAGCAAATACATGATGTAAGAAAATTTTTTAATTTCTTCTCATTTTCTTACATTTGAAACACAAGTCCAAAAATGGGATGTTACAAGCCACCTTATCGAATTCAGTCACCGGGATTGGTTTTGCAAACCGAACAAGTCTGCCGGGACGTAAAAGTGGAAATTCATGGGGTTAACTTTTTAGCCAACTTGATAGTAATAACTTCATAGGGTATTGATGTGATTTTGGGATGGATTAGCTGTCCAAAACCAAGGGCAAATCAATTGTGCTCAGCGATCCATTTCTGTCTGGCGAAGACGGCAATCAGTCGTTTTGCAGATTAGTAGGAGTTCTCATCTTTATGCCTTGAAAGCTAGTACCTCCCTTGAATTGGAGGAGGTAGTAGTGGTGAGTGAGTATCGGATGTCTTTCGAAGAACTCCGGCATGCCCCCGATCGAGAAGTTGAGTTCACATCGAGCTTGCACGTCTTGCACCAATTTCAAGCGGCCGTGTCGGATGCCTCTAATGAATTGGAAGAATTGAAGAAGCAACTCAAAGAACTTCAAGACAAGGGATTCATTAGGCCGAGCTCCTCACCTTGGGGATGCCTGGCTATCTTTGTCAAAAAGAAAGACAAGAGTTTGTGGATATTTGTTGACTACCGTCCATTAAGTGAAGTCACTGTCAAAAACAAGTATCCGCTTCCGCGGATTGATGAAGTCACTGTCAAAAACAAGTATTTGGACCAGTTCGTTGTCATTTTCATTGATGACATCCTTATCTACTCAAAGTCTGGGGAAGAACACGAGCGACACTTGAAGCTTGTGTTGGAAAAGCTTCGTCAACATCAGCTCTACGCCAAATTCAGCAAATGCGAGTTCTGGCTCCATGAAGTTAGTTTCTTGGGTCATGTCCTATCCAAGGGCGGTATCGCCGTTGATCCAAGCAAAGTGCAGGATGTCCTTGATTAGAGACAACCCAAGAACATCACTGATATTCGCAGTTTTCTCGGACTTGCGGGTTATTATCGCAGGTTCATCCAGAATTTCTTCAAAATTGCGAGGCCAATGACTCTGTAACACCCCAGCTCAGCATTGAGCCTGGAATGCTACTAAAATTAAATTAAACTAGGCTAAACCAAGACCAATTACAAAATCTCGACAAAACCTCCTTTGTATAGTCAACTATACCGAGGTTCCAACAATTAATCAAGGTATTTATCAATATATTCATATTCAGGTTCATTCAAGCGTGCAGGATAATCTCATAAACATAACCAAAATTTTCTATTCTCATTATTACAGTTAATCTGAAACTCAAACTATCCATAAGTAATTCTTAAGATGGAGTGGTAGTGTGTGCATCCAAACATCTACTCCCTCCCATGCATCTTGGTCTTGCCAGGTTGTACCAAAAACACATCAAAGCAAGAGTGAGCCCAAAGACTCAGCAAGTACCAACAAGGCTAAGCAAGTTATTATTCATAGCATCAATAATCCAAGATAAACAATGCACCAAAGTATAGCCTTCATGCTCATGTGAATGCAACCAATGCAACGCCTTTTTAGCTTTATCTCTTTTCGCATTTTACAGTGTCGCGGGGTATACAACCGTCGTTGTATACCCTTGCTCGTGCCCCTCAGCACGAGGACCAAAAGCCTATACACCACATGTATAGGGACCTTGCCCATCACATTAATGATGGGGACCTCTTTTATTCATAGCCCACATTCCACAAATGTGGGGACCTCAACCGTCATCTACATAACGGGACCTCAACTGAATGTGCTTGATCATCACGTGACGGGGCACTGTATGCTCTCAACATGCATATGCATCATGATAACATATTTATAAGCAGGAATACATCATATTCTCATTATCATGTAAGCAACCTTACTTCGCTATCATATATCAAAAACATGCATACATGACCAAGTCTCCAACACGTTTGAAACATGCAAATGCTCCATGCCCACGTCTTTCATACCCAAGAATTTAACATGTACATAACAACATGTAAGATTTGGCCACGCTCAAGGAAACATTAACCATAGCTTGCATTCATCAAGATATAAGGAAAACTCATTACACTAACATTCGTGCAAGGCTAGAACAAGCAATCACAACAATCATATCATACAACAGAAAATACGCTATAACCAGAATACTTGCCTTGGCCGTGCGAGGCGGTGGACGCAAAGAGGGCGCTGCACTGGGATCACGCTCCCACTGAACATAAAGATATCCCAATCTAAGACCAACATACTGGACCAAAGCATACACAACATTACAATCAAATCGCTAACTTCTTATCATTTCTAACTTTTCTAATTTCTAGCGATCGGTCCGCTGCGGACACCAGACTTCAAAATTCATAACTTTCTGCTCAGAGTCCAAATAGGATGATCTTGGACATTCTGGAAAGGTAATTAAAATGTCTAAATAAACTTAGTTGGGAGACCCTCTGATTCGGCCATCTACCAGTCCTACCAATCTATTTAAACAGAGCAAACATTTCACGTCGGGTTTCGGACAGCGACAAAGAAACTATCATAACTTTCTCGTTTGTCCGAATTTAGTGATCTTTAGTTTTCCTGAAATCTAAGAGGATTAGCCTAATTTTTCGTTATGGTGAGACCCTCTGAAACCCCTCTAAATATGCGCTTCTATCAGGTTAACCAACACTAGCAATTACTGCTTCTCTCCGAAACACGAAATACTAAAAATTCATAACTTTGGCTACCGAAGTCCGAATGACTTGATTCTTGTCGGCAATGAAAGATAACTACGATACCCACAACTTTCTAGGAGACACCCAGACATCGTCGGCCGTGTGGCCGCGAGCTCTCCTCAGCCCATGGAGGACCTATGCAGCCTACGATTAACGTACGTACATCTTTATGTCTACAATATACGTACGTACATACTACTATTTATTCTAACATCTTGAATGTATGTACGTATAGTTGCAAGGCCTTGTACAAGGTGTCCAAAGAACGCGCCGTGGGGAGGCGCGTGGCGCTGGAGCGAGAGGAGGCGATGAAGTGGCAGGACAACGAGCGCTACCTCGCCGTCGTCAACCACCTGGCCGCCGCCGGCAACCCGGGGGCTTGTTTCATCGTCGGCCTCGGGCTTGTCTTCGCGCCCCAAGACATACAGCGCGGCCTCATGTTCCTTGAGCGGCGGCGTGGCGGCCACAAGGCCGTGGCCTCGTGCTCGGTCTCCTCCTCTACGGCCGGCGCAGACGCGCGGCGTTGGGAAGCACTACATCAGCCGAGTCGAGGCGAGCCGCCGGGCGGAGTGCGAGCGGCCAAGACCAACCGGAGTGCGGCGGTGCGAGGCTCGCCGCGGACATAGTCGGCGGCGTGTGGGGAAGAAGGTCGGGCCACTGGGCGGGTGGGCGCTGTCGGAGGATGGCCGGTGGTGCACGAGCATTGGTCGCGGTGTGGAAGGGTGGGGCGACTACGTGCGTCTTCAGCGATGACGATCGCAGGATTAGGCATGAGTATACGGTTTCTTTGCAAAGGTGTTAGACTATTTGCCATAAAATTTTAGTTTTTAGGTTTCTAGAAAGGTGGTGCACCGGACTATTTTCCAAATGAAATGAATTTTTAATGCACCAAAATATACGGTCCACAGGGCGGGAGCGATTACAATTCCACGTTGACATCAAAATATCGTCGACATATTACAAGTTCATAACACATGATGTTATGGAATAAATTAATTACAATGGAGTAATTTCTTAATTAAAATATAGTCATTCCACGATGATCGACGCGCATATAGCTAGCTTCCTCATTGAGTTCTTCCTCGAGCCCGATGCCGTCTCGAAAGGAGGCAACTCGTCAAATTGATTGTATTCTTCCTCGTCACTACATTCTCAACTCCGACAATCCTTCTTTTTCCATGAAGAACTACGTGGCGCTTCTTATTTGCCGAGTCGGTTACATAGAAGACTTGAACAACTTGGTTAGGCGGTGTATTTAAGCGATGCGTGATAATATCACAGACGGTTTTCTTAAAGAACCGTCTGAGATATCCTCAATATCACAGACGGTTCTTGAATGGCACCGTCTGTGATATTGAGGATATCTCGAGCGGTTCTTTAAGCAAACCGTGATATTATCACGCATAAAGGCTTAAATAGAGCCGTCGTGATATTGCGATATCTCAGACGGTTCTTTAATAGAGCCGTCTGTGATATTCTTTTTATTAAAAGGCGCACCCTAGGGTTTTGCTCTTTACTCGTCACTTCGTCTCCCGCGCCCCTTAGGCTCTCGCGCGCTCTCTCGGCTCCTCTAGGGTTCGCCCGTTCACCTCCCGGCCAGTAAGACCCGCGCCGCCGCCTTCATCGGCAGCGCCTCGCCTCGCCGACGCGCGGCCTCCTCCCCGTGTCGGCCTCCTCCCTCTGCACCGGCCTCCTCCCCGTGTCGGCCTCCTCCCTCTGCACCGGCCTCCTCCCCGCGCCGTCCTCCTCCCCGTGTCGGCCTCCTCCCCGCGCCTCTCCCTCCTCCCCGCGTCGGCCTCCTCCCCTGCACCGACCTCCTCCTTGCACCGTGAGTTGTTGTGCGGCATCCTCTGTGAGTATTCCTAAAGATCTGGCAAATTGATCAGTGGGCTTTGTTGACATGCTCTGTGATGAACTCTGTCTTATACTGAGATTGAATGTGATAGTTAGTTGATTCTTGAGCTCTATTGTACAAATTACTTACTCTTTGTCAATTTCATATACTATTAATTTGTTACTTTCGGTTGAATGCTAGTTGTCACAGAGACGGTTGAATGCATCCGTCAATTTGATATCTTTGTTAGTTCATTCATGAGCTCTATTGTATTGTGAACCCTCGTGATGTGACTTTGATAGTCTTTGATAATGTGAACTAGAAATTGATCGATGGGCTTTGTTCTAGTTCGCTCTGTGATGAACTTTTCTCTTATCTCGAGATTGAATGTGATAGTTAAGAGATCATTTTGTAATGATTGAGATCATTTGTGATTAAGCAAAGTATTGTTTAGAGCTCATAGTTTGAATTTATACTATCATATTCATTTAATGAAGAGTATAGACAATAGGATTGAGATGGCAAAGACTTGTTCTTTTGCAACTCTCTCTACGAGCACAAACTACCATCAATCCTTCTTTATATATTATACGTTTGTGCATCATTTTCGGTTAAGTTGAGTAAATGCGCTTGAATGCAGTCGATTAGAGCTTACGCATATTGCTTCGTGCATATATAGATAGCAAGTAAGCGACATGGCGTCCGCACCATCTTCGCGCCGTCTGGATCTCAGGAAAGTGGTATGTACGCGAGATGGCGAGGAACATCGAGAATTCCTCGAGCATAATGACCGTCACGGAGGTCAATGCCAATGGGATCTGTGAGTCCCCAAAGCGTGGCGAGATTCAACCTTGTGCGGGATACATGGAAGGGAAGGTCCCCATCACCACAATCGAGCCGGACACTATGCCGGATGTTGGAGAAGCCACGGTGTGGGGCGAAGTTTTAAAATCGTTCACTTTCGGCCCGCGAACACGCGCGCGTGGAGCGACAGCGTTGCTCGATCGGAAGGCGTGGAGGACCTTCAGAGCGTGCTTGTCACAAGGCACGTGAACACGGTCGAACGCCCTTCACGGCGTATAAATTCTTGTCGCGGGATATATGGGGCGCCTTTGTGCAAATGAAGACGACGCCGAATTTCTTGAGAAAGTGCGGCGCACAAGGCTCTCCGGACACTTAACACTCACCCCACAAACTCGGCATGGCTGGCACGCGAGTAAAACCGCGCAATGGGCGGCGGAGGGCGCGAGCGAAACAAGGCCATTTGCCGAGATCACGCATCAGCGCTCTCTCCGGTTAGGCGAGGCATCGATTCGTCTTGGCGAAATCTCTTTCACAAACCCGCAGACGGATGTGGCCAACCGTGTGGTAAATGTCTTGAACTACCTAGTTGTTAATAAGTCTATAACTTCATAATGTATATAATAACATGATGACCTCTTGCAGAAGAATTGAGTTCGCATGTTAGAAGGCTCCTTCCAGCGGCGAGGAGAAGGATATACTAACTACGGCCACAGGAAACAAGGAGCACCCTGTCGCACGCGAGGCAAAGGGGTTAACGTATCTTGGAGGGATGGATTCCCAGACGACTACTGCACGTATAGGAGCAGGAAGAGATCCAAGGCCGAGTACGACACAGTGTTGGAACATGTGCTTACTTCAAAATTTGAAGGAAGAGAACGGGTGCTTACTGCAAAATTTGAAGAAAAGATAGCAAGATTGCAGGACCAAGTGAATCAACTACTACTCCTCAACAACCAGTCGCAGGCCGCCCCGTTGTTTTGGTAGGCAGTCCTCCTCAACATCGGAGTAGCGTCGCGTCCACGCAAAATTGTGAACACGATGATGTCCAATTACCTATCGACGACATCAAGGTAATGTACATCTCTGGAATGCTCCAAAGATAGACCTATAGGACGCCTTAGCTAATTGCGTATCGTTTTGTAGGAGCCGACGCACTGCACACTCCAAGTGAGGATGGTTGGGATGTCTATTGAGGCTGGGCGGGGGTGGTGTATCCATGCAATGAAGGGATAGTGCAGCACGGTGCCCAGGTGGCGCAGGGTTACGCCAGGGTCCAGGTGGACATGGTACATGATAATTTTAGGGTCGTCCCGCCGAGATTCGCGACACGCGAAATCATAACACTAGGGATGCCCTGCATGTTTTATTCGGTGGCCAAAGAAGGACATCGCTGGACCTGCGATGCCGCCTCAACCTTCGATGAATCCACCCCAACCATCTCCACACGACCATGCCCTCCAATTCAACTTTTGAAGGACATCGTCACGGACCTGCGATGTCGCCTCAACCTTTGATGACTCTACCCCAACCACCTCGACACGACCATGTCTCTCCAACAGGACCCTCCATGATCGCACCTCAACCTTCGCTCGAAGCCCGCCTCATCGGTTCCGTGGAGAAGACACCGACGAACAAAAAAGCGTGCGTCGTGTCGGTTCCGAGTCGTCGGCGGAGGAAGGCGCGTGGCGCGCAAGTCGTTCGGACAAATCGAAATCGAAGAACATTAAGGCGCTTGCGCCTCTAACCCTAAGAAATACTCTTTCGAAGTCCGCTTGGCGGCGAGCACGATGATTAGCCTACGCTTGGATTAGGTTGTTAGAGTTTGCATAGTGGTACTTGAAGAAGACCAAAGAGAAAGGGTGCGATGGAATCAATCACCGGATACACGGAGGACTATTTCCTCCACGAGCGGCCCCTTCATCGTGGGCTTGGCGACTTGTTCGACCTATTCAACCTCAAAGCCCTCGATGCCTCACTTCTACGATCTTGGACATCGTAAGTGTGTACAATCAAGTTCTACATTCACGTACATTCACGTAATATAACAACTCATTGCTTATGTATAGATACATGATTAAAACTGCCCGGCGATTGAAAGAACCGGTGGGTTTCCTCGACCCACACGTGGTCTCTGAGCAAACCATCTTGGCAGACGCATCCTCGTCGAAATACATAACGGCGGGATTGCTTGCTCAAAACTACGTGGACTACATAATGGTGCCCGACAACGAGTAAGTGCTTCACTACTTGCTATACAAATTTCATTTGTACTTTATCATGATATGAACTTAGGTTTAATGACTATAGCGACATACATGAGTAGGCATCACTGGATCCTTCTAGTCATTATACCAAAGAGGAATCAGGTACTATACCTTGATTCCCTAATGAAAAAAGGCCACGACTTCACCCTTGTGCAAGAAGTAGTCGACAGGTGTGCTCATTTCCTCCATACATAACTCTATTGTAGTCTTCCTTCGTTTGAAATGGCCGAGGTTAACTTTTTGGAAACATGTAGGTCGTTCATCTCCTATATTGCCGAGGGAGGGCTATACAAGGGAACGAACGCCACACTTAATCACGGACGCGATTTTGATGCGTGCTACAACACAATAATCCTATATCATACTTCGTAATAATGCGTCTCGAACCGACTATACCTATATATGTAATTCTATTTTTCAGGTGCAAAGAAAAAGCGAGAAGAATGTGCATTCTCGTTTGCCATCATATGCGATTCTCATGAGTGCTAGGTTGCTTGGATCCCGAGGTTGGTCAATCTACGCAATAATTGCTAATTATAAATTTAAATATATATGTGTAACACTTTACTCTTGTTTGTAGGTTTTGAATATAGATTTAGATTCACTCGTTCGTAAAGAGATCTCGGATGTTCGAGGGAGGCTCGCACCTTCATCACGACGGATATCATTGCACCAACGGAGAGTTTCACTCTTGAACGACCTTGAAACAATTAATATATTTGATATAGTTGTAATTCACTTTGAATAGTTGTGATTCAATGGTAAACTTTGGGTTGTCACTTTGGGTTGTATGACAATATTTTACGAGCGAGTTGATATTACAATGTTTGATGTATTTGATATATGTTCGTTTGTATGACAATGATCACTTTGGGTTGTCAACGATTGATATCCGTGATGTATCTATTTTACGCTGCTTATTTTCGAGGGCATGACTAGCAATCCTGAGGCTAGCGAAAAATTTTAAAAATAGTTATGCTGAAATAACTATCACGACGGTTTATCAATCAAGCCGCTGCGTGATATGTATAATCGAGCGGCTCTATTATATAACCGTCTGCGTGATATACACATATCCCGAGACGGTTCGTAAATATAACCGTGCAGGATATCCTTTATCACGACGGTTCTATTTACGAACCGTCGGGATATGTATATCGCGACGGTTCGTAAATAGAGCCGCTCGCGATATGCGTCTATATGACGGTTTGCTTGAATAGAGCCGTGCGCGATAATTAGATATCACGACGGTTATATAATTAGAACCGCTGCGTGTTGTGACTTATCACGACGGATGTTTAACCGCTCGTGATAACCGCCACTTATCACGAGGCGTACAAAAACACGAGCGGTTGGGCAACCGCCTGCGATGACCGCTCGAACCGCTGCGTGATGAGGTCGTGTAGTAGTGTGCTTTGGCGAAAGTCTCAATGCAATCATTTATCGGTAACTCCCATTTCATAGGGTTGTGTGCTACGATGCAACATCTGCACTTGGAGATAATTGAAGAAGGTTCTCTTGCTGCCCTTAGTGTGAATTTTACACTTGAGGACCAGATTAGAGAAGCCCATAAGACTAACACGGAAGTAGCTCAAATCAGGAAGAAGCAAACAAGGCAAGGCCAAATGCTTCAAAGAAGATGCACAAGGCACCCTATGGTTCAAAAACCGATTAGTGGTGCCATGTGATCACACTTTGAGAGAACTAATTCTCAAAGAAGCTCATGACTCTAAATTCTCTATTCACCTAGGAAGTACCAAGATGTACCAAGATCTGAAGAAAAGGCTTTGGTGGAGCCAAATGAAGCAGCAGATTGCTCAATATGTTGCCAGGTGTGATGTATGCCAAAGGGTCAAGGCTGAGCACTTGAGACCAGCGGGTACTCTCCAACCTTTGCCTATTCCGAAGTGGAAATGGGAAGAAGTTGGCATGGATTTTATCACTGGCCTTCCAAGGACTCAAACTAGGTCTGATTCTATATGGGTGATTGTCGATCGTTTAACAAAAGTTGCTCATTTCATTCCTGTCAAGACCACCTATCACGGGGATAAGTTAGCCGAGCTTTATATTTCAAGAATCGTTTGTCTCCACAGTGTACCTAAGGTGATAGTTTCAGATCGAGGCCCTCAATTCACATCCTATTTCTGGGGATGCTTACACAAAGCAATGGGGACTAATTTATCTTTCAGTTCTGCATATCACCCGCAAATAGATGGGCAAACTGAAAGGGTGAACCAAATTTTAGAAGACCTTCTCCGAGCATGTGTGCTGTCTTATAGCAAAAATCGGGAGAAGTGCTTACCATTTGCGGAGTTCTCCTACAACAACAGTTTCCAATCAAGCATACAAATGTCACCCTTCGAGGCTTTGTATGGGAGAGCTTGTAGGACACCTTTGAACTGGTCCAAAGCCAGGGAGAGGCCATTTTATGGTCCAGCCTTGGTGAAAGATGCAGAAGAACAAGTCCGTGTCATCCGTGAGCGACTTCGGACGGCTCAATCTTGTCAGAAGTCTTATGCCGACCGTCGTCGTCGTGAGTTGAGTTTTGAGATAGATGATCATGTATACCTTAAGGTCTCTCCGATGAAAGGAATACATCGTTTCCAAATCAAAGGCAAAATGGCACCTCGCTATATCGGACCTTTCCAAATTGTAGCGAAATTGGGATCGGTGGCATATCAATTGGAGTTGCCACCATCACTTTCAGATGTGCATGATGTGTTCCATGTTTCACAACTGAGAAAGTGTCTACGTATTCCAACAGAAGAAACTAAGTTGGAAGAACACGACTTGCAACCCAATCTTTCCTATCGGGAGCACTCGATTCGCATTCTTGAAGAAAAGGAGTGCAAGACGAGAAATCGCAACATCCAGTTCCTCAAAGTCCAGTGTAGTAACCATACTGAAGATGAGGCTACATGGGAGAGTGAAGACCTGTTGCGAAGCGAATATCCAGATCTTTTTCTTTCTACTTGAAATGTCTTCGAGCCTTAGTTGTTGTATCTTTTTTCCAAACCTTCCTATCCATTTTCTGACCTACCGAGATCTCGGGGTCGAGATCTTTTGTAAGGGGGGGAGGTTTATAACATCCCCAAATTAATAAAGAGGATTATTATGCATCTCATGAGCATGCATCATGTTTTCAAGCATTTATTTAATATATTGCATTAGGAAAATCTCAAACAAAGTTGAAACATACACTTCCATTTTTAACTCCAATTTTAGTCAGTAACAAAAACTTGTGAATGTCTGCTGGAAATAATTTATTCAAATACTATATGAATTATTAAGAATAAATATAATTTTTCCCAAATTTATGGGACTAGGTTCAACCTTCATAAAAATCCAAACAAAATTCAATAGCATCCCTTAAGTTGAATTTGGATTATACAAATTATGTCATGAACAGTAGGGTTCAATAATTTTTATGGGCACTGGACCTTCCTAGGAACCTATGTGATTTATTTCACATTGTTTTGAAATTTATTTCTATTTCTAAGCTCTGGTCAAAGTGGAGGAAATTAAATTGTGTCTCAGTCAAACCCTAAACCCCTAACCGACCACCACTGTTCATTGGGCTCGAGTCCGACCTAGTGAAACAGCTCAGCCCAACCCCCTAAAAGTGCACCATCTCATGCAGGCGTTGGATCTAAGTCCAACGGTCCAGACCTCTCCACCTATTCGGCAATCCGAACAGCACTTGAGATCGTGAGCCGTTCGATCGGAATCCAACGGCCCACGACCTCCCTTCGCCTAATAACACTCGTGACCGCCTTGGTGATCGTGAGCCGTTGGATTGACATCCAACGGCCCACGACCTCCCCATTTTCTTCTGACTCGTGTGCACGGTTGAAGCACTGATGCCGTGGGCCCGCGATGTCAGCTTCGGCTCTGACCTCGAGCAGGCGAGCTCAGGCACCCATTGCCACGCGGCTGCCATTTTCTTGCTATTCATTGGACTTTTATATTTTAGATTCTGGTTCTTCTGAAGTGTTTGATTCCACACCTGAGCCACAAGAACCTGAAAAAAAGGTTTACTATTATCAAGGCAAGCATCCTCTTGCATCATATTGAACCCAAATTTTAATACTTTAGATTTTCAAATTACAGTGATAATGTGCATGCTATGTTCTATAGTATTTGTGATCTGTGAGTAGTTAGCTAAATACCAATAATTGTGGATTACCCTGAATTGAATTCATACACTTATGCCTTAAGATAGTGTTTTTGTCCTGTTATTTAACTCTGTAATTTTGCTTAGCCATGCAGTCCATAGAACGCTAGTGTTTGACAAGCTCATCTTGTCAAACAGGGGAAACAACAAATGAATTTCAGTTATTTTCAGTCTTGTTCAGTCTATCTAATTCAGATTTGAATTAAAACTTTATTTGACAAATCTATATACGATCTGGACAAGTGGTTGCTAGTGATGGTGCCTTCGTGCGAGATTGGGAAATGTGGTGGTCTTGTGCTCGATCAATTAAGGACCGAACTCGATCGTTCAATTCAAGCCCCAACGCACTTCCACACGCGGTGTATGGCGCCGCTTGGTTAAGTAAGGGGTTGGTGTTATTGAGTTGGAATGCAAAGTTGATAAGGACGCATGTGTTGATTGCATATGACATATGTGCTTGCTTATCGGTAACATATGCCATATGTGGTTGGTTTCATACCATGTCATATCATGTGTTCTTAAGGGCGAGGACTTTGGATGTATCCAGTTCATTAGGCTCGATTTCAATAATACATGTGTGGTAAGCACAACTTTTATTGAATCGATGTTCCGCGTAACCTGTGTGCCTCTGTTGGTTGGTAGGTGGTGTAGCCTCCACCGTAGGATTAGTCTCACATGGGTAGACCAACTCAATAGTGTCAACTTGTTGAAAAATACCAAATCTTAGTTTCCCGGCCGGCATACCTAAGGAAGTGTGTCATCATTCGAGGCATCCAAGGCAACGGGCTGACTAAGTCGTGTGGGTAAAGATGTACACCCCTGCAGGGTATAAGATGTACACCCCTGCAGGGTATAAAACTATTCGAATAGCCGTGTCCATGGTCATGGACGATACTTGAGTTGATGTCACCTGTATAGACTTTGATTTCAAAACTATCATTTTGGAGTTCTGGTGCGGCATGAAGGGTATTCATGCTATGTTTTGTTGTGGTGGATAACCACTTTATCATTGTTATGTTTTATTATTACATGTTACATTACTTACAGTTTTTAGTTCAAATCAGTTTATAAAATCGCCTTGTTAAAATCTAGCATGTGTAGGTTAAGATGTATTGTTTTATGCAAAATTAATGCCATTATAACCTTCCTGTTGACAACCTTATGCATGCTAACCTCTATTCCTTTGAATAGTCTCTACTAAACACATTCTTTTAATAGTTTGTGTAAGTCTTGCGAGTACCTTTTGTACTCAGGTGCTTTCACCACTTGTTGCAGGTGAGGATGGTTACTTATATGAAGTACCCGTTAGCGCCGATCAGGGTGACGCTAACGAGTGAAGCTGTTTCTATCCTCCACTCAATAGCCTGAGGGTGCTAGGGCCATTGGTGGCTTTTGTTGTTTATTTTACTTCCGCTATTAAACTCTGTAGTGACCAAGTCACTTGATCTTGTACAACTAGACCGAATTGTAACCTATTGTTTAATTATGTAAATTTATGCCCTGTATATGTATGATGCAATGTTGTTTAAGGATATGTGTGCAATAGTCACTGATCCTGGGAACTATTGCAAGACATATATCTGGGAACCGAATCTTGGATTTGTTACTTGTTATTATTACACTTCTAGCATGATATTTAATGAGGGAACCGAACTGTTCCTTAATGAAGAATTATGCTACGGTGTAATTTTAATTCGCACATTTCCAATAATCCGGTCCTCACGAGGCCAACCCACCAGCCCAACAGCCATGAAACGAACTGCGGCCCCAAGCTCCAGCCAGCGGGGCGCCCCCTGGCTCCCGACACGAACATCCCAACCTGCGCTTAGCGGCACAGTGAGCGCGCGAAACTCCTCCACGAAGTCCCGGGTGGACATCCTCCGCGACGCCCGAAGCAGCAGCGCTAGCAACGCCTCCTCCCTTGACGTCAGGTGGGTGGTCGGGGACGCCGTAAGATGAATGGGGCCCCCACGAGAACGCAGGCCAGCCTCGGCGCCGCACTTGTGGTAAAACCACCGGCGGGTCCAATCCGTCTCCCACCGGTTGCTGGCCGCGGAACAGCATGTCCGGCGAGCCGACCCTTCGTGCGAAGTTGACATCGCCGAAGTTCGCGTCGCCGGTGCTCTTCTTCTTCTTGGTGGCACCTCCGTCATGAAGGTAGGCGAAGAGCTCGACTCCCAGCGCCAACCCCGCGGACCGGCACCCACTCAAGACGCCCAGCTTCACGATGGAGTTCGGGGTCAGTTGGGCGATATCAACCCCGTACAACTGTAGCACCTCGAACAATAGGGGCACGCACGGCAGCCGAAGACCCGCGTCTAGGAAGGCCATGAAGAGAATCGTCTCATCTTCCCGAGGCGCGAGCACGCCTCCGACCAGGCGCGAAGCGTCCTCCGGCTTCTCGACTTCCCTCCCGTGAAGGGCCCGCGGCCAGCAGCGCCACGGTCGGCGACCCACTCGTCAAGATAAACGCGGCGGCGCCCCCATCCTTGCTACGCTTCGTCATCTCAAGCAGCGAGGAACGACAGCAGACCGAACTGGCGGCGATAGGAGACAATGGCGACGGAAGAATAACACAACCGGGCGCCACTCCACGTATTTATAGGCCAGGGCGGAAATGAAATGACGCGGAGCGCAGGAGTCGATGGATCGCGACCCAAACAAAGGACGACACGTGGCACTAATAGCCCGGCGCGGCCGCACGTAGTTATGACGCCTGGAGGCACGCGCCGCACAACAACCGAAACGTCTCAGGCCGCCTCCATTGATGTCGCCCGACAGGGCACAACACCCAACGGACCACAGGCGGCGCCCATTGATGTCGCCCGACGGTGCACAGCGCCCAACGAATCCCAAGCGGCGCCCACCTATGCGACTAGGAGGGAAACACCACCACCAACCGGTCCGCCCAGCGGGAGGCACGCATGGAAGCTTCACCAGGCCGAATGGGACGGTGTACCTGCACCCTTCGGGAAGAGGCGCGGTTTCAGCCATGGCGAAGCAAGACATCGACCGCGAGGGGCTTGTCGTAGGGACAGCCCACCGGCCCCCGCAGCCAGTCAAGCACCCAAGCGTGCCTACTCCGCAAGGAAGGCCCCGGAGGGGGCCGAAAGGCCTCGGAGGGGGCCGAAGTCCCCGGAGGGGGCCGAAGTCCACGGAGGGGGCCGAAGGGCCCGGGGTGGCCAGAAGACCCCGGAGTGGGCCGAAGGGCCCCGGAGGAGGCAGTCATCCGGGCACCCAGAAGGCCTCGGCTAGAGCAAATGCCCCGCATCCCCTTGCGGGAACAGTCCCGCTGGACCAGGTGCACTAGCTTGGTGAGCCAGGACCAGGACGGTCCACCAAGGACCAAAGGCTACACGTAGGGATAGGAAAAGACCCTGCAACCCCTATTTAAGTGGGGCCGTGTAGGGGGTAAACTTGTAATCTCACGTACGGAGAGGAATGGCTATAAGTAGCCACCCCCCTTTTTGTAGGGAGACGTCCCTTTTTCTGGGAGAAAAGAAATATACCCAAGTCCTTTTCCTTACAGCTGGTCCCCAATCTTAGGATACCTCGGTCCCTTAAGGACGCTGGGGTTCCCCCTTCTCTTACTGTCTAGTCTTTTTCCACTACGACAAGGGTGATAATGAAAAACAGTATCTTGAAGCTCTTGCGCGTAGATGTGGCAGATCCGAAGCATTGCGAGGCGCGATGACTCCTGGATTCCCTCAAGCCAAGTGGTCCCGCGAACCGAGAGGTTCAAAGGTTGACTCGCCCTATCGTCCTTCCTGGCGTAGATCGTTAGATAATAGATTACTCTGCGATCCCGACCATTCACGATCCAGCTGGTACAATGGTACAACGGACAGTCAAATCTTCCAAGTACTTGTAGTAGCTTCCAAAGCTCGGCTGTAAGTCCTCCATGGCGCTCACCAAAGCTCTGCAGAACCGGCATCTGTCACGACAGACACGAGGGTAAGAACAACTTAAAACTGCGAGGAGAGGAAGATATTCCAGCAATAGATGAGTCAAGAAAGATATGAGAGGAGTTAAGCAATTAATTAATCTTGCAAGTTAACTTTTCTTTAGAAAATAATTTGGACTCTCTAAAGACGGCCGATGTAACTAAGGTCAAGACCTACAGTCAGTATGGCTCTGATACCACCTATGTCGGGACCCGGAATTACGATTCTGAACTCTCTGTGTATAATGCACTAGTCCAGGATCACACTAGTGCACACAGTTACAACATAGATGAATATCGATCCACACAAGCGATTAATAAAATAAACGATTAATTTGAATAACAAATAAGGGTTTTGACCTTATGATCAAGTTTACAACTTAATGAACCAAGTAGGGCTAACAGAGAAAATAAACAGCAGCGGAACAGAAATAAACTCCGATGGAAATCCCATCAATCACCACAGGCAACCAACTGAGATCCAGACCTTAACAATCATCAACCTTCAACGAGCTCCTCGAAAGCAGGCAAAGACTCCTCCACTTCTGTAGGTTTGGGCACAAGTTTACAACAAGCGTGAGTACACAATCGTACTCACAAGTCATACCACAGAATGCAATTTATAGATGATGGCTTATTCCAAAGGAATGACTTCTGTGGTTATTTTGCATAAATGCAACGTTTGCAATTGAATACAATAATAGATTGAAATGTAATTCAAAACAAATAGACAATAAATAATTTAACAGTTATTTTCACAAAGACACAAAGCTAATCAGATTAATTTACATAGCCATATGACTTAGGTCACACAGCTCCTATCCCAAACATTTTATGAAAATCTACCCCTCGTGTGAAATCCCCGAGCATGTCCATGACCGTGGACGCGGCTATTCGAATAGATTGATTTTACACTCCGCAGAGTTTGTACACTTTACCCACACGATACAACTAGTGTTGCAAGCACTAATCGTAACAAAATGGTTCAGAAACTTCATCTCAAACATTGACATTCCCAGTGTGCTTTACCGCCAGACCAACCCACAAAGAACGCTAGTCCGACACACACCGTTGGACCTGAAGACGGCGAACCGCTCATAAATGTGCACTACCTGGTAGTCCACACCTCCATCATGTCACAAAGCCTAACCTATCAACCTGAACATCAATGTCAAGATTCCATAACCTACTAAGTTAGGCCTGTCCTATCAGGCATGTGGTCGTACAGTAAGGCTCAGTTCAATGGCGCACAAAGTTAAGTCCTTAATCGACCAAGGCAACACTTCTATTTTCTAAGTATGCCACAAAGATTATCATTCCCATTCACAAAAGTCCACCATATCACTTAGTATCCACCACTTGTGTCAGTCCAAATCTTTTACCACCCAGTTGGTTTTAGTGCAACACATACTATCACAAAGTAATAACACATAGCACATAGTTTTACACAAAGTTCCATAGTCACTTAGTCAATTTATAATTGCAACTCAAATCCTATGTGTGACTCGCAGCATGGCTAAGCAATTCTACTCGTATCTAACCAACCCACGTTGGTGCTAAGATAATACCAACTAAATAAACCAATCTAGGATGACAAAAGGTTATGACATACAAAAGACAAAGTGGATGTAACAGATTGGATTAATAACTAAACCCAAAAGTATTTAAATACATACTTAAAGTAAATGCAATAATTTGAATCAAAGTAATTTTGAAAATTGGGATTCAATATGATCAAAGGTATAACTTGCCTGGGAAAAGGTCTAGGTACTGGTCTTGGTCTTGGTGAAGTCCTTCCTCGAAGTTCCCAGAGTATCGACGTCTACTTGCAACGAAGCAAATAAACAAAACAAATAAATAATAGAGGAAAAACAAACTCCAAAAATTTAAATACAAATCACAAATAAATAGATCTTGAATTTAGATGAATTTAGTAATTTGCATGGGCTCAATCGGAGTTCGGATGCAAAAGATATGGGCTTTGGAAGTTTAAATCTAAAAGAAAAACCCTAAAAACTGAATTATTGGAATTTCTGAATTATCTCTTAACAGAAATAATCGGGTTATTGCACAAGCATGACATCAGCAAAGATTCTCTGGGAATTAAAAGAATTAAGTAACATGTGGGACCCACATGTCAGTGGCTCGGCTCACAATAGACCAGGTCTACCGAGCCTCGGAATCTAGGGCGGGGTGAACTGCCATGCGTTCACACACGTGGCGCACACGATGGTGCGGATGCGGCGCCACATAGGACGACATGCAGAATGGGGGTTGAGCTAGACACTAACGTGGATGATGGCAATGCGGCGGCGCTCGAGAACCAAGGGCAACGGCGAACAGCGGCTCACCGGCGAGGGTGGGTGGTACCAGAGTGTAGAGGGGACTAATGCGAACCTATTGGTGCACTCCCAGGTGGTTGAGGTGAACGGTGGTGGCCGACGGCGAGCTTGAGGCGGCGGATACCTTTGGGTTTTGTCGGACGGGAGCTCCGGTGATGCGAAGGGGCTTTGAGGGTAGAGGCTGCGACGGTGGACCTGGCGGTATGCTCTACGATGACACGGCGGCGTAATCGAAGAAAAGTGTCACGGCGGCGACAACCCTAAAGCTTGGATTACGGCAGCGCTAAAGCTCTAGAGCGGCGGTGGCTTGAGGTTTCGGGATGCAGTGAGAATGGGGCACCTGAGGATGCCCTTTTATAGGGGCCGGGGTGCACCCAAGCAGCGAGAAAAGATAGTGGGTTTGGCGGCGAGGTGGTGGCGAACGTGCGCATACCGGCCGCAGGGACGAGGGTTCGTGGGGTTGAGGTAGTGGTGGTTGCGGGGCGTTATGCGCACGCACGCGAGAATCTAGGAAGGATAGGAGCGGCATGTTTGAATTTCGAAACGCGGCGGACTCGGGCGACTCGTTGGAGAAGAAAGCAGTGGAGATAAAGGTGGTGGGGTCCACCTGGTAGCGAGCCCGAAAGCGTGGGCGCAAACGGGCTCCAAAAAGATCTGACTGTCAGATCTTGATCGGAGGGTCCAAAATGAAAGGAACGTTCGGACCACTGAACGACTCAACCACATCTGACCGTTCAATCTTGATCGAACAACCCATGCTGATTTGAACATTCAGACCTCCGAACAAACGAGCTTCATCGGTCGTTGAAAACAGATCCAACGGCTTGGGATGGATCTGCGCACGCATAGAGAGAGAAAGAGAGAGGCTGACTGGTGGGGACCACCTATCGGTGAAATCGGGCGTGCGCGCGGGCTGGCTGAGCTGCACAGGGCTGGGCCAAAGGAGGTTTGGGCTCGGTTTTGGTCCAAAAGGATTTCTGAGATTTTAAATAGGTTTTCTATTTTAGAAAATAGCAAAAATTCAAATAAGCAATAGAAAATATCAAATGAACTTAGAAAAATTCTAGAAAAATCTAGAAAATATATCTGGGCACATAGAATCCAAATAAAATAGTTTTGACAATTGTTGATGTTGACTTTAATCATATTAAATTGTTTTGATACTAAAGTCCATGTTTAAGCTTTTGAATTAAATTCAAAAACACCAAATGGTGGGTTTTCTTCCTACCAACTATTCAAAGAATTGTTAAAGCTCAGAAAATTGGGATGTTACAGTTTTGCATTTTTATTTTTATACAAATAACAGAGGTACACCCCTCAGGATATTTTTCATAAATCTTCCAAACTCAATTTTTTATCATATTGTCCTTTTATAGCTTTTATGGAAAATATATCGCTCTAGTGCTTGATTGTGTGGAAATCGTTTCTGAAAACTCCCAAATGACATATATATTGTCTAACCCATAACCTAAAGGTTACAACAGTAAGGGAATCTATATTTCAAGGAGGTATATGCATTGAATAGGATTAACAACTACGGACTTCCCAAACATACCATTTTCATATCAAATATACATGCATGCATAATAGATTTTGCAAAACAAAGTACAATAAGTAAAATAATGGGATCAACATGATCAAAGGAGGTGCTTGCCTTACTCTTATTGTTCTGAATATGTGGATGGTTGGTCGTCTAAATAATCACTCGAGCAATCAACGTCAAATAAAAAAATAGAGCCAGAAATGAATTAAATAATACCAATAAATTCAACAGTAACCAAATTCAAATATATTTGCATATTGTTATAGAGCATGATTTTAGATGAATTTAGAGACAAAAAATCATTCAATTTGGAGTTTTTATGCAAAAGTTATTATAGTTTCAAATTGGCTCGGTTTGAAAAATCCAGGAAAAAGAAAAGGTAGAGAGAATCTCTCTCTGATAGGTGGGACCCATGCCCCTTTCTTTTTCTTTTGATTTATTTTTCTGCTAGAAATACTAGTGTATGACAGATGGGCTCTAGTGATTTCCTTTTATTTTATTTTCTTAAAGGAAGTCTTTACTAGCAAGTGGGGTCTACTAGTTAGTGACTAGGTCCACACAATAGTGCGTAGACCGAGGGTCCATGCGCACTGTGCAAGATCCTGTGGTGGTTTCTCAGGCATTTCAATGTAGTGGGACCAGCGTGTCAGTGAATTTAAAGGAAACCAGGTTTTAATGAACTTCGTTTACTATTTTTAGGGCCCACGTGTTAGTGAGACTTAGCAGTGTTTAAATTAGAGTTAATGAGTGCTTTGTCTTAACTCAACTGGGATTTTGTTTTAATTACGCTGCTACAGTGAATGTCCATTTTGGATAGCACAGAGCAGTGCTAGGGCGCTCACCGCCACGCTTGTCACCGGTGTGATGGCACACGGCGGTGCCAGGGGAAGCCCAAAATGGGCTCCCTGCTCCCATGTGCAACTAATGGTATCAGCGGTGAGGGCTGAGGTGGACCGATGAGGTAGCTCGATGGCGTTGAGTAGTGGTGAAGCTGCGGCTTTAAGCCAATGAACAAACCGTCGATTCTTCCAACTAAATAACGTATGCATGAGCTACTACCTGGTACTAGGATCTCACCAAAAACAAAGAGAGGCTACTGTGAGGACCCGGAATATTTAACTAGTAACACTTAACCTCCAATTGGTTCTAGCATTACTAATTAAACATTCTAAGCCTCGATGGGCATATGTTTCCCAGAATTGCAACATATGCACATCATCACAAAATTACATATCATTTCCATACAACATAGATCACTAAGGTCAACAACAACATACATAAAGTAAAGTTATTACAAAGAGAGCCGACCGCCAAATAGAACAATATACAAGAATGACAAATGAAGCAAAGGTGCCATAAGATGGCTAGAACAAAAGTCGACTAGTTAGCCATACACCCACAAGGCAACCGATCAGCCGCCAAGCTAGTCGCCCACAAGCTACCACAACACACTCACAAAAGTGAGGCCCTCAGCTCACCTTCTTCCTCTGCAACAAAACAATTAAGCATAGCATCCGAGTACAAAGATTGTCTTTGTACCGCAAGATCGACGTGTGGAATAGCGCACCTATTCATAAACTACATGCAAGCTTATTTAGGTGGAGGTTGTATGTCTCATTTTGCATGAAGCCAACTTTATTTGCAATAATGTAATACATTTTAAAAGCAAGTTTGCAAATCTGTTTTGTTATCAAAGTAACAAGAAGAAAAGATACATACAAGTAACCACCGAAGTGACTATCCCAATAGTCACCACAACATAGCACGAATCCCGATTCGCACTCACCCATCAAGTTTTAATTTAAAAGGTTGTAGTCTAACTCTTGAAAGACCTTGCCAAGCGTGTCCATAACCTAGGGCGAGGCTATTCGAATAGTTTTAACCTCGCAGGTGTACCAATGTACCCACACTTGGCATCGCCTTCAAGCCACAAGCACACTATCAAGGTATGCCGGCACGGCTAAGTCCTACGAGACATTTCCAATCTTGTGTATTAACTACGAGCCGCTCATATGGATAGAGACCCATATGCTTACATTGCAAGCCGAAAGACAACAAATCCCATCACGGTGAAGTCTTTCTGACACTACAATGCTCCCAACACCATCCTCCCGCGACTCCTGCGACTCGGAGCCAATACACGCCAAAGTACTAAGTCAAGAGAGGTCCCATACCCTCTAATGTGGTTAGCACGCTAAAATGCTTGGTTTAGTGTAACAAGATGTTCGGTCCTTGTTGACTCCTGCACCATTCCATCCACACCCAAAAATCACACCATCATACCATTGTGCCCAAGTCTAAATCATTTTGTTTTCAGTTTTAGTTTCCATAAGGAGACATGGCACAAGGTGGAAATCATAATCATAATAAGTTTTAAGTGATCAAGGTTATCGACAAGTCGATAACCGCCCATTTCTACCGAAACTAAGCATGGCTAAGCAATTGATTCGCAACTACTAAGTGACAAGAGCCCATCCATGAACTCTAAATCACAGCAAGTAACCTAGGCTCATGGTAGTAGAGGATAATCATTTGCTAAGGAAATGCATTTACTAGGCCAACTATTAACACAAAGTAGCAATGCATACGTAGAATTTGTAATCAACATAAATACTTAAAATACTGGGATTAACATGATCAAACTGCTTGCCTTCTTGCTGTTGCTCAAACTGTTGTGGAGGGTCGCTCTCGGGATTACCGCAAATGTCGAATCCTAAGCGAAAAGGCAAAAAGAACCAAGAACAACCAATAAGACGAGCCGCACTTTAAACAAACGAGCAAGCAAAAATTATTCAAATGCTACAAAATTTATACATAAGGTATAATACGAATATACCTAGACATAGAAACTGGAAAAATCTAATTTGGATTTGTGGTGCAAAAGATATTACCTAAAAACCCATTTTCGACCATAATTAGGTACTGTAGCAAAATATTTTCTAGAAAGATTTTGAAGCTGAAATTTTTATGGTAGCTACCTACTGGTATAGTGGTAACCCATATAAAATTTCAGGTCATTTGGAGTTAAAATGATTTAGTTATGATTTTTCTAAGATGCAAAATTAGCATAATGCACTTTCCGTAAATATAACATGTGCAACACCCATTTCACATTATAGTATGATAACAGAGGGATTTCTAACATCAAATTTCTATTTTTAGGATTTACAGGAATTATTGGTGCCTATTACAACATTAAATGGATTTTTAATTGCTACTAATAAGGTTAAATCTATTAACATATTTTTCTCAAATGATTTAGACCTATCCCATTTTTAGATCAAAGTTTAGTTAATAACAAATTTATCAAAATTAAAACCATTCAATTATCGATATACAGAAAAGATATGCATTTTCCAAGTTTTAATACAATTGGAATATATAAAAATAGCAGAAAACAAGCTATTAAAGATTACGAATTTTCTACTACTGAAGCATAGCTAAAAGCATTTTTATATTAAACTTTAGTGAAATACAAATTTATTACGCTTGGTTTCATGTAAAAGGATTTATCTTGAATTAGTTATGAATTTCTAAAGTTTTGATACAATTTTCAGTTGATAAATAAATACTTACAGAAATAAAAACCAACCCAACCGGAGATAAACGACGTGGGCGCTCGTGGGCCGTTGATGCAAATCCAACGAGCCACACGCACGGAAAACAGCGCACGCGCGCGATTCAAAACAGGAGCTCACCGTTGGATCAAGATCCAACGGCTCACGAGGACGAACGCAACCGACGGTGCGGTTGCCTTGGCCGCCACACCGTAGATCTCAAGATGAACGGCACGAGAGCACTTCCGTCGGAAGGTCCGATTGCACGCATGATCGTGGCCGCAGATCAAGTGATGGACGGCCAAGAATGATTAGGGAACCGATGGTCCGAATGCATACAAGATCGGGCCGCAGATCGCAAAATGGACGGCGTCCAAGATTGAAGTGCAACAGAATACCGACACGTGGGGCCGCATGTCAAGGATCGAGAGTCACACATGCGAATCTTGACACACGTGCACGCAGCACGTGGACCCACCGCCGCTGACTTAAGGGAGGTTTTAGGCAGCTAATTAATTACTAATGACCAATGATTAATGACGCTAGCAATTAATGTGTCCTAAAGATTTCAACAGAGGTGATTTAGGACGAGGGCCCACACGCCGCTGACCAAAAGGTATTTCGACACATTTATTGCTAACAATGATTAGCAATAAATAAACCCAAAATCAGCCCTAATGACTTCGGTTTTCGTAGCTAAGTTAATGGGCCCACCGGCGGTGGCACGGGGTTATTTCCGACGACCAATAGTGCCGACACTTTAATTAACCCATGATTAGCATTAATGATGCCTAAACGCACGGATAAAAGCCAGCGGGTGATTTAAGGGGGCTGGACCCACATGTCAGTGAGACATTAGGCCAGATTAAGACACATTAATGACATCCAATGATTAGCAATTACTGTGCCCTAATAATCTGACGAAAATGGGAGCTTCTCAACTGACAAAACCCGAGTGGCTTTCACGGCTTGTCGCCGGCGACTCCGGTCGCGGCGGCGCCCACAAACTATCAAAATGGGTTCGCAATAGTGTTGCGGACCCAACGGTGATGACCTCGCCGGCGGTGGAGGTCTGGAACGCCGGCGAGCCAGAAAACAAAGAAAGAGACCGACACGGCAAAACACGAAAATAGCAAGATGCTCCGCTGCGGTCCAAGGAAGCGAAAGCCATGACTTCTAGGGACTATATAGGAGCTACCTTAACCGAGAGGAGCTCCAAAGATGGCCGGAAGACTTGAACACGATGAAGTCCACCGAGTCAAGAAGATGAAGTGGAGATGAGGTTCGAGCAAAATGAGTGGAACCAAATCATCACCACAGCTTCATTATAGCTCAAAGAGGCTCCAAAAGCAAATAATTGCAAAAGAACCACTTATCTGAGCTGGAGAAGAAAGGGGTGAAACTAACGAAAATCTCCAAACTTAAAATTGAGTGATTCTCTGAATGCAACCCAAAATCAAGTTAGGGGAAATATAAAGGAGGTCGAGGAGTTCAAAAGGGTGCAAGAAATGTTGAAGATGAACCACTGGACACCAAGGCCGCCATTGGAGCCCTCGGGTCAACAATGGTGGATTGAAGGTTCGAAATAGTTTTGAGCTCAAACACAGCGAGTAGCTAGGTGTGGTGCAAAAGAACACCAGGAGGAGCTAAGGGGCAATATAAAGGGAAAGGATTTAGGGTTACGAGCGCGAACATGAGCCCATGGTGAGCTCAGTTCATGGCACGGTCATGGACCAAGAAATGATGGGAGCAAGTGAGCATGGTGACAATGGAGGAGAAAAGCCTGAGCGCATTTAATGCTCCACAGAGAGACGTTGACGAAAGCAAATTTGAGGTGACACATCAAAGCCACCCACTCAATCTCTCTTTCGCCATTGCCGCCGCGCGCCAAGAAGCAGAGGAGGAAGAAGAACAAAAGAGAACGGTGGCCGTTGGATTGAAAATGGACGGTCCACGATTAAACGAGTTCGCGGACAATCGATTGCTCGTGGATCCGGGCGGTTGGATGGAGATCCAACGGTCCCAATTGATTAACGCAACCGAGGGTCCGAATGCTCACACGAACGCGGGCGAGCGATTTGAATCCAACGGTGATATTGCACGCCGTTATAAAACGCGCTCGGTGCGCTTAGGTGGTTCAACCAAGTCAAGTGGCTCGACTCGAGCCCGACTCGAACCCAATGAATAGTGAAATTGGTTTTAGGTTTTAAATATGCTGAGACTTTTGAGGATTTATTTAGGGTAGCAAAATAACTCCAAAAATTCCGAAATTTTTACAGTAGCTTGTTGACTGAGACATTGACCTTGTGTAAAATTTTCAGAGGTTTTTATACATTGTATTTTTCTCCAAAAATTCTACAAGGTACTGGTTTTGTGTTTGATTGAGAGTCAAACAGTTTGATCGCCTCTAAAATATCCAAACAATTTCTAAAAATTGTGAAATTTTTCAGAGGGTCACATACCATCCCAAGAACTTAGGAAAAATATTCCCAGGAGATGATCACAACATTTGACAAGAATGTTTTTGAAGGACAAGATTGGATCAAAAGACTTGTGACTTGCATTTCCATAACCTTTTGTATAATACTTGTTCAGTACACAAAGGAAATACATGATGTAAGAAAAAGTTTTAATTTCTACTCATTTTCTTACATTTGAAACACAAGCCCAAAATTGGGATGTTACAACTCTCCCCCCCTTACAAGAATCTCGACCCGAGATTCCGTTTACTCGGAGAAGAAAGAAGGAAAATCGACACGAAGACGATCTTCTCGCTCCCAAGTTGCTTCATCTTCAGAATGGTTTGACCACTGAACCTTAAGGAACTTGATGACACGGTTCCTTGTTCTCCGTTCAGATTCCTCAAGAATACGAACAGGATGCTCGCGGTAGGTCAAATCCTCCTGCACATCGAGAGTTTCCAACGGAGTTTCCTCGGTCGACACGGAGGCACTTCTTTAGGTGTGAAACATGGAACACATCATGCACACCTCAAGTGCACCGTAGCTCCAATCAGATGCAATCGCTCCAACTCTCTCGATGATGCGTAAGGCCCAACATATCGAGGGGCCAACTTGCCCTTGATGCCAAAACGCCGATGGCCCTTCAAGGTGAGACTTTGAGATACACAAGGTCATTGGGCTCAAAGCTCAACTCACGGCGACGACGATCCGCATAGCTCTTTGTCCGATCGGCCGCGCAGATGCTCGCGATCAATCGAACTCGACTTTCGCCTCATTGATCGAATCGGGCCGAAAATCGCCGCCACCGCCTCTACGACCAGTTCAATGGGGTTCTCATCTCCTCCCATACAAAGCCTCAAATGGTGCCATGCCAAGATCGGCTCGAAATCGTTGTTGTAGGAGAACTCCGCAAATGGTAGGCACTTCTCCCACTTCTTCCCATAGGAAAGAACACAAGCACGAGCATATCTTCCAAAGACTTGGTTGACTCGCCCGCCTCAACATCACCCGAGGATGAAAGGTTGTATCAAGTGAAGGCGGGTCCCCATAGCCTCTGCGCACTATGCCAAAACCGCGAGGTGAAAAGTGCACCACGATCGAAATAATCGCCTTCGCACACCGTGAAGACTCACAATCCTCGAGACATAAAGTTCGCCAAAGGCCCCACACGGCCGAGTCTTGACAGAAGGAAATGTGCCACTTTAGTCAACCCGTCGATCACGCACCAAATAGCATCATTCCCTTTGGACGAGCGGGCAATCCGGTGATGAAGTCCATGCCAACGGAATCCCACTTCCACTGCACGGCAAAGGTCGAAGAAGGCTCGCCGACGCCGATGCTCGGCCTTCACACGACAAAGACACGCCGCACTCCTGAACGAACCTCGGCAATCTCGCGCTTCATTCGGGTCCACCGTAATCTCGACGAAGATCCCGATACATCTTGGTAGGCCCGGTGAATAGACAAAGGAGAATCATGGGCTTCGCGAGAATCAAATTCCGCAATTCCATGACCTTAGGAACCACAAGACGCCGCTCAAACCACACAACGCCATGCTCGCCCTTCCAAAAGCACTTGGCTATCCCATCCTTGATGTTCCGCTTGATTTGGCCCACACCAACATTTGTCTGCTTGCCGCCTTGATTTGGTCCACCAAGGTTGGTTGCACAACCAATGTAGCAAGAGAACCGTGCTCGACCAAACCCAAATTGAGGCGCCGAATTTAAATGAGGGTAGGTCTGCTCTTGGAGCATCAACATGCTTTTGCAATACACCTTCCGACCGAGTGCATCCGCCACAACGTTGGCCTTGCCCGATGATACCGAATGCCCATGTCATAGTCCTTGATCAATTCCAACCATCTTCTTTGTCCGAGGTTCGATCTGGTGGGTGAACAAGTACTTCAAACTCTTGTGGTCGAATACACCTCACAACGCTACCAATCGATAATGCCGCCAAATCTTGAGTGCATGTACCACCGCAGCCTAACTCCAAGTCATGAGTAGGATAGTTGAGTTCATGAGGCCTCAATTGCCGCGATGCATAGGCCACAACCTTGCCTTCCCGCATAAGAACACAACCAAGACCACGACGAGAAGCATCACAAAAGATATCAAAACCCTTGTGATTATCGTGAGAACAAGCACTGGGTGAGAGGTCAACCGCTTCTTGAGTTCCCAAAACTCACATCACAAGCAGCTGACCACTCAAACTTCTTGTCTTTCTTAAGCAATTCGGTCATAGGCTTCGCAATCTTGGAGAAATTCTCGATAAAACGGCGATAGTAGCCACCAAACCAAGAAAACTCCGCACATCGGTGACCGACTTGGTGACCCCAAGATAGCACATCACCGACCTTGGTAGGATCCACACCACACCTCCTCACAAAGAACATGGCCCAAGAATGCCACTTCCTTCAACGAACTCGCACTTGCTGAATTTGGCATACAACTGGTGCTCACGCACTTGCCCAACACAAGCTTAAGATGCTCAAAGATGCTCTTCTTCACTCTTGGAGTAGATAAGGATATCATCGATGAATACCACCACAAACCTATCCAAATACTCCATGAATACCGAGTTCATAAGATTCATGAATAAAGCGGAGCATTAGTCAAACCAAAAGACATGACGGTGTACTCGTAAAGACCATAACGAGTAGCAAGGCCGTCTTAGGAATATCCTCGGCCCGATCCTGACTTGATGATAGCCCTCCAAGTCAATCTTGAGAAGACTCGTGCTCGGTCAACTGGTCAAAAGATCATCAATACGGGCAAAGGATATTTGTTCTTTACCGTCACCTCATTAAGCTTAACGGTAATCAACACACATGCGCAAGGTCTTGTCCTTCTTCTTCACAAAGATAATCGACAACCCCAAGGAGATGAGCTAGACGGATAAAACCCTTCTCTTGCAGCTCACGGTTGCTTCTTCACTCCTCCAACTCATTAGGAGGCATGCGTACGCCTCTTAGAAATAGGGGCGATGCGGGCAGAACTCGATCACAAACTCCGGATCTCGAATAGGAGGCATCCCAAGTCTTCAGAAAGACATCCGCGAAGTCACACACCGTGGGGACATCGTGAATCTCCAATCTCGGCTTTGCTTCAAGGGCAAAAGGTGGGGTTCTCGAATCGCGTGAAAACCCAACCTGTTCACCAAGGGTCGTGAGGTAGACAATCTTCCGGCACAATCGATTTGCCCCAAGTGTTGGGACAACCAATCCATGCCAAGAATCACATCCAAGCGCCGAGTCGAGTAGGATAAGATTCGCCAAGAATCCCACTCCTTCGATGTGGATAGGAACATTCCAAGATACTTGGTCACTCATTTCCGAACCCGAGAGCGAATCGTGATGGAATCCCCAAAGGAACACAAAGAAGTCCACAATCAACAGCAAAAGACTCGAAATAAAAGAATGCGAAGCTCAGAGTCAAATAAAATCGTGAGCAGGCGCAAATTTACAAGGAGCGCACCAACACCACGCCGGGCGCCTCCTGTGCCTCCTCGGTAGAGATGTGGTTGACTCGCCGCCCCAAGCCCGGGTCTTCGGTCGTGGGTGACCACTCCCTGCCGCGTCCTCCATTAGGACGAGTGGCCGCTCCGGTCTTCTTAGGACAACTACCGCGAGTGGCCCTTGTTGTGGCGAGAGAAGCGGTGACGCCGGCCGGGGTTGCGGGAACACCTGCTGTCTGGTCGCAGCGCGACGTGGATCGAGTCACGGCCCGCGGAGGACGTGGAGCTGGTGCCAAGGCCTCGGCGGTGGTGAAGCCAAAGAACGGGCCACCGTGCAGTCCAACACGGGACGAACGAGGCCGCCTGCGCGATCATCGGGCCTCCCACTTGCGCTATGGACTCGCGGCGCTCTCGCGCTTGTGTTCGCGATGATGGCCTTGTCCACCAAGGTTTGGAAGTCGGGAAGTCCACAATAGAGAGCTTGTCCCGGAGCTCCTCACACAAACCCTCCATGAACTTCTCTCGCTGGCCTCATCGGTGGCCACCTCGGCGAGATCGCACCTCGCCAAATGGTTGAACTCGTGGAGGTACTCGATCACGATTTGCGCTCGCTTGAGCGCAAGGAACTCCTTCTTCTTCACTTCATCAGCCGGGGGGACATGGGCCCGACGGAAAGTCGACCGAACTCCTCCCACGAGACCACGTGTCCCGCAGTCGCATGGCGAGGAAGTTCTCCCACCATGAGAGTGCCGCACCCTCCACCGATGGGATGCGAAAGTGCCCGCTCTGCTCCTCGGCATCGAGCAACGTTGAGCTTCGCCAACCGACGCAGCCACCGCTGCGTCCAAGGATCTCTGACCGGGAGAAGGTAGGAGGTCGATGCACGAGGAACTCCGCAAGTCCCCCACGAGCTTGGTGGCCACCTCCAGATCCAGAGGCACCAGAGGGAGTAGAGGTGTTCCTCGCGATAACCTCCAACACCCTACGGTCCTCCGAACGATTGCATTTGATTTGCATGAGGACTTCCGCCATGGTCGGAGGAGGGGGAAGCTCCTCATCGGGACTACCCGGCTGATTCCGGCCGCTACGTGTCCCACCAGCCATCCTGATTCACTAAGATAAGTTAGCTACAAGCCCGAGATAAAAAGCAAGGCATCCCGAACTCAATAAAAAGGCTCAAGAATAACCACCAAAGAGCACAGGACCAAAAATCAACAAATCAACTCCCCGAAACGACTAACCCGTATGGAAGATCGAGTAATCGTTTGAGGAGACCCAAAATTTCAGCACTAAATTCTAGCTCAAAACAGTCCAAAGATCAAGGTATAACCACCTAATAGAGTATAGGCATTAGCTAATCTCATATCACTTCTTACCCCTTTTATTCCCACAAGTTTTAGTTGAATTTACCTCTCATTTCCTACCTTAATTACTAACCACTAGCTAGCTGTCCAAATTCCTTTCTTCAAGCTCTCATGTTCCTCCCAAAACCAAGTTAATCGATAAAGGCTAATTTTTGAAAGGAAGAGAGGAACAACTTTTTCAAACTTAAGTGAAGGTAAGGTGAGATGAGCAAGCTAAGATAGGTAAGGAGTAAAATTAGAGAACTTACTTAAGTTTTCACAACTATCTGACAGTAAGTTTCCGAATATCCTAAAGGCGACCAAGCTAGGGGTTTCTACGGTCAGTATGGCTCTGATACCAACTTTGTGAGGACCCGGAATATTTAACTAGTAACACTTAACCTCCAATTGGTTCTAGCATTACTAATTAAACATTCTAAGCCTCGATGGGCATATGTTTCCCAGAATTGCAACATATGCACATCATCACAAAATTACACATCATTTCCATACAACATACATCACTAAGGTCAACAACAACATACATAAAGTAAAGTTATTACAAAAGAGAGCCGACCGGCCAAATAGAACAATATACAAGAATGACAGCGGAAGCAAAAGGTGCCATAAGATGGCTAGAACAAAAGTCGACCGGTTAGCCATACACCCACAAGGCAACCGACCGGGCCGCCAAGCTAGTCGCCCCGCAAGCTACCACAACACAGCTCACAAAAGTGAGGCCCCTCAGGCTCACCTTCTTCCTCCGCAATGTAACAATTAAGATAGCATCCAGTACAAAGATTGTCTTTGTACCGCAAGATCGACGTGTGGAATAGCAGACCTATTCATAAACTACATGCAAGCTTATTTAGGTGGAGGTTGTATGTCTCATTTTGCATGAAGCCAACTTTATTTGCAATAATGCAATACATTTTAAAAGCAAGTTTGCAAATCTGCTTTTGTTATCAAAGTAACAAGAAGAAAAGATACATACAAGTAACCACTGGAAGTGACTATCCCAATAGTCACCACAACATAGCACCAATCCCGATTCGTACCACCCATCAAGTTTTAATTTAAAAGGTTGTAGTCTAACTCTTGAAAGACCTTGCCAAGCGTGTCCATAACCTAGGACGAGGCTATTCGAATAGTTTTAACCTCGCAGGTGTACCAATGTACCCACACTTGCATCGCCTTCAAGCCACAAGCACACTATCAAGGTATGCCGACACTGGCTAAGTCCTACGAGACATTTCCAATCTTGTGTATTAACTACGAGCCGCCATATGGATAGAGACCCATATGCTTACATTGTGTTTTAATGTAACACCACGGCTATCCGAAGCCAAGATGTCACCTAAAACATCTAACATACATCCATAATGCGGAAGAATTTGAAACAAGTATATCAACTAAAGACAGCATTAAGTTAAACAGATATGATGAAGGTATCCTTCCTTCACCTTTTAAGTTATTTAATTCGATCATCAATAAAGAAGGTTCACACGCAGAATAAATCAACATCCATGTGGAGAAGGTATCCTTCCTTCACCAATTATAATTTAATTATTACAGTTCATCATCAACGAATGTAAGATAAAACTAAATTTAATCTTGAACATGAATAGGATGATGTGAACGAGTAGTGTGTGTCTACTCCCTCCCAAGTGAGCCAACATCGGGGTTACCTAAAATAAACAAACAACGCAAGAGTGAGTCCATGACTCAAATAAGTACAAGATGAAAGAGAAAGAACACATATACAAACAGACATCACCATTTAAGAATGCGAACCTTGCATCGAGTGAACACTTATGAAAACATGAAATGAATGAATGTAATCAAGGATGGACTGCACACATGCATATATCGGATAGTGAGTGACACACCGTCGGTGTTCACTTAAGCCCGCACCTTAACAAAAGTGCGGGGATCCAAGTACTATATGAAGAACGTTTCATATAGGTGTCCAAAGCTGCCCATACCGGAATTGATGGGTCTTACGTGCCCATACCGGAATTGATGGGTCTTTCAATCCACTCCGTGGACGGACATGACAATGTCCAAATTTGCCCACATTGGAATGGTGGGACTTACAATCCACTCCGTGGACATAACATGAATAAAAGGATGCATGATATGAACATGAACAGTGATAATACCATCTCTCAAGATATACTCCATAATGAAAGAACATAACCAATTCCGCATCTCGGGTAACACAATATGTCACACTATATTCATGAAAACATTCACAATCACAAGACTCAAAAGCAACAAAGTACTTGCCTTCAGCATGCGCGACAAGTTAGCGAGCAACGATGGCGCCCCAAACCCGTAGCCTCGTGGCCTAAACAATTAAATAACCGAAATAAGAACAACATAGAATCCAACCCAATTAATAGTCTACAATACCCCTTGAACTCCCAAGGAATCACCATAAAACCTAATCTGAAAAACAGGCTGCAACCCAAAACGTGTCGGGACAGCAGCACGAAAATGACAGTAGTTAATGACGTGGGACTCGAAATGAGATGAGTCCAGATCCTACCTCATCTTAACGAACATATCTATAACATTCAAGTTGATGAGATTTCCAATTCGGCCAATAAACTTCTCTAATAAAGAAAACAAAACAGCAGCACAGCTTCTGTCTGAACAAACAGGACAGCAATACTAAAACAACCATAACTTTTAATCTACAACCCGAATTGAGCGTTCTTTAACAATCTGAAAAGGTTATGAAATTACCTACAATAAACTAGTTGGCACAACATTCAAATTTTGCCTTTAACAAAAAGTGGCACACGGGTCAAAACTAAAGATAGAAACTGACATACAATCTGGACAGACTGACATACAATCTGGACAGTCACAAAGAAAAGTGCATAACTTTTGATCTATAAATCCAAATGAGGTGTTCTTTATCAATCCTGAAAGCTAGTGATATCACCTTCAAAATTTGTTATGGGCAAGACCTCTGAATCATCTTCTAACTAGGCCATATATCAACCTAAACAGAGACTGCTAATTCTCGTCAGGATTCTGGACAGCAGATATTAAATCTATCATAACTTTTGACTCGAAAGTCGGAATTAGGTGATCTTGGCGGACACCGAAAGCTAAGAACAAGACCTACATATCTCTAGGAGATGGGAAACTCAGATTCGGCCTCTAACATCACGAAAAAGTCCACGCAACAATCTGGACAGAATCGAATTTCTGCCCGCAGCAAATCGATATAATCAAAATTGAACCAAAACACATCTACCACTAATCAAACGATGAGGATCGGCACTCGTTACCCTTGTAGCAACCAGGACGTAGGTGGGAGAACCTTGGAGAAGATGATCTTCCTCCTCCTTTCTCCTTCTCCCTTCTTCTCCTTCCACCATGGCGCGGCACCTGAGCTTCTTCCTCATCTTGGTAGAGCAGCACGGAGGGGGCTGCTACAGTGCAAGCATGCTACAGTGCGGCGCGGTACTGTAGCAGAGGGTAGGGTTTTGGGGAAGGAGACCCCTTCTTGACTCCACTACAAGGCCGCCCACTTGGCTAGGACACCTTGGGCTAAAAGTCAAGGTCCAATCCTCTCTCAAATCCTGAATTTTCTTTCAATTTTCCTCTAAACTTTAATGCATTCAAATTTGAATAAATTTCTTCCGAATAATATGTTCTCTCTATTTGATATTCGAGGTATTACATTCTACCCTTAATGAATTCGACCTCTGAATTCTAACCACGTAAATAAACGAAAGAATAATTGCCACGAAAAGAAACATCTATTAACATATGCCCGAGCAAACATAACTCGATAAAACTCGCGCATGCGAGACTCTGTGTCCCAAATGACCTATCTCTCGATCGACAAGACCACAAGACATTGACGTAAACTACATCGACCTAACACTCAATCCGACATTGCCAAGTACACTCATCGGAAGAGATTCAAAGGTAAGATCCTACTCGATGGTCAATGACGTTAACGAATATTCAAACTCTAGTTCTCACAGTACTCACTCGCACCAAACATGCTAAATGTAGTACACCACATATGGACCCGAGACGGTCCTTGCGATACGCCAACTTCCGAATTCCGTAGCTAACGAAAAACAACCCAAAGTACCTTGGCTAACCTTCCAATTGATACTGAACCACACAACATGCACATAGAACACGAACTCTTGAGTGAAAAGAGTAAAAAGTTTATGAACAATTCGAATAACTACAAGTTACAAATCTTGACTCAAATTCTCAAATATTCCTAATGCACTCTTTCCCTTAACACTCAAATTAATTCTTTGACTAACATCGCTTGCCACAACATACAAGATAAGATCTTTAGTCCAAACCACAAGGACTAATTAAGAACCAATGAAATTCTTCCATACGTCATATTTTTTGTAATAGTTCAACTACACAAGAAACATGAGATCCAAATAATCTCACCACCAAACTCGAGACATTTCCAATTACAGATTTCGCGAAACGCAAGTAGATTATTCTCCTCTTAAAGGAACCAACATAAGTTCTTTGATTGCAACCTCACGCTGCCAACTCGCACCAAAGAGCCTTTAAAATTAAATCACACAAATCTCTTAAGAAGCAACAGAGGACAATCCAATACCTTAATTTATTTAAAATAATTTCAGCTACCAGATGATTCATGGGCTCAAAGAAAATATCACGAAAGCTAAACTTGAATTATTCTCATCTGAACGATATCACCAAAGGCGATCAAATTACTATGGGTATTAACATCAATTTCACAACAACAATTAGAAAACACTTCAAAAGACCCACGTGAAAAGAATGAATTGATTCTTTCTCAAAAGAAGAGACAAATGGAAACGATTTTCACCAACTAGAAAACTCATCCACCACTCATGAACACGGGACCAAGGAAGAAACCAATTAAGCAATGAACTTATAGAACATAAGTGGAGTCCACATTGAACACTTAAGCCTCACAAGAAGAGAATATCGAACCTTACAGATAAGAACAAATAAGTACTAAATCAAAGCACTTGCATTCATCAAGAACCATTATAACTTTGCAACATATCGCTACTCGATAAACTTCATTTACCACATAAAGCTTGAACCCCCAAAGGATCATGAACACAAAACTTAAAATTTGATCATTTAGGAAATATCACCATAGGTGATCAAATTACTATAAGAGTTAACCTCATTCTCCCATTTTGACGATTCAAAAACATCGACAACATATACTAGTACCAAGAATCATCAAACTTTATTACTCCATCCTAAAACTTCCCAAAGGGAACACAAACAAAAGGTTGAAACAAATTTATTATAACAAGACTATGCTAAGCAATAACAATATCACAAGGCACGATATCAAAGACTACTTACGAAATTGCCTACTCCACTCGTGGGTGTTGCTCTACACCTTCTTTAGCGCTCAAAAACAAATGATGATTGTATTAATCATGTATGAACATACGGTACTAATTCCATTTGCAAACACATAACCATATATAAACATAGAAATCATTTCAAAACATGATTAAAGATTCACTAACATAATTTTCTATAAACAAGGTTTCCGAATCGATACACCGCACCCATCCGGTCCTTTATACAAGTTTCAACAATTTTAGCATACCATGGAATAGATAAATCTAGCTCTTATGTAAGATCTATAGGTTACGAACAGATATGGATAGTCTTTATTTAACATACAAACATGTATCAAATACAAGGATATTTCAAATTAATCAATTTCACCTTCATAGATGGTAGTTAAGAATAATCGATTTGCACCATGCTAATAACCCAACATGATAACTCATATCGTAATAATCTATTCGCTTAGTTATAACTTCTCATTTTAAGCATGACAAGACATCACAAAAGGATTCTAACACCTTACTGCAAAGAAAAGAGAGACTTCAAACCTCAACGCTCAAGTAATCCAAAAGAAACGCATAAAGCCAAAGCTTTCCTGAGCAAACGAACTTACAGCAGAAACTCTCACTAACCAAGCTATCAAACGAGTAAATGAGTCATTTTTTCAATGAGAAAGAAGGAGCAACCAAGAAAACATCAATCTTGCCAATTGACAACGATCATAAGTAGTAAAAGCAACTCAACAAATAAAAGCAATAATTGTTTGAGAGAACCAAGAGGGATCTATGGAAACCATAACTATCATGGACCACAAACCACGGAGAAATTCATCAACCACCACAGGACAAGAATTGCCAAATTCGAAATGAAAGAAGAGAACAACTTTCTAAAGTAACTCATACTTAGTACCAAACGATGATACTGGGTAACTACTCCTCTAACCACGTCACGCGACGGTGGTGTAACCCGTGAATCCTGAGTAACAACCACGACCTCCACTTCTTATCATCCGTTAACAACACGCTTCACCAAAATACTCAATTATGAATATGCGGATCATCTCACGACAATCAAAGTATTAGTTCATAGATAATGAATATCATAGTAGATCATAGATTAACAACAAGAAAGATAATACAAAAGCAACTCAACAATTGCTCAACGAATGAAACATAACAATAGAAATGCGAAGCAATAGATTCAACCCCACCCATCAGTACAAGGTGTGTCATTTTAATGTTCTTCTATTAACCACGGACCTAAAGCCCGCTCGATACCAATCAGTAACACTCGGCTATCCTGAAGCCAAGATGTCACCTAAAACATCTAACATACATCCATAATGCGGAAGAATTTAAAACAAGTATATCAACTAAAGACAAGATTAAGTTAAACAGATATGATGAAGGTATCCTTCCTTCACCTTTTAAGTTATTTAATTCGATCATCAATAAAGAAGGTTCACACGCATAATAAATCAACATCCATGTGGAGAAGGTATCCTTCCTTCACCAATTATAATTTAATTATTACAGTTCATCATCAACGAATGTAAGATAAAACTAAATTTAATCTTGAACATGAATAGGATGATGTGAACGAGTAGTGTGTGTCTACTCCTCCCAAGTGAGCCAACATCGGGGTTACCTAAAATAAACAAACAACGCAAGAGTGAGTCCATGACTCAGCAAGTACAATGAAAGAGAAAGAACACATATACAAACAGACATCACCATTTAAGAATGCGAACCTTGCATCGAGTGAACACTTATGAAAACATGAAATGAATGAATGTAATCAAGGATGGATGCACACATGCATATCTGGTATAGTGAGTGACACACCGTCGGTGTTCACTTAAGCCCGCACCTTAACAAAAGTGCGGGGATCCAAGTCCTATATGAAGAACGTTTCATATAGGTGTCCAAAGCTGCCCATACTGGAATTGATGGGTCTTACGTGCCCATACCGAATTGATGGGTCTTTCAATCCACTCCGTGGGCGGGACATGACAATGTCCAAATTTGCCCACATTGGAATGGTGGGACTTACAATCCACTCCGTGGACATAACATGAATAAAAGGATGCATGATATGAACATGAACAAAGTGATAATACCATCTCTCAAGATATACTCCACATAATGAAAGAACATAACCAATTCCGCATCTCGGGTAACACAATATGTCACACTATATTCATGAAAACATTCACAATCACAAAGACTCAAAAGCAACAAAGTACTTGCCTTCCGCGTTGCGGCGTTAGCGAACAACGATGGCGCTCCCAAACCCGTAGCCTCGTGGCCTAAACAATTAAATAACCGAAATAAGAACAACATAGAATCCAACCCGAATTAATAGTCTACAATACCCCCCTTGAACTCCCAAGGAATCACCATAAAACCTAATCTGAAAAACAGGCTGCAACCCAAAAACGTGTCGGGACAGCAGCACGAAAATGACAGTAGTTAATGACGTGGGACTCGAAATGAGATGAGTCCAGATCCTACCTCATCTTAACGAACATATCTATAACATTCAAGTTGATGAGATTTCCCAATTCGGCCAATAAACTTCTCTAATAAAGAAAACAAAACAGCAGCACAGCTTCTGTCTGAACAAACAGGACAGCAATACTAAAACAACCATAACTTTTAATCTACAACTCCGAATTGAGCGTTCTTTAACAATCTGAAAAGGTTATGAAATTACCTACAATAAACTAGTTGGCACAACATTCAAATTTTGCCTTTAACAAAAAGTGGCACACGGGTCAAAACTAAAGATAGAAACTGACATACAATCTGGACAGACTGACATACAATCTGGACAGTCACAAAGAAAAGTGCATAACTTTTGATCTATAAATCCAAATGAGGTGTTCTTTATCAATCCTGAAAGCTAGTGATATCACCTTCAAAATTTGTTATGGGCAAGACCTCTGAATCATCTTCTAACTAGGCCATATATCAACCTAAACAGAGACTGCTAATTCTCGTCAGGATTCTGGACAGCAGATATTAAATCTATCATAACTTTTGACTCGAAAGTCGGAATTAGGTGATCTTGGCGGACACCGAAAGCTAAGAACAAGACCTACATATCTCTAGGAGATGGGAAACTCAGATTCGGCCTCTAACATCACGAAAAGTCCACGCAACAATCTGGACAGAATCAATTTCTGCCCGCAGCAAATCGATATAATCAAAATTGAACCAAAACACATCTACCACTAATCAAACGATGAGGATCGGCACTCGTTACCCTTGTAGCAACCAGGACGTAGGTGGGAGAACCTTGGAGAAGATGATCTTCCTCCTCCTTTCTCCTTCTCCCTTCTTCTCCTTCCACCATGGCCGGCGGCACCTCGGAGAGCTTCTTCCTCATCTTGGTAGAGCAGCACGGAGGGGGGGCTGCTACAGTACCGCATGCTACAGTGCGGCGCGGTACTGTAGCAGAGGGTAGGGTTTTGGGGAAGGAGACCCCCCCTTCTTGACTCCACTACAAGGCCGGCCCACTTGGCTAGGACACCTTGGGCTAAAAGCCGAAGGTCCAATCCTCTCTCAAATCCTGAATTTTCTTTCAATTTTCCTCTAAACTTTAATGCATTCAAATTTGAATAAATTTCTCTTCCGAATAATATGTTCTCTCTATTTGATATTCGAGGTATTACACCGAAAGACAACAAATCCCATCACGGGTGAAGTCTTTCGGACACTACAATGCTCCCAACACCATCCCTCCTGCGACTCCCTGCGACTCGGAGCCAATACACGCCAAAGTACTAAGTCAAGAGAGGTCCCATACCCTCTAATGTGGTTAGCACGCTAAAATGCTTGGTTTAGTGTAACAAGATGTTCGGTCCTTGTTGACTCGGGCACCATTCCAGTCACACCCAAAAATCACACCATCATACCATTGTGCCCAAGTCTAAATCATTTTGTTTTCAGTTTTAGTTTCCATAAGGAGACATGGCACAAGGTGGAAATCATAATCATAATAAGTTTTAAGTGATCAAGGTTATCGACAAGTCGATAACCGCCCATTTCTACCGAAACTAAGCATGGCTAAGCAATTGATTCGCAACTACTAAGTGACAAGAGCCCATCCATGAACTCTAAATCACAGCAAGTAACCTAGGCTCATGGTAGTAGAGGATAATCATTTGCTAAGGAAATGCATTTACTAGGCCAACTATTAACACAAAGTAGCAATGCATACGTAGAATTAGTAATCAACATAAATACTTAAAATACTGGGATTAACATGATCAAACTGCTTGCCTTCTTGCTGTTGCTCAAACTGTTGTGGAGGGTCGCTCTCGGGATTACCGCAAATGTCGAATCCTAAGCGAAAAGGCAAAAAGAACCAAGAACAACCAATAAGACGAGCCGTACTTTAAACAAACGAGCAAGCAAAAATTATTCAAATGCTACAAAATTTATACATAAGGTATAATACGAATATACCTAGACATAGAAACTGGAAAAATCTAATTTGGATTTGTGGTGCAAAAGATATTACCCAAAAACCCATTTTCGGCCATGATTAGGTACTGTAGCAAAAATATTTTCTAGAAAGATTTTGAAGCTGAAATTTTTATGGTAGCTACCTACTGGTATAGTGGTAACCCATATAAAATTTCAGGTCATTTGGAGTTAAAATGATTTAGTTATGATTTTTCTAAGATGCAAAATTAGCATAATGCACTTTCAGTAAATATAACATGTGCAACACCCATTTCACATTATAGTATGATAACAGAGGGATTTCTAACAACAAATTTCTATTTTTAGGATTTACAGAGAATTATTGGTGCCTATTACAACATTAAATGGATTTTTAATTGCTACTAATAAGGTTAAATCTATTAACATATTTTTCTATTCTTTGATTTAGACCTATCACCATTTTTAGATCAAAGTTTAGTTAATAACAAATTTATCAAAGTTAAAACCATTCAATTATCGATATACAGGAAAAGATATGCATTTTCCAAGTTTTAATACAATTGAATATATAAAAATAGCGAGAAAACAAGCTATTAAAGATTACGAATTTTCTACTACTGAAGCATAGCTAAAAGCATTTTTATATTAAACTTTAGTGAAATACAAATTTATTACGCTTGGTTTCATGTAAAAGGATTTATCTTGAATTAGTTATGAATTTCTAAAGTTTTGATACAATTTTCGATTGATAAATAAATACTTACGAAAATAAAAACCAACCCAACCGAGATAACGACGTGGCGCTCGTGGGCGTTGATGCAAATCCAACGAGCCACACGCGACGGAAAACAGCGCGCGCGCGATTCAAAACAGAGCTCACCGCTTGGATCAAGATCCAACGGCTCACGAGGACGAACGCAACCGACGGTGCGGTTGCCTTGGCGCTCACACCGTAGATCTCAAGATGAACGCGCGGAGAACTTCCGTCGGAAGGTCCGATTGCACGCATGATCAGGGCCGCAGATCAAGCGATGGACGGCCAAGAATGATGAGGGGAACCGGATGGTCCGAATGCATACAAGATCTGGGCCGCAGATCGCAAAATGGACGGCGGTCCAAGATTGAAGTGCAAACAGGAATACTGACACGTGGGGCCGCATGTCAGTGACTGAGAGTCACACATGCGAGTCTTGACACACGTGCACAGTGCACGTGGACCCACCTGTCAGTGACTTAAGGGAGGTTTTTAGGGCAGCTAATTAATTACTAATGACCAATGATTAATGATGCTTAGCAATTAATGTGTCCTAAAGATTTCGAACAGAGGTGATTTAGGGACAGAGGGCCCACACGTCGATGACTCAAAAGGTATTTCGGACACATTTATTGCTAACAATGATTAGCAATAAATAAACCCAAAATCAGCCCTAATGACTTGGTTTTCGCGCTTAAGCTAATGGGCCCACCGCAAAGCGTGGCACAGGGTTATTTCCGACGACCAATAGTGCGACACTTTAATTAACCCATGATTAGCATTAATGATGCCTAAACGCACGGATAAAAGCCAGTGGTGATTTAAGGGTGGACCCACATGTCGATGAGACATTAGGCGATTAAGACACATTAATGACATCCAATGATTAGCAATTCGCGTGCCCTAATAATCGGCGAAAATGGAGCTTCTCTCGACAAAACCCGAGTGGCTTTCACGGCTTGTCGCCGGCGACTCGACATGGCGGCGCCACAAACTATCAAAATGGGTTCGCAATAGTGTTGCGGACCAACGGTGATGACCTCGCGCGGTGGAGGTGCAACGCAGCGAGCCGGAAAACAAAGAAAGAGACCGACACGGCAAAACACGAAAATAGCAAGATGCTCATTGCGGTCCAAGGAAGCGAGTGCCATGACTTCTAGGGACTATATAGGAGCTACCTTAACCGAGAGGAGCTCCAAAGATGGCCGGGGAAGACTTGAACACGATGAAGTCCACCGGAGCCGAAGAAGATGAAGTGGGAGATGAGGTTCTGAGCAAAATGAGTGGAACCAAATCATCATCACAGCTTCATTATAGCTCAAAGAGGCTCCAAAAGCAAATAATTGCAAAAGAACCACTTATCGAGTTGGAGAAGAAAGGGGTGAAACCAACAGAAAATCTCCAAACTTAAAATTGAGTGATTCTGTGAATGCAACCCAAAATCAAGTTAGGGAAATATAAAGGAGGTCGAGGAGTTCAAAAGGGTGCAAGAAATGTTGAAGATGAACCACTGGACACCAAGGCCGCCATTGGAGCCCTCGGTCAACAATGGTGGATTGAAGGTTCAAATAGTTTTGAGCTCAAACACACGAGTAGCTAGGTGTGGTGCAAAAGAACACCGGGAGGAGCTAAGGGGCAATATAAAGGAAAGGATTTAGGTTACGAGCGCGAACATGAGCCCATGGTGAGCTCGGTTCATGGCACGGTCATGGACCAAGAAATGATGGGAGCAAGTGAGCATGGTGACAATGGAGGAGAAAAGCTCGAGCGCATTTAATGCTCCACGAGAGACGTTGACGAAAGCAAATTTGAGGTGACACATCAAAGCCACCCACTCAATCTCTCTTTACGCCATTGCCGCCGCGCGTCAAGAAGCGAGGAGGAAGAAGAACAGAAAGAGAACGGTGGCGTTGGATTGAAAATGGACGGTCACGATTAAACGAGTTCGCGGACATGATCGATTGCTCGGGGATCTGGACGGTTGGATGGAGATCCAACGGTCCCAATTGATTAACGCAACCGGAGGGTCCGAATGCTCACACGAACGTGGGCCGAGCGATTTGAATCCAACGGCTGATATTGCACGCGCGTTATAAAACGCGGCTCGGTGCAGTTAGGTGGTTCAACCAAGTCAAGTGGCTCGGACTCGAGCCCGACTCGAACCCAATGAATAGTGAAATTGGTTTTTAGGTTTTAAATATGCTGAGACTTTTGAGGATTTATTTAGGTAGCAAAATAACTCCAAAATTCCGAAATTTTTACAGTAGCTTGCTGACTGAGACATTGACCTTGTGTAAAATTTTCACAGGTTTTTATGCATTGTATTTTTCTCCAAAAATTCTACAAGGTACTGGTTTTGTGTTTGACTGAGAGTCAAACAGTTTGACTCGCCTCTAAAATATCCAAACAATTTCTAAAAATTGTGAAATTTTTCAGAGGGTCACATACCATCCCAAGAACTTAGGAAAAATATTCCCGAGAGATTATCACAACATTTGACAAGAATGTTTTTGAAGGACAAGATTGGATCAAAAGACTTGTGACTTGCATTTCCATAACCTTTTGTACAATACTTGTTCAGTACACAAAGGAAATACATGATGTAAGAAAAAGTTTTAATTTCTACTCATTTTCTTACATTTGAAACACAAGCCCAAAATTGGGATGTTACAGCTACGGGAAATCTTGGAGAAGGCTGGCGACGTGAACCGAGGTGGCGGCGGTGAGCTTCACGTGGGGAACTCGTAGGGGAGGATGTGGAGGCACAGCAAGGCTTGGTTAAGGTTGATGGAGTCCTAGGGCTGCTCCTGGCACAATGAATTGGTCCAAGCTATGGTGAAGCTCCCGTGGTGACGGTGGCAGCAAAAGTGGCCGAAGACGAACAAGAAAAGGCTTCAGCGAGCTCCTGTGAATGAAAAGTGAAATCAAGTGAGGGGAAAATATCTTGGTGTTCTAGAACACAAGGTGACGTGAGTGGCAGGAAGAAAAACCCTTTGAGGTGGAGGAATGGTGGTGGTGGTGCGGCAACCAAAATGGTGCTCGGGATTCTTTTGCACTCGAGCTCGATGGAGGAGGGAAGAAAGTGGGAAAAGGAGGGGGATGGTGAGGAAAAGAAGAGAGGAAGGCGAGCTTCTTATAGGCGATGGGGCGGAGAAACTCAAGAGGGAGGAGAATGCCTGAGGGCAAGGGTGGCAACATTCTTGAATGTGTTGACGGAACAGCGGACAGGGATGGGTCATGGCCGGGGCAGGGTATGGGTGCGGGGAGTTGACATGGGGTTGGCGGCAAAAACCGGGGGCAATGCAGTGAACCCATGAGTGCTCAGCGATGCACTTCCGAGCGTGCGCTGGCAAGGCTAAATCGAGGTGGAAGACAATTCCTGCCAGTGGGGCCCATTGTCGGCGAGAGGGAGAGAAGGAAATTAGGTTTAGGTTTTGGATTTAAAGCTGAATTGTTTGCTGAATTTTTATACCGAGCAAACGACCTCGAAATTTTATGAAACTGTTTGTGAGGGCTCTTGACCTAATATAGTTTCTTTGGTAAATTTCTCAGGAGTTTATCTCTTTGTGATTTTCTATAAAATTCTTATAATTTTCTATTATTATGCATTTGCATTTATTATTCTAAATAAAATTCACATGAGTTGTTTATTAAATTGTTAAATTTTCATGTTTAAGACGATCAAATTAATTTTCCCAATGCATTTTTATTTTGTATTCCCAAAATGTGAATTTTGGGATGTTACATTATTTTTTTAAGGAAAATAATTCCACACACTGACATGTGGGCCTAGGTCTATGGACCGGGTCCACAGGACTACGCTTGTCCACAGTGGACTGGGCTCATGGGATAGTGATGCTTGTCGTGCAAACGTAACACGCGAAAGCTGATGAGGCATGTGTGGCCAAGATGGTGCTAAGGTGGCACGACGTGGTAGTGAGATGGCAGCCACATGGTAGTGCGGATGGTGGCACACACAAGAACCAACGGTCTCGGCGAATGGTAGTACTGTGGCAGCTGGCGAGGGGTAGAATAGACAAAGGGGATGATGGGAAGGGCGATGCTCACCGTCACGGTGGCTTGGCGCACAAGGGTGGCCGTCATCAAGGACTTGGGTGACAACGCGTTCAAGTCAACGTTGCGACCAAGCTCCGATGGCATTCCAATGAATATGAGGCATGCACTGTGTAGAACATGATGAGGTGATGCACCTAGTGGTGACGAAGACGGCATAGCTCCTTCAACAACAGCCCAAATGGCGATGGAGAGCATCCGATCTGTGTAACATCCCAAAAACCCACCTTGGGATATTTGTACTGTTAATAAAGTAGGAAAGAATTTTTAGCATGTTTATATGTGGGAAAAATTATTGAGCATGTTTTTTAATTTCCTTTAAAACAATTATTGCACTCACATACCAATAGCAGCTTGAAAGATTTTTCGAGAAAAATATAGAAAACATAAAATTATAGAAAAATTACACAATAATTTACACTATGTCAAGAGCCTCCATAATCATTTGAATAATTTTTGGAGCTCGTCTACTATGTTTAAAAATTCGCCAAATTCCCAGCCTTTTGTGGAAAATTCAAAACCCATTTAAATTTCCCACTCACCCTTTTGGATTGAATCCATTGCCACTATTCCTTTGTGCCACTCTAGCCCACAACAATGCACCCCTTCCCCCTCTCACTAACACCCCAGGCCCGCGTGTCAGCACCCTTCTTCCACCTATCGCCGCCTTCGCACACCAGCATGCTCACCCGCTCCGCCCCTCATTCACAACTGACACCCACCGTTTTGCGCTCCAACTGCTCCAGTTGCCTCCGCCTACATTGTACGTCACCGCGCCCATGCTAGCAACTCCCCTGTCTCCATACGCTGCTGCACCACTAGAGTATCATCTTCCAAAAGTGGGGGGACACGTAAAAAATTATGGGCCGAGATGCCAAGCCCATATGTCGGCCAAAGATTTTTCTCGCACTTAGGTACCCGATCTCGCTGAAGGTCACTCACTCTTGTTAGGATCTCCGATGCACCTCACTGGCCCGGAGAACCCTGAGGACACGGGATCGCCAGGATATTGGCTTCTAGATGAGTTTCCAGTGAATTTCAACCGGAATCGTTAAGTATTAGTGTCAAGAACTCACTATGTAGGGGTGTAATCAGCGAGTATTTTCTCCCAAATTATGTAATAGGGTGGTATTTGTGGAACTATTTATGTGTTGTTGCAAGAACTTTCGTTTTGGGTGGTTGCCATTCACCCACGGGCTTAGATGGATGTAATCATACCGAAAAATTACTATTTTCCTTAATGAATCTTGTACTATACTTAGTGCCTTTGTACCCCCATTTGGTGTTGAATTTTTGTGCATTTCATAATTCATTATACATTCGGATCATGAGGCTTTAAAATATTTGCAAGGCCAAGCTAAGCTGAACCGTCGACATGCTAAATGGCAGGAATTTATTGAGTCATTTTCCTATATTATGAAATATAAGAAAGGGAAGGAAAATATGGTTGCTGATGCTCTTTCTAGGAAAAGTGTGCTTTTAAATCGTTTAGATGTGCAAGTTCCTGGTTTAGAGAGTTTACATGAATTATATGCCATTGATCATGATTTCGCTTCACCTTCTGCACGTTGCAAAGATGGGAAAGGCTAGAACAAATTTCACATTCATGATGGGTTTTTATTTCAAACTAACAAACTATGTGTTCCATAATAGTCCGTGCGTTTGTTATTATTACAGGAATCTCATGCAGGTGGATTGATGTGATATTTTGGATGTGAGAAGACGTTGTCCATGTTGAGCAATCACTTTTATTAGCCTAAGTTGAGGCATGATGTGGACAGGTATGTATAACGGTGCTTAACTTGTCACAAGGCGAAATCAAAGTTGCATCCACATGGTTTGTATACTCCTCTTCTAGTTCCTAATGCACCATGGGAAGATATTAGTATGGACTTTGTTTTAGGACTGCTAGGACTAAGAGGGGGGAGATTATGTTTCTGCCATCGTGGATCGATTTACGAAGATGGCATCCGTGCCACAAGAGCGGCGATGCCTCGCGTGTTGCTAACTTGTTTTTCAGGGAGGCCGTGAGGTTGCATGGCATACCCAGGGCCATTGTCTCGGATCGCAACGTCAAATTCATGAGTTATTTCTGGAAGACGCTTTGGGGGAAGCTAGGGACAAGGTTGTTATTCAGCACAACTTGTCATCCCCAAACTGATGGCAAAACAGAGGTGGTGAACCGCACACTTTCGATGCTACTGAGTACCATGATCAAGAAAAATATCAAGGAGTGCGAGAATTGTTTGCTGCACATGGAGTTCGCCTACAACAAAGCCATCCACTCTACTACACATATGTGCCTATTTGAGATGGTGTATGTTTTCAAGCCTATTACGCCACTTGATTTACTACCGCTTCCAAGTAAACATTGGACAAATATGGAGGTGTCAAAGAGAGCTAAATATGCGAAGAAATTGCACATCAAGGTGAAAGCAAAAAATGAGTGCAAAGCGAAGTAGCGTGCTGACAAGGTGAACACGAAACGAAAGAAGATAAAATTCCAGCTGGGCGATTTAGTGTGGGTACACTATTGTAAGGATCGCTTTCCAGAGAGGCGCAAGTCCAAGTTGCTTCCAAGAAGAGACGGACCTTTTATGGTGCTTACGAAGATAAACGATAATGCTTACAAGATCGAGCTACTGGGGATGACTATAGCATGAGCTCTCCATTTAATGTCGCTGATTTGTCTCTGTTATTTGGTGGTGATGATCCCACATCGAGGACGACGCCTTTTCAAGAGGGGAAGGATGATGAGGGCATCCCTATCACTCCATCTTCTTCTCCTCCTACACAAGCACATGATGAAGATATTATAATAGACTTGCCTCTAGGACCTATCACTCGAGCTCGCACTAAGAGGCCGCATGATTAGGTGACCTTGTTTCTTAAAGAGCATATTATTAATTCTAGCAAGCATTTTATACTACCTAATGTTTGTACTTTACTTGTTCTCATGTTTGAGGAAGAAGAAGAAGAGTTGTCGCATGTGGTACAGGAGTCGGTGCCACTGTGCCTATTGGTGCATTGGCTCCTAGCCCTGTGGGTGTAGGCGGCCTAAAGGACGACGCGTTATTTGGTTGGTGCTAGAAACGCATGAAGCTAGGGAGACATGCAACCGAGCCATGAAAGAAAGGACGCCATGTGGGAGACAAGCCGAAGAATCAAAACCAAAAGCACGCGCGTCTACAACATCAATATGGGTGGGATCAATTCAAATATGGATTTCCTTTTATGTTCATATTATTTCCAAAATATATTTATTTATTTCCTTTTCTTAGTCTGTTTCCTTTCTTAGAGATATAGTCCAATTTGTAAACATAGTATTGAGTGTGTGTGTGTGTGTGTGTGTGTGTGTGTTTAGGATCGAGTAGAATTGTTATGTGCGTGTGATGGGGTCAGCCATTGACGAGGATATAATAATCTTCATTTTGTTATATATCTATAATTTTATTATAGATGGTAATACCTTTATATTAATCTTAAGTATACCCCTTAAATACTTACGAGGATGAACTTAACCACCGTGGTCGTAAGCCTTTCTACAATCACCCTATGGTTGTAAGCCTTTGTGCGACCATGAAATAGTCGTAGCTCCCTTTACGACCACCCTTGTGATCATAAATCTTCCTCGACAAGGTGGGCCTAATCAATTAAGGAGTTTTGTACATCATGTTCAATACGCTTGACGGTTTATACGTGTTGTTGCTCTTGGAATAAACTACACGTTTTCCTTTTGTCTCTTACGATAACTACAGCGATGTGGGGAGTTATCTCACGACAATAACATCCATCGAGGTTCATCATTAAGTAACGTTAGGACATCTTTTGGATTGGAGGAACCGCCACCTCCTCGCACGCTATATAAAGGTGAAGTCGGAAGGAGAAGAAAAAAAGAGAGAACACGAGACAACTAAGCAATCAGGGCACAATACATTAGACTTTAGTCTTCCTCTTGATGCTAATTAGCACTCTCAATACAACATGAGTAGGGTTGTTATTCTCTTCGAAGAAGGCCTGAACCTGTATAAAATCCCTGTGTCTACTCTCTGCATAGTTCTAATCATAGGAGACCCCTCGAAACAAATAATCCTACGTAAGATTGGTTCTAGATCACCGACACTTGGCACCTTCCATGGGGAGTTTCTGGTGATTCCTTGATGACAAATTATCTTTTGTTCTGATGCTTCCATGGTAGGAGAATGGATTGAAGAGAATAGGTTCGACCTGCCCGACTATGCAGACCTCAACATGGATGCCTGCTACGACGCCGAGTAGGGGATCATTCCTGTGAGGACCTGGGTTTGACCACTGAACCTTAAGGAACTTGATGACACGGTTCCTTGTTCTCCGTTCAGATTCCTCAAGAATGCGAACAGAATGCTCGCGGTAGGTCAAATCTTCTTGCACATCGAGAACCTCCAACGGAGTTTCCTCAGTTGGAACACAGAGGCACTTCTTCAGGTGTGACACATGGAACACATCATGCACACCTCAAGTGTAGTGCGGCTCAATCAGTATGCCACAGCCCCAACTCTCTCGGCGATGCGATAAGGCCCAACATATCGAGGAGCTAATTTGCCCTTGATGCCAAAACGCGATGGCCTCAAAGGTGAGACTTTGAGATACACAAAGTCATTGGGCTCAAAGCTCAACTCACGGACGGCGATCCGCATAGCTCTTACGCCTAGATCGCCACGCGCAAATGCTCGCGAATCACTGGACGACTTTGGCTTCATTAATCGACTCGGGCAAAAAGCGCCTCTCACGATCTCGACCGGTTTAATGGGGTTCTCGCATCTCCTCCCATATAAGGCCTCAAGCGGTGCCATGCCAAGATTGGCTGAAAGTCGTTGTTGTAGGAGAACTCGGCAAGCAGCGACAGCATTTCTCCCAATTCTTCCCATAGGAAAGAACACAAGCACGGAGCATATCTTCCAACACTTGGTTGACTCTCTCCGTCGACCATCGATGCAGGGATGGTAAGTGTGGCGAAAGAAAGACGTGTCCCCATGGCGCTTGCAAATCGATGCCAAACCGAGAGGTAAAAGAGAAACACGATCGACACAATCGTTCATGGCACACCATGCAGGCACACAATGCGGGAAACATAGAGATCCGCCAACTGACTGACACTAAGGTTGGTACGCACCGGCAGGAAATGCGCTACCTTTGTCAACCGATCAATGACAACCCAGATGGCATCGTTTCCCTTGGACGAGCGGGGCAAACCGGTGATGAAGTCCATACCAACGGAATCCCACTTCCATTCTGGAACCGGCAGAGGCTGAAGAAGACCTGCTGGGCGCTGATGCTTGGCCTTCACACGACAGCATACGTCGCACTCGGCAACGAACTTGGCAATCTCGCGCTTCATTCGAGTCCACCAGAATCTCTGACGAAGGTCCTGATACATCTTGGTAGCCCCAGGGTGGATAGACAAAGGAGAGTCATGGGCTTCGTGGAGAATCAAATCCCGCAATTCCATGACCTTCGGAACCACAAGACGCTGCCCAAACCATACAACTCTGTGCTCATCCTCTCAAAAGCACTTGGCTGCCCCATCCTTGATGTTCTGCTTGATTTGGCTCACACCAACATCTGTCTGCTGTGCAACCTTGATTTGGTCCACCAAGGTTGGTTGCACAACCAAGGTAGCAAGAGAACCGTGCTCGATCAAACTCAAATTGAGGCGCTGAAATTCTGAAATGAGGGTAGGCTGCTGCTCTTGAGCATTAACATGTTGCAATACACCTTTCGACTGAGTGCATCCGCAATGACATTGGCCTTGCCCGGATGATACTGAATGCCCATATCATAGTCCTTGATCAATTCCAACCATCTTCTTTGCCTAAGGTTCAGATCTGGCTGGGTGAACAAGTACTTCAAGCTCTTGTAGTCAGAATACACCTCACAACGGTTACCAATCAGATAATGCCGCCAAATCTTGAGTGCATGAACCACAGAAGCTAACTCCAAGTCATGAGTAGGATAGTTGAGTTCATGAGGCCTCAACTGCCTTGATGCATAGGCCACAACCTTGCCTTCCTACATAAGAACACAACCAAGACCCTGACGAGAAGCATCGCAATAGATATCAAAACTCTTGTGAATATCAGGGAGAACAAGCACTGGGGCTGAGGTCAACCGCTTCTTGAGTTCCTGAAAACTCACATCACAAGCAGCAGACCACTCAAACTTCTTGTCTTTCTTGAGCAATTCGGTCATAGGCTTCGCAATCTTGGAGAAATTCTCGATAAAGCGGCGATAGTAGCCAGCCAAACCAAGAAAACTCCGCACATCGGTGACTGACTTGGGCTAACCCCAAGATAGCACATCACTGACCTTGCTAGGATCCACAGCCACACCTCCTCCTGAAAGAACATGGCCCAAGAATGCCACTTCCTTCAACCAGAACTCACACTTGCTGAATTTTGCATACAGCTGGTGCTCGCGCAGCTTGCCCAACACAAGCTTGAGATGTTCAGCATGCTCTTCTTCATTCTTGGAGTAGATAAGGATATCATCGATGAACACCACCACAAACTTATCCAAATACTCCATGAATACCGAGTTCATAAGGTTCATGAATAAAGCAGGAGCATTGGTTAAGCCAAAAGGCATGACAGTGTACTCGTAAAGATCATAACGAGTAGTGAAAGCCGTCTTCAGAATATCCTCAGCCCTGATTCAGACCTGATGATAGCCCAATCTCAAATCAATCTTAGAGAACACTGGCTCCGACCAACCGATCAAAGAGATCATCAATACGAGGCAAAGGATACTTGTTCTTCACCGTCACCTCATTAAGCGGACGGTAATCAACACACATCTGCAGGTCTTGTCCTTCTTCTTCACAAAAATAAGCGGATGACCCCAAAGAGATGAGCTAGGACGAATGAACCCTTTTGCTTGAAGCTCACCTAGTTGCTTCTTCAGCTCCTCCAACTCATTAGGAGGCATTCGATACGGCGCCTTAGAAATCGGGGCGGTACCGGGCAGCAACTCTATCACGAACACCAGGTCTCGAACGGGAGGCATTCCAGGCAAATCTTCGGGAAAAACATCCACAAAATCACATACTGTGGGAACATCCTGGATCTCCAAGGCTGGCTTTGCTTCAAGGGCATAAAGATGGGGCTCTCGCAACTGCGGGGAAAACCCAACCTGTTCACCTGAAGGACTAGTGAGGTAGAAAATCTTCCTGGCACAATCGATTTGCCCCAAGTGCTGGGACAACCAATCCATGCCAAGAATCACATCTAGGCGCGCCGAGTCGAGTAGGATAAGATTCGCCAAGAATCCCACTCCTTCGATGTGGATAGGAACGTCCCGGCATCCCTGGTCAGCTCTCATTTCCGAACCCGGAGAGCGAATAAGTAGTGGAACCCCCAAAGGAACACAGTGGAGACCACTATCAACAGTGAACGACCTCGAAATAAAAGAATGTGAAGCTCCAGAGTCAAATAAAACTGTAGCAGGACGTAAATTGACAAGAAGCGTACCCAACACCACGTCGGGCGCCTCCTGTGCCCCTCAGCCGAGATGTGGTTGACTCGTCCGCTTCCCATGCCCGGGGTCTTCTGGTCAGGTGGGTGACCACTCCCTTGCCTGCGTCCTCCATTAGGATGAGGGGCCGCTCCAATCTTATTAGGGCAACTACTCGCGTAGTGGCCCTTGTTGTGGCAGTAGAAGCAGGTGATGTCGGCAGCGGGGTTGCGGGGAACACCCTGCTGCTAGATCGCAGGCGCACGTGACTGAGTTACGGCCTGCGGGGGCCGTGGAGCTGGTGCCGAAGGCCTCGGCGGTGGTGAAGCCAAAGAACGGACCCACGTGCAGGCCCAACACGGGGCGAACAAGGCCGGCTGTGCGGTCATTTGGGCCTCCCACTTGCGCTTGCGGACTCGCCCGCTCTCGCCTTGTGCTCGGCGATGATGGCCTTGTCCACCAAGGTGCGGAAGTCGAAGTCCACAATAGAGAGCTTGTCCTGCGGCTCCTCGGACAAGCCCTCCATGAACTTCTCTGCTTGGCCTCATCGGTGGCCACCTCGGCGAGGCGTACCTGCAAGATGGTTGAACTCATGGAGGTACTCGGTCACAGATTTGCGCCCCTATTTGAGTGCAAGGAACTCCTTCTTCTTCAGCTTCATCAGGACGGCGGGGACATGGTCCTAGCGGAAAGCTGACCTGAACTCCTCCCACGAGACCACGTGTCCGCGGGTGCATGGCGAGGAAGTTCTCCCACCATGAGTGCCGCACCCTCCAAGTAATGGGATGCGAAAGTGCCCGCTCGCTCCACGGCACCGAGCAACGTTGAGTTTCGCTCAACCGACGCAGCCAGTCATCTGCGTCAAGGGTCCTCGGACACGAGAAGGTAGGAGGTGAGCACGGAGAAATTCCGCAAGCCCCCACGCGCTGATGTCCACCACCTCGGTCCGGGCGCCGAGGGAGGGAGGTGTTCTCGCGATGACCTCCAACACCATCAGGTCCTCCGAACGGTTGCGTTCGATCGCATGAGGACTTGACCATGGTCGGAGGAGGTGGAAGCTCCTCATCGGGCTGCCTACTGATTCCGACCACTACGAGTTCCTCCCGCCATCTGTTTCACTAAGACAAGTTAGCTACAACTCGAGACCCAAAGCACGTAAATCCAAACTCAATTAAAGGGCTCAAGAATAACCACAAAGAGCATAAGACCATTAGTCACCAAATCAACTTCCGAAACGACTAACCCGTATGGAAAGAACGAGTAATCGTTTGAGAAGACCAAAATTTCAGAACTCAACTCTAGTTCTAAACAGCCCAAAATCAAGGTATAATTACCTAATAGAGTATAGGTATTTAGCTAATTTCATATCACTTCTTACCCTTTTATTCCCACAAGTTTTAGTTGAATTAACCTCTCATTTCCTACCTTATTCACTAACCACTGGCTAGCTGTCCAGATTTCTTTCTCCAAGCTGTTATGGTTCTCCCAAAACCAAAGTTAATCGATAAGTAGCTAACTTTTGAAGGGAAGAGAGGAACAACTTTTTCGAAACTTAATCAAGAGTAAGGTGAGATGAGCAAGCTAAGACAGGTAAGGAGTAAAGTCTGAAAACTTACTTAGATATTCATGAACTATTTGAAAGTAAGTTTTCAAAATATCCTAAAGGCGACCAAGCTAGGGGTTTCCACGGTCAGTATGGCTCTGATACCAACTTTTAGAGGACCCGGGTATTTAACTAGTAATACTTAACCTCCATATGGTTCTAGCATTACTAATCAAATATCCAAAGCCTCGATGGACATGTGCTTCCAGTGCAGACACGCTCATCATCACAAAATCATACATCATTTCCACACAACAATTAATACTAAGTTCAACAACGACATACATAAAGTAAAGTTATTACAAAAGAGCCGACCGGCCAAATAACACAATATACAAGAATGACAGCGGAAGCAAAAGTGCCATAAGATGGCTAAGAACAAAAGTCAACTGGTTAGCCAACATAACCCACAAGGCAACCGACCGGGCCGCCAAGCTAGTCGCCACGCAAGCTACCACAACACAGCTCACAAAAGTGAGGCCCCTCAAGCTCACCTTCTTCCTCTGCAACAAATACATTTAAGCAAGATAGCCGAGTACACAAAGGTACTCATAAGGCGGCGTGTGGAATAGCAGACCTATTCATATGCTACATGCAGGCTCATTTAAGTAGAGGTTATATGTCTCATTTTGCACAAAGCCAACTTTATTTGCAATAATGTAATACATTTAAAAGCAAGTTTGCAAATCTGTTTTGTTGTCAAAATAACAGCGAAATAAAGATACATACAAGTAACCACCTGGAAGTGACTATCCCAATAGTCACCACAACATAGCACGAATCCCGATTCGTACCACAAATCAAGTTTTAATTAAAAGGTTGTAGTCTACCTCTTGAAAAGCTTACCCAAGCGTGTCCATAACCTAGGACGAGGCTATTCGAATAGTTTTAACCCTGCAGGGGTGTACCAATGTACCCACACTTTAGACCGCCTCTAAGCCACAAAGCACACTTCCGAAGGTATACCGGCACGGCTAAGTCCTACGAGACGTTTTCCAATATTGTTTATTAACTACGAGCCGCTTGTATGGATAGAAACCCATACGCTTACATTGCAAGCCGAAAGACAACCAACCATCACGGGGGAAGCCTTTCAAACACTGCAATGCTCCCAACACCATCCCTCCTGCGACTCCCTGCGACCCGAAGCCAATACACGCCAAAGTACTAAGTCAAGAGAGGTCCCATACCCTCTAGTGTGGTTAGCACGCACAAATTGCTCGGATAACAGGTACTCACAAGATGTTCGGTCCTTAATTGACTCGGGCACCATTCCAGTCACACCCAAAAATCACACTGTCTTACCATTGTGCCCAAGTCTAAATTATTTTGTTTTCAGTTTTAGTTTTCATAAGTAGACATGGTACAAGGCTGAAATCATAGATCATAATAAGTTTTATGTGATCAAGGTTATCGACAAGTCGATAACCGCCCATTTCTACCGGAAGCTAAGCATGGCTAAGCAATTAATTTGTGAACTACTAAGTGACAAGACCTCATCCACGAGCCCTAATCACAGCAATAACCTAGGCTCACGGTAGTAGAGGATAATCATTTGCTAAGGAAATGCATCTACTGGGTCAACTAACGACAATAGTTTAACACAAAGTAGCAATGCATACATAGAATTTGTAATCAACATAAATACTTAAAATACTGGGATTAACATGATCAAATTGCTTGCCTTGCTGGGATTGGTCTTGCTGCAGAGGGGAGTGCTCAGGTTCAATAAATTCTTCGGAACCTAACGCGAAAAGGCGATAAAACCAATAAGAACGAAGAACACCCAAAAGGAACTCAACAGCAAAGAACATCCAAAACCTATGAAATTTCTACAGCAGCTAGAGGTTTATTTTATACAATTTTAGAAACAAGAATCACTCCATTTGGATTTAGTATGAAAAAGTTATGCCCTAAACAATTTCTCTCAGCCTGAAAAATCCTAATTAAATTAATTTCGGTTACTGTTCATGGCAAAAATTTCTAGAATGATCTGGAATCTGAAATTTTTATGGTAGGTAGCTAAGGTCATCCTAAGAACAACAAAGTTGAGTTTACAGCATTTGGGGTTATAATGAATTAGTTATGATTTTTCTAAGTTCTAAAACTAGCATATATCACTTTTGAGGAATATGAATAAAGACAAGGCCTAGTTCATAACAAAGCATGTCTACAGATAAATTTTACCAAGTTGAGTTTGCTCAGTTTGGATTTACAGAGAAAAAGTTATGCATTTTACAAATTTTCAATGAATTTCTAGACAACTATTTTATATTAAACAAGTTCATGCAGTTTATATCATTTTCTGCTACATAACAGTGCCTAAATTCATTCTCAGATTAAAGTTCATTCTATAACAGAGCTACAGCAATTGGAATCATTCAAAAAGGAGCTAAAATGACAAAGTTATGCACTTTTGAAATTTGAAACAATCCAAACTTAGAAAATTTGAGCTCTCGGGAGGTCCAAATGAACTGAATGAATACGGGGAGGTCGTGGGCTGTTGATCTTGCATCGCAAGGCCACGGACCTCGAAGCACAGTGCACAAAAGACCTCCTTCCGCTCTGGGGAGGTCCGGACCGTTGAGATTTGATCCAACGGCGACGACCGATGCATGCAGTGCCGCACGCAGGAGGTCCTCGCGCTTAACGGAGGTCGTGGCCAGTTAGATTAGATCCACGGTCCGAGCTCTAAGGAGGTCCTAAGGCTTAAATCCAAGGAAGGAGGTCGGGGCGGTCAGGATCTCTCGGGGGAGGTCCCAACGGTCTAGATCTCCAGAGGGAGGTCCTACGGCTAAATCTACGGAGGGAGGTCTAGCCCGTTAGATCTAAATCTAACGGTTGAGACCTGAGGAGGAGGTCCTAAAGCTACGGATTTAAGGGATGAGGTCCTAGACGGTCAAGATCTCCAGGGGAGGTCCTGAACGGCTAAGATATCACAAGGGAGGTCACGGATGGCCAAGATCTAAGCGAGGAGGTCCTATGCGATAGGGTTTCAACGGAAGAAGATCTGGACGGCTCAAATTAGACCTAGGGAGGTCCTAAACGGTCCAGATCGACGCGGAGGGAGGTCCTGAGACTAAGGATTTTACAAAGGAGATCTAACGCTCAGATCCAAATCCGGGGAGGTCGTCTACGGTCAGGATTAATTCGAGGAGGAGGTCCGACGTGTCTTTTATAAAAGACCAGGGGTGGTCTTTTAGAAGGAGGACCCCGAGGATGGTCTTAGGGGTGGTTTTTACAAAAAGACCACGAGGAGGTCCTTTTGCGCAGGAGAGGTCCTAGCGGCTCAGATTGAGTTTAACGAGGTCTTGAATGTCTAGGATCTATGTGAGGACCCCGGTTTATTTGGCTTGTAATGCTTAACCATCCATTGGTCCTAGCATCACAAATCAGATAAACCAAGCCTCGAGATATGTATACTTCCTGAGTGCAGTATACACACCTGTTACAAAATCATGCATCAATTCCATTCATTCACATAGAACCAAACAAGCAACGAGTGAAAGACATACTTAATATAAAGAGTTATTACAAAGAGAGGCCGACCGGCCAAAAGACATACAACTAGATAAGTACACAGCGGAAGCAAAAGTGCCATAAGATGGCGATAAACAAAAGCCAACCAGTGTGCCTCTACCCACAAGGCAACCAACCGGACCGCCAAGCTAGTCGTCCCAGAACCCGCACATCTCGCAAAAGTAAGGCCCTTGGGGCTCACCTTCTTCCTCTGCAACAAAACAATTAAGCATAGCATTTGAGTACAAAAATTGTTTTTGTACTGGCAAGACTGACGTGTGAGATAACAGAACTATAATTAGCTACATGCAAGCTTTATTTAAGTGGATGAGGCTCTGGACTTATTTTCAGCATAAAGCAAGTTTTATTTGCAATAATGTAGTACATTTAAAAGCAAGTTTGAAATTAATTCTTATTTTTCAAATAAAAGAGAAACAACTATAACAATAGGTAAATGACAACATCCTGGAAGTGACTAACCCAATAGCCACCACAACAATAGCATGAAGTACCCCTTCATACCACCCATGTCAAGTTTAAGTTTTTTTTTAAAATGTTGTAGTCTAGTTCTTGTGGGAAATAACCAAGCGTGTCCATAACCTAGGATGAGGCTATTCGAATAGTTTTAACCCTGCAGGGGTGTACCAATGTACCCACACGATAGACCGCCTTTCCACCAGCCACGGTTAGCATACTTCCTTTGGTATGCAGGCACGGCTAAGTCTAACAAGACACTTTCCAATGGACAATGCTAATTAAGAGCAGAACCTACGGAGAAGGACACATTAGACAACCTAACCGGTGCGCTAATGCTCCCTCAACACCACACACACACACACAGCTTCAACACACCCACCGACCAGCTCATAATTAACACCTCCCAAAGTACTTAGTCAAGAGAGGTTCCATATCCTCCTCGTATGGTTAGCACGCAACAATTGCTTGGATCAATGGCACAAGTAACTCGGTCCTTAGGGACTTAGGCACCATTCCATTCACACCCAACAGATCACACCAACATACCATTGTGCCCAAGTTAAGATATAGTTTTTGTTTTCAGTTTTTGATTTGCAAATTAGTAAAACACAAGGATTGGACATAATGGAATAATATAAGTATTTGTGTGATCAAGACCATCGACTAAGTCGATGATCGCCCAATACTCACGATAACTAGGCATGGCTAAGCAATATTTATTCGCAATCTACTAAGTGACAAGAGCTCATCCAACGAACTCTAATCACAACAAATAACCTAGGCTCAGGTAGTAGAGGATAATTATTTACCTACAGATTATGCAACTAGAGGATTAACTAATCAATTTAACAACAAAATAGCAATGCATACATACAAGTTAAACAAAATATTAGACTTTAAAAGTAATGGGATCAATTGGAAAATGATCAAACCGCTTGCACTGGCTCTTTGTTGCTCACTATGCTGCAGAGGATCACTCTCAAGGATGGCACAATCGTGGAACCTACCAAAGGAGCGAAAAGAACCGATAAGAACAAAGAAAACGAAAATACTCTAAAACCAAAATGCTCCAAATGCTCTGAAAATTTTACAGCAGCAAGAGCAAGATTTAAAATGAATTTAGAAACAAGAACCAACTGATTTGGACTCTTAATGCAAAAGTTATGCTCAAAACAATGTGGTTAATTTGAAAAAATGCAATCATTCTTCGTTCACATAATTAAATTATTTGGTGAAAATTTCTAGAAAGGTGGTGTAGCTGAAATTTTTATGGTAGGTAGCTACTGACATCTTAAGGCTAACACAAGTGGTCTCACCTTAATTGGAGTTAAAATGATTTAGTTATGATTTTCTAAGTTATAAGTCTAAGGCATGTTTAATTTCAGGATTAAAGACTCTTTGTAACACTGTACTATGCTAAAGTACTTTATGAGATGCAATTATAGAACTTTAGTTTGTTAATTTTGGAATTACAGAGAAAAGATATGCATTTTTGAAGTTTAAAACAATTAATAAGTGCAAATGAAAGCTCGGGAACTAAATCAAAAACCAACGAAATCGAGGAGGTCGTGGGCGTTCATCAAAGATCGCACGGCTCACGAGCTCGGATGCCAAAACCCACACGAGCACAGGCGCAAAGACCTCATCGCGCCTAGGGGAGGTCTTAGCCGTTAGATCCAGACTTGATGGCCCAGATCCAACAGGAGGTCCTTAAGGTGGAGGTCTAAGAGAGGAGGTCTGGACGATGAGATCTGAAGGAGGGAGGTCTTTGGCGGCTAAGATCTCACCGAGGAGGTCTTAATGGCCAACGACTCACCGATGGATTTAGATCCGATGGCCCACGATCAAGATCGCATCCGGAGTGGTCCGAATGTTCTCCAGATCTGAGCCGTAGATCTAAAGATGAACGACAAAGAGAGAAACTAAGCGATAGAGCTATAAATAGACTGAGGAGGTCTGGCCCGTTAGATCTAAATCTCGGTCGGAGTCGGCGGGGAGGTCCTAAAGCTACGGATCTAATGGAGGAGGTCCTGACGGTCACGATATCCGGGGGAGGTCGTGAACGGCTAAGATGAAAACGAGGGAGGTCGGGACGGCTAGGATCTCACCGAGGAGGTCATGGATGGCCATGATCTTCGCGGGGAGGTCCTATGAGACAGGTGTTAAATAGAGAGAGGTCTGGACGGTTCAGATCTCCGCGAGGAGGTCCTCAACGGTCCAGATCTGAGCAGAGGGAGGTCTTGCGGCCTTCTTCACAAAGGACCAGAGGTGGTCTTTTTGTAAAGAGGACCCCAAAGGTAGTTTTGAAGGTTCTCTTTACAAAAGACAAGGGGTGGTCTTTTGCAAAGAAGACCTCGGTGCTGTGGCTCAGGGGTGGTTTTTATTAAACGACTAAGGGAGGTCTTTTCGCACAGAGGACCTCAAGGAGGTCTTTTGCAAAGAGGACCCCAATGCGGCGGGTGATCCTAGCGGCTGGGATTTAACCTACGGAGGTCTTTAACAGCCAGGATTTCAGCGAGGAGGTCCTGGAGCTAGAGACTTATACAATGTAACATCCCAAATTTTGGCTTGTGTTTCAAATGTAAGAAATTGAGGGTAAATTAAAACTTTTCCTTCATCCTTTTACTCTTGAAACTTTTCTGAAATTCGTGTAAAGGAATTTTGGGAAATTCAAAATCAAAAGCCTCATTTATCAAGCCAACAACCTCCTTGGTGAAATCTGGTTTCAAACCCTTGAAATAATTTTCTTGGTTCTAGGGTTGTTTGGTAACACCTCTGAATTATTTCATAATTTTGGAAATTAATTGAAATATTTTAGAGGCAAGTCAAACCTTGGTCAAACCCTGATTTAACCTTCTGGAATTTCTTGAGAAAATTCTAGTGCACAAAAATCTCTGGAAATTTTATGGAAGGTTAACCCTGAGGTCAGGAAGCTCCAGTTAAAATTTCATAAATTTTGGAGTGGATTTGATACCTCAATTAAATCCCCAAAGTTTCAGCTTCAAAAATCAAATCCTATCTGGTCTACATCGTTCATTGGGTGCGAGTCGGACTCGGGCTCGAGCCAACCGCTCGGTCGAGTCAACTAACAACACCCGGCGCGTCGAGCGGCGCGCTGCGTCGTCGACCGTTGGATCTCCATCGAGCGGCTCACGTCCGTGTATGCATTCGGACAACTCGGTTGCCCTCGTCTCTCGGCCGTTGGATTTCCATCGGACGGTGGGCGTTGCTCACGGCCGTTTCAACGCGATCGCGTGATAGCCGTTGGATGCGAATCGGACGGTGGGTCGCCGTCGCCTTCCTCTCGCTTCGGCGCAGCGGCGCCAGAGCTCGCGTCGGCCAGCGCCATGGCGGTGGTTGGGCGCGAGCTAAGTCACCTCGCAGCGGGTCTCTGCGGTGCATTTAATGCTCGTCGTCGCCGCCCAGAAAGTCCATCGCTCACTGCTCCGTCGCTCGTCACGGCCGTGGAGGCGCGGGCGTCCGAGGCTTCTTCTGCCGTTGCTCCTTGCCTTCCTCTCCTACTTTAGCTCCCGGCCTCCTCCCTTGGCTTCCTTTACCCACCCTTGAGCTCCGGCTTGCACTCTCTCGCTTGCTTGAGCCCAAATCTCAGAACCCTTTCTACGCCATTGTTGGTGGGAGCTCCTCGGTGCAACCAGCGCTCCAGTGGCTTTTCTTCCCTTCTTTTGCTTCGGTTTGTGTCCTCACTTCTTGAGCAAAACCCTAACAATTGTAGTTGCTTTTCACAGGAGCAGCTCAATTTTGGGGATTTCCTCTTTTCGGCCGTGAGCACCCCCTTCTTCCTCACCGCCGGTAAGAAGCTCCATTTCCTAATTCTTTGCTCAGCAAGCATATATAGGCTATTGTGGAGCTGTAGTGATGACCCGGTCTCACCCTGGTTGCTCAGGTCGTCATCTACACTTCTTCTTCTTCGGTGCCGACGCCGTTCTTCGTCGCCGGAGCCACCTCGACCACCTCCGAGCTCCACCAGTGCTCAGGTACCCTTCTAGTAGCCCCTAGAAGCTTGGGCACCATTGGATTGGTTTATTGCGAGCTTTGGTCATTATGCATTTCGCCGTTTTGGTCACCGCGCTCATCGTCGGCTGGCCGTCGTTCGGGGCACTATTGCCGGTGTGAGTGATACTGGATGGGTGCGCAATGCTATGCGATTCCATTTTGGCACTTAGCTTCCTCCGCGTGCCTTGGGTCGCGGCGACAAGCCGGGGTGCCTCGGTTTTGTGTCGGACCAACGGCGGCGCCGTAATATCGTTCGGACACAGTAATGACGTTCATTAATGCTAATCATTGTTAATCATGGGTTAGTAATCATTAGCTGTCCTAAACCCACCTCCTCGGTCACTGACCTGTGGGCCCCTATTGTCGGTAGTCCCTGTTCAAATCGTAAACGGCTCAGGCAACCTCAGCAGTTCGATCTTGGATCTATGGCCGGGATCGTGGGAGCAACTGGACTGTCCGAAGGCTCCCTCAATCCCAGCCCTTCATCGCTTGATCGACGGCCCAGGATGGGCGGGCATCCGCTTCGGTCGATGCCATCTCGTCGGGATCGTTGGATCGGATCCAGCGGTGAGCCTCCGTGGTCTTTGTCGCGGGTGTCTTTGTGCGCGGCGTGCGCGTGGGCCGTTCGATCCGGATCGACGGTCCATAATCAACCACGTCTTTTCTTTCGGTTAAGGATATAATTTCCTCGGTAAGCTTTATCTTTCCACCAAAATGTTGTTAAAACTTTAGAAATTCATATCTTTTCATTATAGGTCCTTTTGGGTGATTTTAGTAGTGTTAATTTTCTTTTAGGCTAGAGATTAATCTAGAAATGTTTTCCTACTGTTAAGAACGAAATGTTGTGAATCGATTTTAGCCTTTTACCCTTTTAAATATTCCAAAAATGCTATAAAACTTAGAAAATCTATAACTTGTTCTCTGTAAGTCCAAATAGAGCGAACTAAATTTTGGTAATTTCCTTTAGGGATGAACTTTAGTGAAGGACCAGTTTGCTAGTGGTCTTTGCTCTGATATAGAGGATGTCCTAGTTTTAGAACTTAGAAAAATCATAACTAATTCGTTGTAACTTCAAATGACCTGAAAATTTATATGGATTATCACTATACCAGTAGGTAGCTACCATAAAAATTTCAGCTTCAAAACCTTTCTAGAAAATATTTTTGCTACGAAGGCTAATTATGGTAGAAAATAGTTTTTAGGGAATATCTTTTGCACCACAAATCCAAATTAGGTTTTCCAGTTCCTATGTCTAGGTATAACCGTATTCTACCTTGTGTATAAATTTCGTCGCATTTGGATAATTTTGCTTGCTCTTTTGTTTAAGTGTTGCTCGTCTTATTGGTTGTTTTCTCTTTCGCTTAGGATTCGATATTTGCGGTAACCCCGAGAACGACCCTCATAACAAGTTGAGCAACAAGACAAGCGGCAAAGCGTTTGATCATTTCCCATTGATCCCATTACTTTTAAAGTCTAATATTTTGTTTAACTTCTATGTATGCATTGCTACTTTGTTGTTAAATTGATTAGTTAGACCTCTAGTTGCATAATCTGTAGGTAAATGGTTATCCTCTACTACCGAGCCTAGGTTATTTCTTTGTGGTTAGAGTTCGATGGATGAACTCTTATCACTTAGTAGACTACTGAATGAATATTGCTTAGCCATGCCTAGTTATCGTCAGTGTTGGGCGATCATCGACTTAGTCGGTGATCTTGATCACACAACTACTTATACTACTCCATTATGTCCAACCCTTGTGTTTTATTGATTTACAAATCAAAAGCGAAAACAAAACTATATCTTGACTTGGGCACAATGGTATGTTGATGTGATCTGTTGGGTGTGTGGAATGGTGCCTAAGTCCCCAAGGACCGAGTTACTTGTGTCACTAAGCCAGCGCTTATGCGTGCTAACCACGAGGGGATATGGAACCTCTCTTGACTAAGTACTTTGGGAGGTGTTAATTATGAGCTGGTTGGTGGGTGTGTTCTTGTGTGTGGTGTTTGGAGGGGAGCATTAGCGCACCGGTTAGGGCATCTAATGTGTCCTTCTCCGTGGGTTGCGGCTCTTAATTAGCATCGTCCATTGGAAAGCGTCTTGTTAGACTTAGCCATGCCTGCATACCAAAGGAAGTGTGCTAACCGTGGGTGGTGGAAAGGCGGTCTATCGTGTGGGTACATTGGTACACCTGCAGGTTAAAACTATTCGAATAGCCTCGTCCCAGGTTATGGACATGCTTGGTAGGTCGTGCAAGAACTAGACTACAACCTTTTAAAAAAACTTAAACTTGACATGGGTAGTATGAAGGGTACTTCATGCTATTGTTGTGGTGACTATGGGTTAGTCACTTCTAGGTTGGTGTTGTCATCTACCTATTGTTATAATTGTCTCTCTTTATTTGAACAATAAAAGTTAATTGCAAACTTGCTTTGAATCTATTACCCTATTGCAAATGAAAGCTTGCTTTATCTTTGAAAATAAGTCCAAAGCCTCATCCACTTAAATAAAGCTTGCATGTAGTTAATTATAGTTCTGTTATCTCACACGTCAGTCTTGCAGTACAAAAACAAGTTTTGTACTCATCCGCTTTGCTTAATATTAATTGCTGCGAGAGGAAGAAGGTGAGCCCCAAGGGCCTCACTTTTGTGGTCAGTGTTCTTGTACTGCTTGGGACGATTAGCTTGGCGGTCCGGTTGGTTGCTTGTGGGTAAAGGCACACCGATTGGCTTTTGTTCATCGCCATCTTATGGCCATTTTGCTTCATTGTGTATTTCCTTATTTGTATGACTTTTGGCAGTTGGCCTCTCTTGTGTAATAACTCTCTTTATATTATCTATGTCTTCGATTGTTGCTTTTGCTTCGCTCTATGTGTATGAATGGAATTGATGCATGATTTTGTAACGGGTGTGTATACTGCAGTGGGAAGTATACATATCTCGAGGCTTAGTTTATTTGATTTGTCTTGTTAGGACCAAGTGGATGGTTAAGCAACAAGCCGAATAAACCGGGGTCCTCACAAAGTTTGTATCAGAGCCATTCCGACCGTAGTAACCCAAGCTTGATCGTCTTTAGGATATTTTGGAAAACTTAATTTCAAAGTATCAAATGATTTATGAAAGCTTAAGTAAGTTCTCAGATTTTATTCCTTACCTATCTTAGCTTTCTATCTCCTCTTGCTCTAATTGAGTTTTTTAAAAAAAATTGTTTTCTTCTCATCTTCTTCTAAAGATAGTTGTTATCGGTTAATTGGGTTTTGGGACCAATGAGTTTGGCAAATTGAAATGTTAGCTGCCCTCTACAAGGTTTTGAAGTTTCCAAAGTTGAAGATTTCAATTAGGAGGCTTGGATGCGAAATCTGGACAGCGATCATTCAATTTCCGGACAGAAGGCTCAAAGGTTCTAACCAGGGTAGAAAATGAGAGGTTAACCAAGTAAAACTTGTGGGAATAAAAGGGTAAGATGTGATACTAGTTAGCTAAGTATCTAACGTTATTTTATCGCCTCAACCTTGTTCTTGAAGTAGTGTTAGGCTGTTGTAGTGTGCTGAAATTTTTATCTTCTCACACTATTACTCGTTCATTCAATACGGGTTAATGGCATCGAGAAGTTGAGCTTGGTTTGGAGTTTCCTTGCTGTTTTGGAGCTTCTTTGGAAACATTTAAAGTTGTTAATTGCTGTTTTTGGCATTCGGTTAGGGTGATGTCTCATTTCCCTAATCGTTAGCTTTCGCTTTCATCAACTTCTAATGTTAGTGCTTTGGTTTCTAACCTAAGTTTCTTAAAGCGAGGATGGTGGAGGTACTCGTGGCGGTCGTGGTCGGCACTGTGCGGATGAGGAGCTCCCCGCCTCCTCAGACCATGGCGAGGTCCTTCTTCGATCGAGCGCAACTTCGGAGGGCGGAGGGTCTGCTGGATGTTATTGCGCCGCAACACCTCCGCCCTTGCGGTGCCTCGGGATCAGGCAGGGGGTGGACTCTCGATCTCGTGGGGCCTTGCGAGTTTCTTCGCACTCACCCCCACGTTTTCAATCCGAGGACCCATTGGGCGCAGATGGTGGCTGCGTCGAGTTGGCGTAAGCTTCGGCGTTGCTCGATGCTGGACCAGGGCAGGCACTCTTGCCTCCATCGCCTGGGGGCACTCTCTGGTGGGAGAACTTCTTGGTCATGCGGCCCGCCACGCTTGTCTCTTGGGATGAGTTCCGGACGGCGTTCGTCGAGCTCACATCCCCGCCGCTGATGAAGTGAAGAAGAAGGAGTTTCTCGCGCCAAGCAAGGGCGTAAGTCGGTGATGGAGTACTGCACGAGTTCAACCACTTGGCTCGTTATGCTCCATCCGAGGTGGCCACCGATGAGGCCAAGCAGAGAAGTTCATGGAGGGTTTGTCTCGAGGAGCTGCAAGACGAGGCTCTCCATTGTGGACTTTGTCGACTTCGGTGCCTTGGTAGACAAGGCCATTGTTGCTTGAGCACAAAGCGAAGGCGGCGAATCCATAGCGCAAGTGGGAGGCCCGATGCGCACAGCCGCCTCTCTCGTCCCGTGTCGGGCCTACCCAGGCCCGTTCGGTGGCTTCACTACCACCGAGGCCGCGGCAGACTGGCTCCTCGCCCTCGCGGCCGTGCCCGATCACGTGCGCTGCGAACAGCAGGTGGCCCCGCAATCCGGCCGCCGGGTCACTTGCACCGTGCAACCGGAAAGGGCATTATGCCAATAGTTGCCCTAACAAGATCGAGCGGCCCCTCGTCCTAATGGAGGACGCGGGCGAGGAGGTGGTTCTTCCCGGACCGAAGGTTGTCCTCGCTACCCAAGGTGTGGGTAGTGGCGCGTCAACCTCATCTCCGCGCGAGGAGGCACAGGAGGCACCGACGTCGTGTTGGGTACCCTTCGGTTAACTCTTTCCTTTCTGATTTGTTTGATTCAGCGCATCTCATTCTTTTGTTTCAGTCTTTTCTTTGCTGTGGGAGGTCTTCTTTTACTCCATTGTTGGTCCCGCTGCTCATTCGCTCTCGGTTCGGAGTTGAGAGTCGAGTGCAGGTGTAGGGATGTCCTCGTTGAGATAGAAGGGGTAGGATTCTTGGCAAACCTTATCCTCCTTCGATCGGCGAGCTTAGATGTAATCCTAGGCATGGATTGGTTGTCTCAAAGACATGGGACAAATTGATTGCGCTAGGAGGCTCATCTACCTCACTAGTCCTTCCGCGGCGAGTTCGCTTTTGCGAAGTGCGGGATCCGCATCTCTTCGCGCTCGGCGAAGCCGCCTCTAGATATTAGTGAAGTCCCGTGGTTTGTGACTTTGTTGATGTCTTCCCGACGACCTTCGGGGATGCCACCATTCGAGACCTCGAGTTTGTCATTGAGTTGGTTCCCTGCACGCCCGATCTCGAAGAGGCCTTCCGAATGGACCCAATTGAGTTGGTGGAGTTGAAGAAGCGCCTAGGTGAGCTTCAAGAGAAGGGTTTCATCCGCCCTAGCTCATCTCCTTGGGGATGCTCAGCCATCTTTGTCGAAAAAGGACAAGACGCTCACAGATGTCGCGTTGATTACCGTCCACTTAATGAAGTAACGGTAAAGAACAAGTACCCTTTGCCCGTGATCGATGACCTTTTCGATCAATTAACTGGAGCTCGAGTTTTCTCAAGATTGATCCGAGAGTGGGATATCACCGTGTTCGGATTCGACTGAGGATATTCCAAAGACGGCTTTTTCTACTCGTTATGGTTTGTGCGAGTATACCGTCATGTCATTCGCTTAACCAATGCCCCGCCTTGTTCATGAACCTCATGAATTCGGTGTTCATGGAGTATTTGGATAGGTTCGTTGTGGTCTTCATCGATGATATCCTTATCTACTCCAAGAGTGATGAGGAACACACCGAGCATTTGAAGCTTGTGTTGGGCAAGCTTCGCGAGCACAAACTGTATGCAAAATTCAGCAAGTGCGCTGCTACGGTTGAAGGAAGTAGCCTTCTTAGGCCATATTCTTTCGGCGGAGGCGTGGCTCAGGATCCTAGCAAGATCGACGTGCTTTCTCGAGTCACCCACTTCGTCCACCGGTTCAAGTTTTCTTGGTTTAGCGGGATATTATCGCCGCTTCATCGAGAATTTCTCCAAGATAGCGGCCGGCGATGGCGGAGTTGCTCAAGAAGGACAAGAAGTTCTCGTGGTCCGCCGATTGCAGGAAAGTTTCCAAGCACTTAAAAAGCGATTGACCACCGCTCCCGTTCTTGTTCTCCCGATGTCCGTAGAAGCTTCGATATCTTTTGTGACGCTTCGCCGAGGCCTCGGTTGTGTCCTTATGCAAGAAGGCAAGGTAGTGGCCTATGCATCAAGGCAATTGAGACCTCATGAACTCAACTACCCTACCCATGATCTGGAGTTGGCCGCTGTGATCCATGCACTTAAGATTTGGCGACATTACCTAATCGGTAATCGTTGTGAAGTGTATTCGGATCACAAAAGCCTAAAGTATTTGTTCACCCAACCAGACCTGAACCTCCGGCAAAGGAGATGGTTGGAGTTGATCAAGGACTATGACATGGGTATTCACTACCATCCGGGCAAGGCCAATGTCGTTGCGGATGCGCTTAGTCGCAAAGCGCATTGCAATGCCTTGTTGCTTCAAGAGCCTCAGCCCACTCTTCTGGAGGAGTTCCAGCGTCTCAACTTGGGTTTAGTTGAGCATGGTTCCCTCGCTTCCTTGGTTGTACAACCAACCTTGATGGATCGGATCAGGTCTGCTCAGCAGTCAGATGTTGGAGTAAACCGCATCAAGGAAAATGTCAAGAACGGAACAGCCAAGTGCTTCTCCGTAGATGAGCTTGGTGTCGTGAGGTTCGGGCAACGCCTCGTAGTTCCAAAGGACGTGGAGTTGCGGGAGTTGATCCTCCGCGAAGCCCACGATTCTCCGTTATCCATTCATCCCGGGACCACGAAGATGTATCATGATCTCCGACAGAGATTTTGGTGGACCCAATGAAGAGGGAGATCGCAAGGTTCGTTCTTGAGTGCGGCGTGTGTCGTCGTGTCAAGGCCGAGCATCATCGTCCACCGGATTGCTTCACCCTTACCAATTCGGAGTGGAAGTGGGATTGGTCGGATGGACTTTATCACCTGGTCTACCCCGGTCTCCAAAGAAGAATGATGCCATCCGGTGCGCCATCGATCGATTGACTAAGGTGGCTCATTTTCTTCTGTCAAGACCGACCTTCGAGTAGGTCTTGGCGGATCTCTACATAGCCCGCATCGTGAGTTTGCATGGTGTACCAAAGACGATCGTGTCGGATCGTGGTTCATTTGTTCACGTCTCGATTTTGGCATAGCCCGCAAGAGGCTATGGGAACTCGCCTTTCTTTCACTCGCCACCCCCAAATGGATGGTCGGACCGAGGGTCAACCAAGTTTTAGAGGACATCTTTGCGGCGTGTGTTCTTTCCTATGGGAAGCATCGGGAGAAGTGCCCGCCATTCGCCGAGTTTTCTTACAACAACGGTTTCAAGCCGCCTCGGCATGGCACCATTTGAGGCCTTATACGGGAGAAAGTGTAGGACCCGTTGAACTGGTGCGAGACCGTGAGAGACCTTTCTTTGGCGGACTCGATTAATGAGGTGAAGGTCAAGTCCACTCATTCGTGATCGCTACGCACAGCTCAATCCAGCGAGAAGAGCTATGCGGATCGCCGCCGCCGTGAGTTGAGCTTTGAGCCCAATGACCGCTTATCTCAAGGTTTCTCCTCCAAGGGTCACCGCGTTTTGGTGTCAAGGGCAAGTTAGCTCCTCGATATGTCGGTCCCTACCGTATTATCGAGAAGAAAGGAGCCGTCGCCTACAAGTTGGAGTTGCTGCTGCACTTGCAGGGTACATGATGTGTTCCATGTGTCCCAGCTAAAGAAGTGCCTCGTGTTCCAACAGAGAAGCTCCGTTGGAAACCCGGATGTTCAGAAGATTTGACCTATCGCGAGCACCCTGTTCGCATACTCGAGGAGGCTGAGCGAAGAACAAGGAACAAGACCATCAAGTTCATTAAAGTTCAGTGGTCAAACCATTACGAAGATGAGGCTACTTGGGAGCGAGAAGATCGTCTCCGTGCACTACCCTCTTTCTTTTAAGTGAACCAAATCTCGGACGAGATTTTTGTAAGGGGAGGTTTGTAACATCCCAAATTTTGGCTTGTGTTTCAAATGTAAGAAATTGAGGGTAAATTAAAACTTTTCCTTCATCCTTTTACTCTTGAAACTTTTCTGAAATTCGTGTAAAGGAATTTTGGGAAATTCAAAATCAAAAGCCTCATTTATCAAGCCAACAACCTCCTTGGTGAAATCTGGTTTCAAACCCTTGGAAATAATTTTTCTTGGTTCTAGGGTTGCTTGGTAACACCTCTGAATTATTTCATAATTTTTGGAAATTAATTGAAATATTTTAGAGGCAAGTCAAACCTTGGTCAAACCCGATTTAACCTTCTGGAATTTCTTGAGAAAATTCTAGTGCACAAAAATCTCTGGAAATTTTATGGAAGGTTAACCCTGAGGTCAGGAAGCTCCAGTTAAAATTTCATAAATTTTGGAGTGGATTTGATACCTCAATTAAATCCCCAAAGTTTCAGCTTCAAAAATCAAATCCTATCGGTCTACATCTGCTCATTGGGTGCGAGTCGGACTCGCTCGAGCCAACCGCTCGGTCGAGTCAACTAACAAAGACACCGCGCCGCAGCGGCGCGCGCGTCGTCGATCGTTGGATCTCCATCGAGCGGCTCACGTCCCGTATGCATTCGGACAACTCCGGTTGCCCTCGTCTCTCGGCCGTTGGATTTCCATCGGACGGTGGGCGTTGCTCACGGCCGTTTCAACGCGATCGCGTGATAGCCGTTGGATGCGAATCGACGGTCTGGCCGCCGTCGCCTTCCTCTCGCGCCGCTGCGGCGCAGCGCGAGCTCGCGTCAGCAGCGCCATGGCAGGGGGTGGTTGGAGCGCAGAGCTAAGTCACCTCGCAACGGGTCTCTGCAGTGCATTTAATGCTCGTCGTGCGGCCGCCCCCGAAAGTCCACTGCTCACCTGCTCCCGTCGCTCGTCACGACCGTGGAGAGGCGCGGGCGTCCGAGGCTTGCTGCCGTTGCTCCTTGCCTTCCTCTCCTACTTAAGCTCCCAGCCTCCTCCCTTGGCTTCCTTTACCCACCCTTGAGCTCCAGCTTGCACTCTCTCTGCTTGCTTGAGCCCAAATCTCCAGAACCCTTTCGGCCGCCATTGTTGAGCTGGGAGCTCCTCGGTGCAACCCGCGCTCCAGTGGCTTTTCTTCCCTTCTTTTTGCTTCGGTTTGTGTCCCTCACTTCTTGGAGCAAAACCCCTAACTTAATTGTAGTTGCTTTTCACAGGAGCAGCTCAATTTTGGGGATTTCCTCTTTTCGGCCGTGAGCACCCCCTTCTTCCTCACCGCCGGTAAGAAGCTCCATTTCCTAATTCTTTGCTCAGCAAGCATATATAGGCTATTGTGGAGCTGTAGTGATGACCCGGTCTCACCCTGGTTGCTCAGGTCGTCATCTACACTTCTTCTTCTTCGGTGCCGACGCCGTTCTTCGTCGCCGGAGCCACCTCGACCACCTCCGAGCTCCACCAGTGCTCAGGTACCCTTCTAGTAGCCCCTAGAAGCTTGGGCACCCGCTGGATTGGTTTATTGCGGAGCTTTTGGTCATTATGCATTTCGGCCGTTTTGGTCACCGCCGCTCATCGTCGGCTAGCCGTCGTTCTGGGGCACTATTGCCAGTGTGAGTGATACCGATGGGTGCGCAATGCTATTGCGATTCCATTTTGGCACTTAGCTTCCTCCGCCGTGCCTTGGGTCGCCGGCGACAAGCCGGAGGGTGCCCTCGGTTTTGTGTCGGACGAAAACGGCGGTGCCGTAATATCGTTCGGACACAGTAATGTCGTTCATTAATGCTAATCATTGTTAATCATGGGTTAGTAATCATTAGCTGTCCTAAACCCACCTCCTCGGTCACTGACCTGTGGGCCCCTATTGTCGGTAGTCCCTGTTCAAATCGTAAACGGCTCAGGCAACCTCAGCCGTTCGATCTTGGATCTATGGCCGGGATCGTAGGAGCAATCGATCGTCCGAAGCTCCTCAATCCCACCCTTCATCGCTTGATCGACGGCCCGGGATGGGCGCATCCGCCGATCCGATTGCCATCTCGACCGATCGTTGGATCTGGATCAACGGTGAGCCTCCGTGGGTCTTTGTGGCGGTGTCTTTGTCGGCGCTGCGCGTGGGCCGTTCGATCCAGGATCGACGGTCCATAATCAACCACGTCTTTTCTTTCGGTTAAGGGATATAATTTCCTCGGTAAGCTTTATCTTTCCACTGAAAATGTTGTTAAAACTTTAGAAATTCATATCTTTTTCATTATAGGTCCTTTTTGGGTGATTTTAGTAGTGTTAATTTTCTTTTAGGCTAGAGATTAATCTAGAAATGTTTTCCGGCCCTGTTAAGAACCAGAAATGTTGTGAATCGATTTTAGCCTTTTCAGCCCCTTTTAAATATTCCAAAAATGCTATAAAAACTTAGAAAATCTATAACTTGTTCTCTGTAAGTCCAAATAGAGCGAACTAAATTTTGGTAATTTCCTTTAGGGATGAACTTTAGTGAAGGACCAGTTTGCTAGTGGTCTTTGCTACTGATATAGAGGATGTCCTAGTTTTAGAACTTAGAAAAATCATAACTAATTCGTTGTAACTTCAAATGACCTGAAAATTTATATGGATTATCACTATACCAGTAGGTAGCTACCATAAAAATTTCAGCTTCAAAACCTTTCTAGAAAATATTTTTGCTACAGCTAATTATGGGGCGAAAATAGTTTTTTAGGGAATATCTTTTGCACCACAAATCCAAATTAGGTTTTCCAGTTCCTATGTCTAGGTATAACCGTATTCTACCTTGTGTATAAATTTCACGTCGCATTTGGATAATTTTGCTTGCTCTTTTGTTTAAGTGTTGCTCGTCTTATTGGTTGTTTTCGCTCTTTCGCTTAGGATTCGATATTTGCGGTAACCCCGAGAACGACCCTCCGCAACAAGTTGAGCAACAACAAGCGTGCAAGGTTTGATCATTTCCATTGATCCCATTACTTTTAAAGTCTAATATTTTGTTTAACTTCTATGTATGCATTGCTACTTTGTTGTTAAATTGATTAGTTAGACCTCTAGTTGCATAATCTGTAGGTAAATGGTTATCCTCTACTACACGAGCCTAGGTTATTTCTTGTGGTTAGAGTTCGATGGATGAACTCTTATCACTTAGTAGACTACGAATGAATATTGCTTAGCCATGCCTAGTTATCGGTCGTATTGGGCGATCATCGACTTAGTCGGTGATCTTGATCACACAACTACTTATACTACTCCATTATGTCCAACCCTTGTGTTTTATTGATTTACAAATCAAAAACCGAAAACAAAACTATATCTTGACTTGGGCACAATGGTATGTTGATGTGATCTGTTGGGTGTGTGGAATGGTGCCTAAGTCCCCAAGGACCGAGTTACTTGTGTCACTAAGCCAAGCGCTTATTGCGTGCTAACCACACGAGGGGGATATGGAACCTCTCTTGACTAAGTACTTTGGGAGGTGTTAATTATGAGCTGGTTGGTGGGTGTGTTCTTGTGTGTGGTGTTTGGAGGGGAGCATTAGCGCACCAGGTTAGGCCGCTCTAATGTGTCCTTCTCCGTGGGTTGCGGCTCTTAATTAGCATCGTCCATTGGAAAGCGTCTTGTTAGACTTAGCCATGCCCGCATACCAAAGGAAGTGTGCTAACAGTGGTGGTGGAAAGGCGGTCTATCGTGTGGGTACATTGGTACACCCCCAGAGGTTAAAACTATTCGAATAGCCTCGTCCTAGGTTATGGACATGCTTGGTAAGGTCGTGCAAGAACTAGACTACAACCTTTTTAAAAAACTTAAACTTGACATGGGTAGTATGAAGGGGTACTTCATGCTATTGTTGTGGTGACTATGGGTTAGTCACTTCTAGGTTGGTGTTGTCATCTACCTATTGTTATAATTGTCTCTCTTTATTTGAACAATAAAAGTTAATTGCAAACTTGCTTTGAATCTATTACCCTATTGCAAATGAAAGCTTGCTTTATGTGAAAATAAGTCCAAAGCCTCATCCACTTAAATAAAGCTTGCATGTAGTTAATTATAGTTCATTTATCTCACACGTCGGTCTTGCAGTACAAAAACAAGTTTTGTACTCATCTGCTTTAACAATATTAATTGCTGCGAGAGGAAGAAGGTGAGCCCCAAGGGCCTCACTTTTGTGAGTCATGTTCTTGCTGTTTGGGACGATTAGCTTGGCGGTCCGGTTGGTTGCCTTGTGGGTAAAGGCACACCGATTGGCTTTTGTTCATCGCCATCTTATGGCCATTTTGCTTCATTGTGTATTTCCTTATTTGTATGACTTTTGGCCGGTTGGCCTCTCTTGTGTAATAACTCTCTTTATATTATCTATGTCTTTCGATTTGTTGCTTTTGCTTGGCTCTATGTGTATGAATGGAATTGATGCATGATTTTGTAACGGGTGTGTATCTGCAGTGCAGGAAGTATACATATCTCGAGGCTTGGTTTATTTGATTTGTCTTTGTTAGGACCAAGTGGATGGTTAAACAGTACAAGCCGAATAAACCGGGGTCCTCACATACAAGGAGATCTAACGGCTGAGATCTGGGTCGGGGTGGTCCTAAATGGCCACGATTGAAACTAAGAGGTCGGGGACACTAACTACACCCACGGCTTGCCGACAAGAACAACGTTTAACCCTAATGATTAGGCTCTCGGACAACTTAAATGCTAATCATTGGGCTACAGCACTTGTCCGAGTAAGGCATGACAAAAACATGAACTCGGTTTTTAGCTCACCGCCGGCGATGGGGACCTCGCCGGCGAGAACCAAAGGCTCGGCTGGGTTCCAAATAGTGAGAAGAACCTAAAGGTGCCAACAGCTAGGGCTAAAGCGCACCCTACCGGCGGCTAGTCGGAGATAACCGTCGGAGACCAAATGCGGCCAAAAACGAAAACCGAAGATGTCTAAGAGGATCGGGTTTTTGGAACTGAAGTACTCACTAGGGATTGAAGGAGAACTGGGAGTGGTCGCAGGAGCTCTGGTGACGGTGGAGGTCGCCGGAGGTGAAGAAGACGAAGCTCAGTGCCACGAACAATGAGCTCCCACTCACAACCTCTCGTGAAGGTTTAAACAAACCAAATTAGGGAGATTTGGAGGTGACCAGAGAACAAATGACACCAACAATCGCAATATTGAACCACTGGAGCTCGGAGGTCGCGGAGAGCTCCAAAGTTCAAAGAATGGAGGCAAAGAGCTTTGGGTGTTTTGAGCACAAGAGGAGGGGAAGAACTAGAAGTGCAAGAGAGATTCAAAAGAAGCTTTTGGGAGAAGCTACGGTTCCTCTTATAGCCATTTGCAAAAAGGAACCCGGGCCAGCTCATGTGCACTGATCTAGGGCACCCTCGAAATGATGGGAGTAGGTTGTCAGAGAGACTTTTGAGCAAAAAGGCGCTGCCAAACATTTAATGTTGGCAGCACATAGCCGTTTGTCAGCCCTAGAGTTGACAAGTTACTGCTCTCTACTGCCATGCATAAAAATTGATAATGACAAGGCCCCACCAGTCAGTGAGAAAACCAGGGAGGACTGGTCAACAAGTGTAACGGCTGAAATCCGCACTGAGCTCCCACTAGGGAGGTCTGAACGGTTGGATGAAAATCTAAGGGCTCAGATTTAGAACTATGTGTTAGAGGTCCTAACACTTAGGGGAGGTCCGAGCCACAGATCTCAAGATGGACGGCCCACGATCACCCAAGTGCTAGGGTGGTCGTGGAGGGCTGAGGAGGTCGCCCTAGGGTGGTCTTTGCAAAGGTGCAAAGGAGGTCCTAGGGAGGTCCTCGAGGTCGCTTTGCACATAGAACCCGAGGAGGTCGTGCGGGTGGGAGGTCTTTGATTGTTGGATTGAAATCCAACGGTCCAGCACCACGTGGCCAATGCCCGAGCCCGACACGGCTAAGCGGCTCGGTGCTGCATCGAGACTGGAAGTCCGAGTCTAAGTCTGACTCGGACCAGGGCTTAAGGTTTATTTTGAACTGAGATCTTGAAGGGACTTTTAGAGATAGCAAACTAGCTCCAAGTTTTACGAAATTTTGACTGTAGCTTGCTAACCTAGAGATGGAACTTGTGTACAGTTTCTAGAGGTTTTATCTTTGAGCATTTTTCTCCAAAAATTATACAGCAAAGCTAGGCTAGGTTTGACTACAAGTCAAACAAGTTTGACTGCCCTTAAAACTATTCAAACAATTTCCAAAAATTGTAAAATGTTTGGAGGGGCCACAAACCATCCCAATAACTTAGGAAAAATATTTCCAGGAGATGATCAAAACATTCGACAAGATTGTTTTTGAAGGATCAAGATTTGGATCAAAAGACTTGTGACTTTGTATTTCCATACTCTTGTACAATAATTTTTTAGTACACACAGGAAATACATGATGTAAGAAAAAGTTTTAAATTCTACTCATTTTCTTACATTTGAAACACAAGTACAGAATTTGGGATGTTACAATCTAATCAGGGGAGGTCCTAGCGCTTAAGATTTTTCACAGAGCCAGACCCAACGGCTAAGATCCGACCTAAGGAGGTCTTTAACGACTGAGATTACTCTAGGAGGTTCAGGGACTTAGAACTTACACAGAAAACACTCTACGGTACAGATCTAACCGGGGGTGATCTTAACGGCTGAGATTAAACTAGGGGGAGGTCTGGGTGGGGTTTTGCCGTACGACAACAGGAGGAGGAGGCCCACTCGCAGCGAGAGGCTCCTCAAAGATTCCGACAGCCAATCATTGGCTACTAGGCTGTCCGAATCTTACGCGACAAAAGCCCGAGTGCTAACACGAGCTCACCGCCGGCGATGGGGAGCTCGTCGGCGAGAACCAAGGACATGGCTGAGTTCTAAATAATGCCAAGAACCTAAAGAACGTGCTCTCGACGGCGACGACGGCCTGGAACGCCGGAGAGAGAGGAAGGAGTGCAATACGGCAAAACTACGAAAACTAAACGGGCTCTACGACGACTAGAAAACGCAAAGACCAAGCTAAGAAAAGGGCACCTAAGGCAGAGAGGGGACCAAGGTGGTCGGAGAAACTTGGAGAAGGTCGAAGAAGTCCGGCGATGAAGTACTTGCCGGCGCGGAGGAAGAAGGTGATCCCGACCACGAAAAGCAATCTCCCAACTTGACCACCCCTGCGATGGTTAACCACAGCAGGTTAGAGAAAGCTTGAGGTGATCAAGATGACAAGTTGACAAGCCAAGAACTTTGATGGGACCACTGGAGCTCGAGCTTCGGCAGGGAGCTCCAAGGGTGACAATGGTGGTAAGGGGTGGTGCCCTCGGGTGCTCAAGCTTGGGGCTCACACTCACAACCGAGGGAGTCCAAGCAGCAACCAATAGTGGGAAAATGAAATTGAGGAGGGCCTTGAGCTAGATAAAGCCGGGGAGCTCGGACATGGGTGTGGGCAAGGTCTACTGTGACCAAGAACCATGCCACTACCATGAGCACGCTCGGTAGGTAGGGGCAGAGCAGGGTGGAGACTTTGGAGGTTAAAGCTAACTGGCATTAAATGCTTGGCAGCAAAAAGAGCCGTTGATAAGAAGCAAAAGGTGACATCTCACTACTCCCAACTGCTCTGGCCCTGACACACGCACAGGCGCGTGAAAACCATGACAACCATACCTCAGGGAGGTCGGGAGGAAGAGAAACAGAGCCGAGGGAGGTCCTGGACGTCCCTGATGCACTCGGGGTGGTCCTGGACGTCCCAGATCACCCGAGGCAGAGGAGGTCCGAGCGCACGGGGAGGTCCAGGGGAGGTCGTGACCGCAGGATGGAGATCCAGTGGCCTGGACCACCCCGAGGCGCTGAGATCAGAGGGGAGGTCTGGGGCACTGGATGGAGATCCAGCGGCCCAGCACGCGCGCGCACGAGAAGGTCTGGGCGGCGCTGGCGACTCGACTTAGCCGAGTCAGTTGACTGGGTCGGACTCGGGTCTGACTCGAGCCCGAGTCAGACTTAGACCTGAATTTGGGTTTTGAACTGATATGAAGTTTGGGGATTTATTTGGGATAGCAAACTCACTCCAAAAATTATAAAATTTTTACAGAAGCTTGCTAGCTGAGTTATTGACCTTGTGTAAATTTTTCAAAGGTTTTTGTGCTATACTTTTTCCTCCAAAAATTCCACAAGGTGCTGGCCCACAGTTTGACCAGAATTTGAATAGGTTTGACTGACCTCCAAAAATATTCAAACAATTTCTAAAAATTATGAAATTTTTCAGAGGGGTCACATACCATCCCAAGATCTTAGGAAAAATATTTCCAGGAGATGATCAAGAGGTCTAACAAGATTATTTTTGAAAGCTCAAGGTTTGGATCAAAAGACTTGTGACTTTGTATTTCCATAACTTCTTGTACAATAATTGTTCAGTACAAATAGGAAATACATGATGTAAGAAAATTTTTTTAATTTCTACTCATTTTCTTACACTTGAAACACAAGCCCAAAATTGGGATGTTACAATTCCATCCGATAACAATGCTACCTCCAGGGATCTTTCACCAGATCTCGAAGATTGTGCCACAACTGGAGTTGAGGAGGGGTCCTTATCCCACAACATTACACCCAAATGAGGGACCAGATTCCTCAAAGGACAAGGGTCTATCCGACCACAACTAGGACTGCACCAAGTCAGACCCAGAGCATAGTAAGGGAGCCCCCTCCAACTATTTGAGTCCATCTACGACCCTCCGACCTGGCAAGAAGTCCTGGAATCCATCATTCTAGGGCTTTATCAACATCTGGTAGTTGTCACCCTTCGGTTACCCTCAGAGAGGATGTGGGCGATTCGCTCATCCTACGGATTCGACCATACCGTCGCACAGCTCATGTGAGGACCCCCGGTTATTGGAAATGTTACTAATTAAATTCATACTGTAGCACAATTATTAATGAAGGAACAAGGTTGCCCTTTATTAATACCAAAGCTAAAGATATAAATTTAACGATGACAAATCCAAAGAAACAGATTCCTGATATATATGATTCTCAATGGTTCCCGTGATCAATGACCATTGCATATATATCCTTCATCAACATTGCATCAAACACATACAAGTCATACATTGATATAATTAAACATAAGGTTACATCATTCGGTGATACCACAATATTAAGTGACTTGGTCACTTTAACGATATCAATGGAAGCAAAACAAACGGAAAATGTCCACCAATGGCCCCATCCACCCGCAGCAGCAATTGCGTGGAGGCAAAAGTAGCGTTACTCGTTAGCGCCACCCGATCGGCGCTAACGGTACTTCATAAAGGAAACCATCCTCACCGCAACAATAGGTAGTAGCACCTTGAGTACAAAAGGTACTCGGCCAAGTCTTACTCAAACTAATAAAATAAAGTGGTGATTAGAGCCTAACCAAAGGAGTAGAGTTTTACATGCATAAGGTTACAACAGAAGGTATAAAGGTTCAAATTTGCATAAAGCAATACATCTTAACCTACAAAGGCTAAATTTTGATAAAGCAATTTAATAAATCAAAGTTTGCTTAAAACAAGACATAAATGACATAAAAATAAACGATGCAGGTGCATGATACCCTCATGCAAACCGAAAATAACCAAAACCAGGTTTTGAAAATCAAACTTCTATACAGTGACCTCAATTCAAGTTATCGTCCATGACCGTGGACACGGCTATTCGAATAGTTTATACCTGCGAGGTGTACATCTTTACCCACATGACTTAGTTAGTTCGTTGCCTTGGATGCCTCCGAATGATGACACACTTCCTTTGGTATGCCGACCGGAAACTAAGATTTGGTATTTTTCAACAAGTTAACACTATTGAGTTGGACCCCATGTGTGAACTAATCCCATAGTGTAGGCTACACCACCTACTAACCACAGGCACACATGTTGTGTCGATGTGCCGATCCAAACAATTTAAAAACGAATTGGGCTCACCACCCATAATAGAATGCTATCGGCACCATTAAGGTATCGTATATGCGACGAGGCACATATACGCCCTCACCCTCCTAAGAACATCCGACATCGACATACAAAGCTCACATGGCATAAGACACGTCCTCGGACCTAAGCATCTATGCCATGCAAGGCCAATACACATATCCTTACTCTCCTGTTTCCAACTCAATAGTCTCAACATTTTACTTAACCAAACAAATACCATACACTTGCATGTGGAAGTACGTGGGGGACTTGAATTGAATAATCAGAGTTCGGTCCTTAATTAACCCGGACAAGTCCACCACAAAACCCAATCTCGTGCACGAAAGCACCATCACTAGCTTCCTCTTGTCCAGATCATTTTAAATTTCAAATACAAGACTGATTTAAAGGAACTGGACAAAGAGTTTGAAAATGACAACAGTTCAGTTGTGATTCCCATGTTTGACAAGATATGCTTGTCAAACTCTAAAATCTCTAGACTGCATATCTAAGCCAAATCTGAGAATAGACCATATATTATACAGTACTACACTAGAGTGGAGTGTATGGTCATAATCAAGGTAATCCACCATGTCAGGTCATAGCTAGCTATTACAAGTCATATTTTGTATTTTCAGACAAATAGCATGCTCAGATATCACTGGATTTGTAAAGACTATTGTACAAAATCTGGGTTCAATATGGTGCAAAGAGGATGCTTGCCTTGGTAATAATAGACTTCTGTTGCAGGCTCAGATTGCTCAGAAAAAGATTCGATGGCTTCAACAGAACCAGATTCTAAAGAAACAATAAGATCCAATAAATACCAAAACTGACAATAAGTCCAACATGGAAGAAATATGCATGATCAATCTAGAAATGCATGATTACAGTATGCTTAAGCCATAACTACCCATAATAATGATAATATCCCCTTATATAGCTCACTGTTTTCAAAAGACAGAAATTAGAGTTTATTGCAAAGTTCCAGTTTTCAGATTTGAAAAGAGCTGAAAACAGGACAGATTGCAAATTTTTAGAAAGAGAAGTATAGATCATGCAAAAGTTCATAAATGAATCTTAGCATGATCTTTTAGGGTAATTAATATCCCAAACCAACCTTAGTCTAATCCTAACTAGTTAAATTACAAAAACTAAAGCAACAACCTATTTTGTCGGTTGAGCCGACAAGAGAACAGAGACAGATTTCAATTAAAAGTCAAAATAGATGATAACAAGAATTGAAAGATCAACTTGTCATGCTGCTAGGGTTTAGTCAAAACCTAAATAAGAGGATAAGTTGACAGGAAGAACCCTAGGTCTTGAAAATGACATGAAAACCGAAAAGGTATAATATCAACTTTTCAGTTTAAAGCCAGTTGAAGCTACTGATGCTTAAAAGAAGGATTCACAGCAGCTTTTAAGGTTCCTAGGATGCTCAAGATGTCGAAACTAGGGTTTTTGGCTTACCAGTATGGAAAAATACCAAGAACCCTGAAAATTTGAGGTTGATCGACAGAGAGATCAAATCTGATTTAACCTGCAAAGGATACCAAATCTTTAATGCAGGGTAACATCAGCGCTTAAGGATAGATAAGCAAATGATAGGAGCAAAATCCCACGGGCTGCAAGGAAGAAAATGAGCTCCAGTGGTCAACAATGGCTGCAGCCCCAAAAGCTAGGGTTTATATATGTGGGAGTTTAGCTACAGGGCAAGAAGGAAAGATCTAGAGTTGATGAGGTGTCCATTTAGCTAAACATCCAAAAATTAGTGTATAATCTTTGGATAAATCCTCTCCTCTGCTCACAAAAAATGGCTGCGCATAGAGATAAGGAAGAAGAGAGGCAAAATATGACATGTGGGTCCATTGGCGATCCACCATGTAACGCGCCACACACGATCAAAAGAATATCACTGCTCGATTGGGAATGGGTGGTGTGATAAATAGAGATTAAATGATTTGAATCGGTATCATTTAATATGGACCGCACGATCTAGATCGACCGATCAAGATCTAACATACAATCCCGAAGGACTGCGGAACTCCACTTTCAAAGATAGACGTTGGATCAAGATCCAACGATCAATTAAAAGACATACACGTCCCTCTTTTTAGATGCGATGGCTCGGTAACCGTTGGATTTAATTTCTACGGCCAGGATGTAAAATGGAACCGGATGGTCCGATTGCATACACCCATGTGGTCCGCACGATTAAAATCCAACGATCCACCTATTTTGGGCTTTAAAGGCCCACGGTCAAAATGGGTGCCGTGAGGATCGAAATCAAAGGCCCACATTAACGCGCGCTCGATTTCAAATTGAAATAAGCGATACCGCTAGATCAAGGATGGACGGCCACGACAGTGCGGGATCCGAGTCGTCCGAATGCATACACGATCTGGGCCATACAATGAAGATCCAACGGCCCGCAGGAGTGCGGGCTTTATAACACGCGGAAAAATGGAAAAGCCGTAGGATTTGAATCTAACTACCGAGATAAAAGCGCCTTTAGGTTTAAAACGAAAAGGAGTGCGCTGTTGGATCAAGAACGAACGGTGGAGATCAAACATGGACCCGGAGTTGTCCGACAGCACACAACGATCACGCCGTTGGATTAAGATCCAACGGCGAGATCTAAGTGGACACGTGGGCGCTTGCGGGCGTTATTGCTTCGCCTGCTCGATGGAAGATCGACGGCTCATGTCGGCCGTGGAGTTCGCTCGCGCCGAACGTGACCGAGCCGCATAAATTTGATTGGGTTGGACCGAGACACATGAGGTGGGTCGCATAAAGATGCAAGGGCGGGTTTGGACGGTTTGGTTGACCAAACCTTATTCATATATTTAAAAGGTTTGATGGGACTTTAAAATAGCAAATAAATTTATAAAATCATGAAATTTTTATGTAAGCTACCGGGATGATATATTTCCAGATAAATTTCATAAACCACATTTTCACTTTATAAAATACATAAATATCTATTTCAGGGCCGAAAATGTTTATTTAAAGACCATAAATTTTCTTTAAGTCCAAATAATTTCTAAAATGCAACGAAATATTTTTAGCCAAGATAATTTATCTAGGCTTTAATAAAAATACTTCCAGTCATAATACAAGTGTTACCTTGTATTCCTTTAAATATTCTAAGTAGGTTTTGGACTTTGGCAAAAGGAAGGTTTTATTTGGTAACAACAACTCCCAATCGAGATTAAGAATAAGAATGATATGAACAGTAGTCTATTACTGCTTCATAATACGATTATTATCATTGATAAGATTGGGGTCATTCATACCATCTCCGATCAGAGACGGTTATAACCCAGATATCCCCTTCTTGGAGGGGCTTGCTCCAAGTCACGAGGTGGTGTCGTTCGACCATTCCTCAAGCCAGGAGGGCTCAAGCGCAAGTGGAGGTCATACCCAAGAGGTCTTTGCCCACCCGTGAGATCCTGATTACTCTCCTAGAGGCAGGACTGAGGATGCTCCCGACGATCACACGTTACGACCCCTCATAACGATGGTGAGGAGGCCTCTAGCCATGGATATGGTCAACACTCTGATGAGCATGGAGAAATCCTAGAAATGATCACTCTCCATTAAGGCAAACTCAAGCAGCATCAGACGTGGAAGATCCTGAGACCGGAGAAGAAGAACGATAGCCCAAAGAACCTTGCCTGGGCACATCCAGCATCAATCCGAGGAGGCTTAGGAACTTCAGCGTGTAAGTGACCTGCTCGAAAACCCAACTCTAGAGCTTGGGCAAGCACCAGGTTATGACCGCTTCACTGAAGAAATCACTTAAAGGCTTCGAAGCATGATGACTAGGCTTGAGCAACCTCGTCAACACCATTTTGGAAGTCATACTACTTGACTCTATCGAACACCAGTCGTTCGAACAACTCACCGCATGGAGATCAACACGACAACAGGTCACGTCATTCCCCTAATCATAACTCTAGTTGGAGGAGAGTTCTTCGAGCATCTAATGATCGACAAGCCCTCAAGGGAGGTGATCGTTCAACACTCCAACCCAGAAATCTCCAGCATCAGATCGAATACGAGGATTATCCTCGTAGGGCTGAGACCTATCAAAGGTCGGGTCCACCAACCACTGGATATCATCTAGTACGATCGCCCGGTGATATTAACCCTTATTTCCTACAGAGAAGGTGTTATGATGTCATTACCGGATGTCGGGCGTTCTCACCAGACCTCCGAGTAGTTCGCTGGCTGCCATGGTTTCGACTAGTGAACATGGAGAAGTTCTACGGGTCACAGAATCCCATCGAATTTCTTCAGATTTACACGACCGCTGTTTGAGCAGTAGCAGGAGGAGAGCACGTCATGGAAAATTACCTTCTGACTGTACTCGAAGGATCCACTAGATCGTGGTTGTTAAACCAACCACTCGAGTCGATCAATTCATGGCAACACCTTTGCACCTGCTACTAGCTAATTTCCAAGGCACCTGCAACTGTCCTAGGAAGGAGGACGACCTGCACAGGATAAGGCAGAACAACCATGAGACCCTACGACAATTCATTAGGAGTTTCAGTCAGGTTTGAAATTCTATAACTAAAGTTTCTGATTCTTCTGTTATCAGAGCTTTCAAGTAGGGGGTCCACAGTAGAAGGATTACAGAGGACATCGCTTTAAATCATTCGGCCACTATCGCTGAGCTCTTTGAGATGGCTAATCGATATATGACTGCTGTTGAAGTAGTCGAATGGAACAAGACCATCGATCGAGAGGACAAAAACCCTCAAGAAGCAGGCAAAAGTAGCAAGAAGAAAGATAAGAAGGCTAAGGAATCCAAGAACAAGAGCAAAGGCCAGAAGCCTCAAACCAATAGTTCCAAAGAATTCTTGGCCATAAGCAATAAGGAGCCTTGAGGTGCCAAACCGTACTCCGACCAGGGCAAAGGCAAATGCCCCAAACAAAAGAATGATAAGCCGAGGTGGTGTCCTTTCCATAAAAAGGAAGGACATGACCTTCACAATTACCAAGTTTTTCAATAAAAACTCAAGGATTACTACACTGGCAAAGGGCCTCTTCCCACACTCGAGGAGGTAGGACAAGCAAGTGGTCGAAAGCACTTAGATGACGATGAGGAAATGTCATTCTAGGATCCAAAGCATACCATCGACCACATCTTTGGGGGATCCTCGACATACGAGTCAAAGCGACAGCTCAAAGCTGTCGCACATGAGGTAAACTCTATTAACCCTCCTCTTGTCAATAAATTACTAAAGTAGTTAGAAGTGCCCATCTCATTTGAGAAGGCCGACTGTCCGATCCCTTCCACCCAATCAGGTCGATTTTTTATCGTAGTCATGTTGGTGATATGCCCTAGAGGCAATAATGGAGATGATTGTATCACGTCTATGTTTATGAGTTCTTGAATAAATGTTATTCTGTTCCTTGAACGAATCATTAGTTCTGAAGATCAACGAGTATGTGACTTGTTGGTGAAACACTTCGACTTATATGATGTCGTTCTAAAAGTATCCCTGGTCGAATTTCATTGATCGGAACACCGGTGACTTACGACCAAGACATGTATTGATTGATGATCATGTTTCACCGATCATGGATATGGGGATATCAAATCAATAATGTAAACACATGTTAGAGAACATGGGGTTGGAATGACCCACCTTGAGACACTATAGAGATTGTTATGATTCTATGTGTCATTAGTTGGTCTCAAGCAATGATGATGTATAATCCTTAGACCGAGATCGCATGGTTCCCTACATGTGTAATAGCACTCTTAGGGGTTGCCAAACGCTACTCAGAATCGGGTAGTTATAAAGGTAGCTTTCGGTATGCTATGAAACATGCGGAGGAGGTGACTGGTCGGATATGGATTTGCCCTCCTAACATAACGGAGAGATGTCTCCGCCCTCAAGTAGTCGGATAAAGAAAGTGCATGGTCGTGCCACTAGTGGTCGAAGAGTTCGACCACGTAAGGTTATCCGACAACTCGATCGAAAGTATTGAATAGTCCATGGATGACACACTATCTCATCCGGAGTTCAAACCGGATATCGTGAGGCAAAAGGAGAATATCGGAGTAAGTCGCTTAGTTCGATCGATCCGCACAAGTCGTATGGTGATACGAGCAAGTCGTAGACCGATCAAACGAATCACAGAGTGGTCAAAACCTGGTCGTAAGGTTTACGAACTGTCGTGACCGAGTACTGAATCGTCGATAAAGATAAGACACGGGTCGTAAGTGATGAGGACCTAGTCATAGATCATATTGCATTAAGGTTCGTCCGATATAATTTGTGTGTATTCGGGAATCGTTATGTCCTGCTAGGGACCGCTCGACTCATGATCGGAAGGTTTTCCAGTCACAACCGATTACACATAAACCTAACGGGTCACACACTTAATGGGATTGAACAAACCGTAACGAATACGATTCGTTAAAAGTGTTCGGATAGGATCCGGCACGGGGCACTATATAAGGAGATGCTTGAGGCTAGTTTTGGTGTGACAAGAGAGACACGTTAGTTGTTTCCACCAAAGCCCTAAACCGCCATCTTCTTGAGAGAGCCTTCCGTGCGACTTGGTGCTAGCACACCGTCACGGTTGTTCCTTCTCCGATGTGTGGATACCGTAGAGCGCTCATGCGTCGCCGTTGCCGATGACGATCCGTGATCTTCACAAGGAACTGTGGAAGCCTGCCGAGGAGACGATCGACTACGAGCGTTGGGCGATCATCTCGACCACTACATCGCGCGCTCATCGTCGGACTAGGCTACTCCGACTCTACTTCGCCGCTGACCGCGCTTAGTGGTAATGATCTGCGTGATCATATATCTTGCTTGGCATCCTGGTTTACGTGGTAGAAATTTTGTTTTTTGGCTAGCGTAGCCTACCGTATCCCTACAGTGGTATCAGAGCCATCTTGCATAGTTTTTGATCTAGATCGGTCGCATATACTGTATATGTGGCAATAGTAGATTGGATCTATTACTGGTTTGGTCTGATAACCTAGATTGGTTCATATGTATGAAACGATCTAGGCACTGGTCGATAGGATCGATCGTTGTTCGGCGATAGAAGATGGGTTTTTCTAGGAGGCACATATTAAGAGCACCATATGATTCGCTCGACTTGTTTTTCGACTATGTTGCGTGATACACCTACCGGTCGGAGTTCCGCCATCGGAGTACGTCGCAAGGTGTTGTCGTATCAAGGTAGGGATCAGATTGGTTCGGGACAGGGTTAATATGATTAATCCGATGATTTCCAAGGCTCGGATATATGAATGAGATTCATGTCTCGAAATTTTTCCAGAGTGCGCTCGACCAGCGGTAGGGCGCCGCCTTCGAGCCCAACCGCTAATCGGCTAGCGGACCGCCGTCTTTGGTTTTTCGCATCGGCGTTATAGATAGTATGTGTTCATGTCGCCGATAGAATTGGATTCCTTGCATAACTTGTTTTTGCAGGGTTTGATGTGAATAGTATGGCCCATTGTGTATGTGATGCATGAATGGATTTTCATGGCTGCGTGTCATGCTTTGAGATAGCCATCATATTATTGTATAACGCTCGTCTGACTTGTGATGCTTGAAATTATCCTATGTAATTCTTTACTAGTTTTTAGGAGTAAATGCTTAGTAGATGAATGCGATCGAAACTTCAAGCATGGTGGTCGGAGAACAGGAGCATGATGATGGAGATCGACATGTTAAGGGCCATACTATTTCACGATTTAATTTGATTATCCGTGAATATTTATGTTTATTCTGTTATGCTATTTTATCATTAGATGTTTTTGACATGATAGAATAGTCTCCTCGAAAAATTAAGTAAAATTGATGCCTTCCCAATTGCTGCACCTATCACGATTTTGATCGTTAATTGTGTGTCTACCAAAGTAGGGTGCCATTAACTATCTTAATAAGATGGGGAGGGTGTCTGGACACCCACATGCATAGTGTTGGTTTGACTTGACAAGGCTATCAAAATAGTTTTGGGCCTTGAGGCATGGTGTTGGAAGCGGGCATCATGATGCCATCCAACAAACAAGAGTCATATACAATATGATTTGCAAGAGGTTGCCTACCATAAATCACTAGGTTTCTAGCAGTGATGCCAAAGCTCACTAGAACTTAATGACTTATGGATCTTGGACTCACTATATGTTGTTTGAGGGAAACATGGTTTATAGTGGGAGTATCTTCTGTTATCTATTGTTAAGTTAAAAATTCGACCACTGGTCGTATAGTGATACGACCAGGTCCAGACATGTCGTATGGTGATACGAGCAGGGTCGTAGACTGGTCGAACATAACCACTGACATATATGATTAATAGAAGATCTTTCATAAACATAGTGCTGAATCTTTGCATATATTTTTACATTGTAGATCATGGCACATACTACTTTTCTCGCACCTACCTTTAATTTGCGATCTATTCTTGAAAAGGAAAAGTTGAATGGTTCAAATTTTATTGATCGTTTCAGAATCGAGAATTGTTCTCAAACAAGAAAAGAAGGAATATGTTCTAGAGAATCCCTATCTGAGGAACCGAGTCCGATGCTACTCGAATGAAAAGAATGCTTATGAGAAGCATTGCAATGACGCAATCGATGTACATCGTCTAATGCTTGCAACCATGAACTCGAGCTTGAAGCAATATGAGACCACGGATGCATACAATATGATTGTGAGTCCAAGGGTATGTTTCGAGATCAAGCAAGGCGAGAGGTTCAACACCTCTAAGGCATTGTTTTCTAGCGAGCTATCGAAGGTAACCCACGGTCCTCATGTGATCAAAATGATTGGTCTCATTGAGAGCCCGGAAAGCTTGGTTTTCCTTAGTCAAGAGTTGGCTCTTGATGTGATTCTCCAATCGCTCCTCGCGAGCTTTGAGCTGTCATACTGAATTTTCATATGAATGGCATGGAGAAATCAATGACCGAGTTACATGGTATGCTTAAGGGTGCTGAGAAAGCATCAAGAAAAGTTCCAATCATGTGATGATGGTTCAAAAGACTACACCTTCAAGAAAAGGGTAAGTCGGGAAAGGGAAAAGGCAAAGGAAAGACTAAAGATGAGATCGAGAGTCTCAAGGCTAAGCTTAAGAAGCTTAAAGCTGGGTCCTAAGCGACACGAATGTTACCATTGTCATGAGACTGGGCATTGGAAGAGAAATTGCAAGAAGTACTTGGCGAGAAAGAACAAAGGAAGTACGACTTCGGCTCGGTATAAATGTTATACAAATTAATCTTGCCACTTCTCCGACCAGTTCTTGGGTATTAGATACCGGATCGGTTGCTCATATTTGCAATTCGATGCAGGGACTAATAAGGAGTAGAATTTTGACAAGAGGAGATGTTGATCTTCGCGTAGGCAATGGAGCAAGAGTTGTCTTGCATTAGCTATTGGAACTTTACCATTAGCTTTACCTTCGAGATTAGTTATGGAACTAAATAATTGTTATTATGTTCCACCTTAAGCAAAAACATTATTTCGCTTCATGTTTAGGAGCGAGAAGGTTATGAATTCAGAATAAAAACAATTGTTGTTCAATCTATTTTGAAGATATGCTTTATGGCCATGCTCCATTGATGAATGGATTGTATGTTTTGAATCTTGAGGATATGCCTATCTATAACGTTAATGCTAAGAGACTTCGACCCAATGAAATGAATCCCACTTTTATCTGGCATTGTCGACTTGGTCATATAAATCAGAAGCGCATGATGAAGCTCCATAAAGATGGTCTTCTAACCTCATTTGATTTTGAATCATTTGAAACATGTGAATCTTGTTTACTTGGCAAGATGACAAAGGCACCTTTCACGACCAGAGGCGAAAGGGCGAGTGACTTGTTGGCCCTTGTACATTCGGATGTATGTGGACCTATGAGCACGTCGGCCAGAGGTGGTTTTCAGTACTTCATAACTTTTACTGATGATTTCAGTAGATATGGCTATGTCTACTTGATGAGACATAAGTCGGAATCCTTTGAAATGTTCAAGGAATTTCAAAATGAGGTACAAAATCAACTTGGCAAGACAATCAAATGTCTACGATCAGATCGTGGAGGTGAATATTTGAGCCATGAGTTTGGTGATCATCTAAAGAAATGTGGAATTGTTCCACAACTCACTCCGCCGGGAACGCCTCAATGGAATGGGGTGTCTGAGCGACGGAACCGAACATTGTTGGACATGGTTCGGTCAATGATGAGCCAATCTGATCTTCCATTGCAATTCTGGGGATACGCTCTAGAAACCGCATGACTTTCACATTAAATAGGGTTCCATCAAAAAAAGAGAGAAGACACCATATGAGATATGGACCGGAAGTGTCCCGGCTTGTCTTTTCTCAAGGTATGGGGTTGTGAGGCGTATGTCAAACGCGTTTGACGTCCGACAAACTCACACCCAAGTCCGATAAGTGCTTTTGTGGGGTATCCTAAGGAAACTAAAGGATATTACTTTTACAAGCGGGAAGAAAACAAAGTGTTTGTTGCGTAATGGTGTCTTCTTGGAGAAAGAGTTTCTTTCCAAAGGAGTCGATGGGAGTAAGGTGCAACTCGAAGAAATTGGAAACATCCGAAAATGTTTCAACTCCTCGAGTCTCTACAGATGAACAAAATGTTGTTAAACACAGAGATGAAGCATCACCCACGTAGATCTAAAGGCCACGTCAATTGCCTATAAGGTATGGGCATGACGCGTTTTATTAATGAATAATGATGAGCATAATACTTATTCGGGCGATGGTAGACCGGACTACGAGTCATGGCTTGAGGCCATGAGATCCAAATAAAGTCCATGCATGACAATCAAGTTTGGAACTTGGTTGATGCACTTGATGATGTTAAAACCATTGAGTGCAAGTGGATTTTTAAGAAAAGATAGATATGGATGGAAAGGTTCACATTCATAAGGCACGATCAGTTGCGAAGGGTTTCAAACAAATTCAAGGTGTTGATTATGATGAAACCTTCTCTCCTGTCGCTATGCTTAAGTCTATCCGGATCATTCTAGCTGCTACTGCATATTTCGATTATGAGATATGGCAGATGGATGTCAAAACGGCTTTCCTAAATGGAAACCTAAGTGAGGATGTGTACATGACACAGCCTGAGGGTTTTGTCGATCCAAAGGAAGCTAGAAAGGTATGCAAACTTAAGAAGTCCATCTATGGATTAAAGCAAGCATCTCGGAGTTGGAACATTCGTTTTGATGAGGTGGTCAAAGGGTTTGACTTCGTCAAGAATGAAGAAGAACCTTGTGTTTACAAGAAGGTTAGTGGGAGCAAGCTTGTGTTTCTGATCTTGTATGTGGATGACATACTACTGGTCGGAAATGATATTCCAATGCTTGAATCTGTTAAAACTTCATTAAGAAATAGTTTCTCAATGAAAGATATAGGAGATGCAGCATATATTCTTGGTATAAGAATCTATAGAGATAGATCTAAGAGGCTAATTGGATTAAGCCAAGACATGTACATTGACAAGGTGTTGAAACGGTTCAACTTGCAAGATTCCAAAGGGTTTCTTGCCCATGTCACATGGTATTAATCTTAGCAAGACTCGGTGCCCTTCGACCAGCGATGAGCAAGACAAAATGAGTAGAATTCCATATGCTTCGGCTATAGGATCATCATGTATGCCATCTCGTGCACACGACTGGATGTGTCGTATGCTCTAAGTGTTACTGAGCGGATATCGATCGATCCAGTGAATGTCACTGGATAGCGATCAAGAATATCCTTAAGTACTTAAGAAGGACTAAGGATGCATTCCTTGTATATGGTGGTGAGGAAGAGCTGGTCGTAAATGGTTACACGATGCTAGTTTCCAAACCGACAAGGATGATTTCAGATCGCAATCGTGGTTTGTGTTTTGTTTAAATGGAGGACCAATAAAGTGGAAAAGTTCCAAGCATGGAACGGTTGCTGATTCCACGACAGAGGCTGAATACATTGCGGCTTCGGAAGCTGCGAAAGAGGCCGTATGGATTAAAAGGTTCATTAGTGAGCTGGGTGTGGTTTCGAGTGCTTCCTGTCCAATGGATCTCTATTGTGATAATAGTGGAGCCATTGCACAAGCTAAGGAGCCTAGATCGCATCAAAAGTCCAAGCACATACTTCGGCGATACCACATTATTCGTGAGATCGTTGAGAGAGGTGATGTGAAAATATGCAAAGTGCACACGTTTGAATATTGCCGATCCGTTGACAAAGCCTCTCCGCAACAAAGCATGAGGCGCACACAAGAGCTATGGGAATTCGATACCTATACGATTGACTCTAGTGCAAGTGGGAGATTGTTGGTGATATGCCTAGAGGCAATCATGGAGATGATTGTATCACGTCTATGTTTATGAGTTCTTGAATAAATGTTATTCTGTTCCTTGAATGAATCATTAGTTCTGAAGATCAACGAGTATGTGACTTGTTGGTGAAACACTTCGACTTATATGATGTCGTTCTAAAGTATCCTCGGTCGAATGTCATTGATCGAACACCAATGACTCTACGACCAAGACATGTATTGATTGATGATCATGTTTCACGATCATGGATATGGGGATATTAAATCAATAATGTAAACACATGTTAGAGAACATGGGGTTGGAATGACCCACCTTGAGACACTATAGAGATTGTTATGATTCTATGTGTCATTAGTTGGTCTCAAGCAATGATGATGTATAATCCTTAGACCTGAGATCAGCATGGTTCCCTACATGTGTAATAGCACTCTTAGGGGTTGCCAAACGCTGCTCGTAACTGGGTAGTTATAAAGGTAGCTTTCGGGTATGCTATGAAACATGCGGAGGATGTGGCTGGTCGAATATGGGATTTGCCCCTCCTAACATAACGGGAGAGATGTCTCGGGCCTCAAGTAGTCGGATAAAGAAAGTGCATGGCGTGCCACTAGTGGTCGAAGAGTTCGACCACGTAAGGTTATCCGACAACTCGATCGAGAAAGTATTAGCAGTCCATGGATGACACACTATCTCACCGGAGTTCAAACCGATATCGTGAGGCAAAAGGAGAATCTCGGAGTAAGTCGCTTAGTTCGATCGGATCCGGACAAGTCGTATGGTGATACGAGCAAGTCGTAGACCGATCGAACGAAATCAAAGAGTGGTCGAAACACGGTCGTAAGGGTTTACGAACTGGTCGTGACCGAGTCTGAATCGGTCGTATAAAGATAAGACCTGTCGTAAGTGATGAGGACCTAGTCATAGATCATATTGCATTAAGGTTCGTCAGATATAATTTGTGTGTATTCGGGAATCGTTATGTCCTGCTAGGGACCGCTACGACTCGTGATCGGAAAGGTTTTCCGAGTCACAACCGATTACACATAAACCTAACGGTCACACACTTAATGGGATGGAACAAACCGAACGAATACGATTCGTTAAAAGTGTTCGGATAGGATCAGACACGTGGCACTATATAAGGAGATGCTTGAGGCTAGTTTTGGTGTGACAAGAGAGACACGTGAGTTGTTTCCACCAAAGCCCTAAACCGCCATCTTCTTGAGAGAGCCTTCCGTGTGACTTGGTGCTAGCACACCGGCGCGGTTGTTCCTTCTCCGGGCGTGTGATGCGTAGAGGCGCTATCGCGGTCGCTTGCGGCGCCGAGGACGATCCGTGATCTTCACAAGGAACTGTGGAAGGCTGCCGGAGAGACGATCGACTACGAACGTTGGGCGATCATCTCGACCACTACATCGGCGCGTTCATCGTTGGACTAGGCTACTCCGACTCTACTTCACCGCTCGCGCTTCTAGTGGTAATGATCTGTGATCATATATCTTGCTTGGCATCCTGGTTTACGTGGTAGAAATTTTGTTTTATGGCTAGCGTAGCCTACCCGTATCCCTACAAGTCAAGCCTACCATCAACAACTGTTGAGTAAATCGAGTGTTAGTTGATGGTGGCAATTCTTTAAATATTTTATTTACGAGTGCTCTCGACAAGATGCAAGTTCCTCAAACCAGAATAAAACCTATATGATACTCATTACATGGGATTGTACCAGGGTCTTGGCCAAACCAATTGGCCAAGCTTCTCTTCCTGTCACGTTTGGTTCTCCAAGCAATTTCAGGACAGAGAAAATCCCTTTTGATGTGGTTGATTTTGAAACAGGCATATAATGCCATACTCGGACGATCAACTTTGGCATGATTCTTACTGCTCATTATGGGTATCAATGTCTTAAGATGCTAGGTCCCAAAGGAGTGATCACAGTCTGTTGTAACAAGAAGATGGTGCTTACGTGCGACCACAAATCCCTTGAAATGGTTGGCCAGATACCAACTCAAGAAGCAAGTAAAAGTCAGCCTTTGACTAAGCAGTCAAAGCCTAAAGCTGCACCGAAGCCGAACGATGAAGTCAAGGAAGTTCCCCTAAATCTAGAGGAACCTTCGAAGACTGTTCGCATTGAGGTCGCTTTCGACCCTAAATAGGAAGACAGCCTCGTCACCTTCATCCGAGCTAATGCAGATGTCTTCGCATGGCAAGCATCCGACATGCCCGGAGTCCCCGGGAGGTGATCGAGCACAGGCTAGCTCTTTGGCCTGACAAGAAACCCATAAAACAAAAATTATAGAGATTTGCACCTGACCGACGAGATGCTATTGGGTCATAATTGGACAAGCTACTCGAAGCAGGAATAAGAGAAGTCGATCACTCAAAGTGGTTGGCCAACCCTGTAATGGTTAGAAAGTCTAATGGAAAGTGGCGTATGTGTGTAGACTTTACTGATCTTAATAAAACTTGTCCAAAAGATGATTTATCTTTACCTCGTATCTATTAGTTGGTTGATTCTACTGTTGGTTGTGAGATATTAAGTTTTCTAGATGCATATTCTAGTTATCATCAGATTAGTATGTGTTTAGATGATGAAGAAAAGACCACATTTATTACTCCTTTTGGAGTATTTTGCTATGTAAAAATGTCATTTGGTTTAAAAAATGCTAGCGCTTCTTTTCAACGCTTGATGCAGACAACCTTCTCTATTCAACTAGGCCATAATTTGGAAGCGTATGTTGATGATCTAGTTATAAAGAGCATCAAGAGACTTGATCATATCTCAGACCTGCAGGAGAATTTTAATAACCACAGAAAAAACCAATTGAAACTCAATCCCAAGAAGTGTGTGTTCAGAGTTTCTTTAGGAAAGTGCTTGGATTCCTTGTCCCTGCACGAGGAATCGAAGCTAATCCTAAGAAGATAAAGGCCATCGAACGAATGCGCCCTCCAACCACGAAGAAAGAAGTCCAAAAACCCACAAGATGCATGGCGACTTTAATTCATTTTATTGCGCAACTGGGAGAAAAAGGGCTTCCCTTCTTCAAACTTCTAGGAAACACGATGGTTTCGACTTGTCAAAGAAGGTGAACAATACCTTTGAGGATGTCAAGAGGTATCTTATGAGTGCTCCTATTCTAGTTTCTCCGAAACCAGACGAGACACACCTAATATATCTAGCTATCACACCACAGGCAGTGAGTGCAGTACTGAGTCGCAGAATGTGAACACGTCCGACAGCTAGTTTACTACGTTAGCAAAGTTTTACATGGACCTAAGGAGTGATACCCTCAGGTTAAAAACTTTTATATGCCCACCTCATGTCTTCGAGGAAACTGAGGCATTATTTTCAGATGCACAAGATAATTGTACTGTTTGAGTTCCCTTAGGAGTGGTCCTCCAAAACAGGGAAGTAGTGGGATGCATGGCAAAATGGTCGATCGAACTTGGGGAATTCTACCTCCATTTTGTGTCATGAACGTCCATTAAATCCCAAATCTTGGCAGACTTTGTCACTGAATGGACAAATTTTAAACCTGTTCAGGATCCCTAGTACGATTCACATGACTAGTGGACGATGTACTTTGATGGGTTACTTACCTTAAGTGGCTCGGGGGCTGGGGTGGTCCCGGAATCTCTTACAAGAGAGACCTTAAAGTATGATATTTAATTAAACTTTCAATCCACTAACAATGTTGCATAATACAAAGGTTTGTTGGCTAGCATACGAGCAGTGAAAGCGCTCGGGATTCGATGACTACTCGTAAGAGAAGATTCTCAACTAGTCATGAACTAGGTAAAAAAAGAGTACTAGTCCTCTAATTCGACTATGTCTTGGTACTTATCGGAAGTCAGAAAGCTTCAAAAGTATTTTTTCGGTTTTCAGGTACAATATATCCCTCAAAACGATAATTTCCTCGCAGACTAGTTAGCTCGAATGGCTTCTTCCCGATCACCGGTATCAAAAGGAGTCTTCTTGGAACAACTCCAGAAGTCATCCCTGGTCGAAACACCAAAGACATCTACTATTGAGATAGCCTATCTAGAATACGAGGATACCTGGATGAATCCCATCTGTGAGTATCTTCAGAAGGGTACTGTACCCGATGATGATCTCAAGGTAGATCGTTTATCCCGCAAGGCCAAAATGTATATTTGGGTCGAAGGAGTCCTCTATAAGCGAGGTACTCAAGGGGTTCTCATGCGATGCATATCGCAAAGAGAAGGATTAAATCTCCTTCATGACATACATAGGGGCATCTGTGGAACACATGCCTCTTACAGAATGTTGGTCAACAAAGCCTTTCGACAAGGTTTCTACTAGCCAACTGCCCTCCACAATGCCAAAGAGTTGGTTAAAAAGTGTGTACAATGCCAGTTTTATATCAGACAAATACACCAACCAACTCAGGCACTACAAACTATACCTCTATCTTGGTTTTTTGCGACCTGGGGTCTCGATATACTAGGACCATACCCAAAAGCACTAAGGGGATTTGAGTTTTTGTTTGTGGCTATTGATACATTCAAAAAATGAATTGAAGCTGAACCTATAACTAGGATAACAATGGAAGCCGCTAAGAGGTTCATGATGAGAAGTGTGATTATTCGATTTGGTGTTCCAAGTCGAATAATTACAGATAACTGTAAGCAATTTTCAAGCACAAAATTTTAAGAATTTTATGACAAGTTGGGTACCAAATTATGTTATGCCTCTGTCGCTCACCCACAAAGTAATAGAGTAATCAAAAGAGTGAATGGCCAAATTATGTAAGGAATCAAAACTCGAGTCTTCGACCAGCTTGTTAAGTGCTCGGGAGGTTGGGTACAAGAGTTACCCTCAGTATTATGGGCAGTACATATGACTGCTAGTCGGGCTACAAGTGAGACACCCTTTTTTCTAGTTTTTGGCACGTAAGCCATGCTTCCACTAGAACTAAAGATTAGGTCAACAAGGGTCAAAACTTTCAACGACTCTAGTCAGGAGCAACTTCGAGCGGATGACATCAACCTACTCAAAGAGAAGAGGAACCAAGCCTTAATCCGTTTGGTAGTCTACCAACAAGCCCTGCGCAAATAATACAATCGTAAGGTCCAACCTCACAACCTAGCTATAGGTGACTTAGTATTTAAAATTTTTAATCTCAGTCTAATCGAAACAAGCTTTCCCCCAAGTGGAAAGGTCTTTACACCGTGGTTGAAGTTACACGACCATGTTCGGTATGACTCACGATGGAAGACAACAGATTCCTTTCAAACTCTTGGAATATCGACCAATTACACAAGTTCTATGTGTAACATTCTTTTTTCTCAATAAAGTTTCAGTTTTCTTCAATCTTTATTGTCTTAAAACTTTTTGTTGAGCAACGCTCCGATTTTCTATCACTTTTTAAAACACTTGGTTTTCTTTACACTAGTCGAAGGAGGGTAACATCACCTAGTCGAAGTCTTTCATTTCGCATATGGTCCTGCCCACTAGAAGGAACTTCCTAGCGCTGACCTATTCCTAACTTTTGCTGCCAAAATAAAGAAACTGGGTTCAACAGAATGTGGTCGAAACGGTTTATAGCACGCTCTCATATAAAATTTAAGCTTGTTCGACTAGCTTTCACATGCTTGATTCCATTAAACTAGTCAGAGGAAGTACACCACCTAGTCGAAGTCTTTCCTTTCTGCACATGGTTCCGCCCACTAGAAGGAACTTCCTAGCGTCGCGTTGTCTCTAACTCTTGTTACCAGTGCATGACGATCAAGTTAGTTGTGTTTACCTCTACAATTCGATAAACCTGGTTAGAGAAAGGGACATCAACTAGTCGAAGTCTTTCCTATCTACACGTGGTTCTGCCCACTAGAAGGAACTTCCTAGTTTTGACTTATTCTTGCCTCTTTGCACTCGGTACAAGACAATCGAGATCGACACCAAAGGTTGAACAACTTTCTTATAAACCCTTTTATAAACTATTTATTTAGTTTATATAATAAACTAAGCAAATAGTCGGGCTAGGATAGATTTATTCATATGACATCAATTCTTAGTCTTAAGTTCAATTTCTTTTTCTTTTCGTTGTCTTATGAGTTACTAACTACCTAATGAGATAATTTGCAGGAAAAAAGAAATTGAATATACATAACCAAAAGGCTTGTTTTTACAATTTTCCTATTACAAGCTACTCTGACAAAGGAGATCCTATTTGCATCTCCTCCACGATCTTCTTGCCAACCAACTGCATTTCTTCAATCAACCGCCCCGCTTCTGCTTCAAAGCTATCAAAGTTGACTTTGATTGGTTGCAGATTAAGATTGGGGTCATGGGCTTTAGGTTTTGCTAGGGCATAACTCACTGCGCCTTCGACCGCCTCTTATCGAGTCAGCTTGATTGGTCTTCAGAGTAGTCACCAACTCTTGCAAAGTTCTAACTTGTTCTCTGATGGTACTCGTATGAGCAATTATCATGTCTTCGAGAGGAGTTACCTCCTTAGCACGTAGCCCACCGAGCACATTGCTCAGGAGAGAAATGTTGTCTTGAAGGTTGACCTTCATCGACTTTATCTTCTCCTAACTACGGGTTGAAACTTCGTGGAGTCGCTTTATTTCGACTTCTTGCTCTACAAATATAGTACGACTGGTTAGACAAAATACCACTTAAAATACTGGTTAATATAACTGGTCGTAGGTAAAGATTTTCTTACCGGCTAGTCGAGAGTCAAGCTTCTTGACTTCATCATCATGGGAGGTAACACTCTTTATGCATCGCTCTTCCCACAACTTGATCCTCTGGTCTTTTTCTTTGCCAAGACAGGTAAGTTCACCAACTACCAAGGCCTTTTGTTTGAGCTTGGTTTGGAGCTTACTCATTTCAGCCTCTTTTTCTATCAAGGGAAAAGAGTTACAAAAGAAAATAAAGCCAAGCAAATGAGTAGTCTTAAGTTCAACACTTGCTGTTTATTTCATTTTGCAAATCGCTAGTTGCAGAATCTGCCTCCTGAAGTTTTCTCTGGAGGTCCTCATTTTCTTTCTTTAGCTTCTGCGTCTCGACCTTCTCGTAGTCGAGTGCATTAGCCAAAGTCTTTTAATTACTCTTAAACATGCAAAGGTTAAGATTGATATGAGAACTGGACTAGTGGTTGAAATTTAAAAAGACTACATGAGACAGTGACTTACCATCTCTCTGCCTGCTCTCAGAGTTCTGTTTTTTCCTATCTGAGCAGCACAAGTTGTTGGTGATATTCACTAATAGTGACAATTTGTTCCAAAGTTTTCTGCATAAAGAAGGACAATGAGAAGTGAGAAAAACCAATTATGTAAATGTTTGGTATCAGATACTTACATTAATACTCGTTCGAGCAAAATTGGAGAATATCCTCTAGGATCTTTAAGTTCGTCAATTTCTTCGACTCGATCCCACCACACCTTTTTGAGACGCTCGTCGTCAAAAATATTCCCCTATTAGGAATATCCTTGGGGTGAGGGACTTGATCGCGAGATCTAAATGAAGAAGACCCCATAACGGATGCAGGACCAAAGAACTCAGAAAAAGAAGTTGTTATATTCTTCTTCTTCTTCTTCTTCGGTGATGGTAGCTTTTCCTTGGGGACCGGGGGGAACGTCCTTGACAACTTCCTTCCCGGTGCAGTGGTCAGAGGTTCCGCCACCACCTTGTCCAGATGCTTCTGCCATCTTCGCCTCCGCCTCCACGACCACCTCAGTGGCCATAGTTGCTTCAGCGGAAGTGATTGTCTCCACCGCAGGGACGGAGATCGATCCATCCATCGACCACCTCAGTGGTTGTAGCATCTTCGACTACAACGACTCCTTCCACCACAGGAGCAGTGGTTGATCTCTCGACCACTTCCGCCATTGTCTCTACAATTGCATGAGAGACGGCAGTGGACTTCTCGACTGAAGTACCCTCGGGGGCTAGAGGAGTTGGCCTAAGATCATAAAAAGGAAAGCACTTCAAGATTGAAAAACAAAAGGTAAATGTTGTTATTATGCTTTTGATTTTTTTTTACATACCTTCACTTCCTGGACTTGATCTTGAATCCAGAAGAAACCTTCCCTAAGGAAGATTTCTTCAACTTCTTCTCTTTGACCATGTCTGGTCGATATTCGAGTTGAGGGACCACCATGACCACGACTGGTCGTAGGTCTTGAGCAAGAACTGCATCTCCTGGTGATTGAAATCAGTTTTGACCACCTGAGGAGCATCACTTCCCTCAACCATGGGCTCTGCCGGTGCAGTAGTATCCTTCACAAAAGATACAAAGCTCTTCCAATTCTCCTTTTCTAGTTGCTTAATAAAGCCGTGAGAAGCTGAGGCTGAAAAATTCTTATCATCATAGTAGAATGGTATCTTGGTCTTGAGGGCTTTGTGTTTGAGGCTTTCGACCGCTTGGACCATCTTTGCTTTCTCTACAACAACTATGTCTGCAAAGAATTTCTCAAAGGGCCTAGTCAGATCGAAAATTGGGCTTGCGTCGCCTTGTCGGTAGCCTTCATGAGGCAATGCCTTTTGGTCGAAGGAGTCTTGCTCTCCTCCACCCCTTTTCTGACAACCATCAATTCGACCTATTGGTCTTCTTGACGGTCTGCCATACCCACTTTTTGCAAAAGTTAGAAAAGAAAATCACTTAATGGTCGATTTTTCCGACTACGAGACCCTAAAGACGAAATCAATTTTTGATTACCTTTAGGCGGTCTTGTTTCTCCTTTGCGGATATGACCGCTAGAATTTGAGGAACCCCTGTGGTGGGGGTTAGAGCTTTCTCACAAATGAGTTTGACCCAAGCGTCAATTTTCGCTTACAGGAGATCTAGATAGGTAAATAAAACGTTCAACGATCAAGCTCGAAGTTAACCAAAAACAAAGAGATAAGCTGAAAATTTACTTACCCTCCTCGAAATCCCTAGTCGGATCCTTGTCTGTCGAGTACCTCCACATGGAGTGTGCTCAATTCTTCAAAGGGCTCATGCGGCGTGTGATGAAATCCTTCGCCACATGCCATCCGGTGAGCCCCTCTTTCTTCAAGTCCTTGATGGCTTGAATGTAGGGGGCCATCCGATCAAGGTCACTGGGAGTTGAATCCCAAAGAGACTTCCTCTCATTAGCTTTCCCTACGAAGGAGAGGCTATCATCCTTAGTCAACTTCTAGTAGAACCACTTCTTCTTCCACCCCGACCACGACGACCGGGTGAACATCTGAATATACTCCTTCGACTTCCTGTCATGGAACTTTAGACCACAACTTCCCATGATTCCAGCTTGTCGCCCATCCCTTAATAATACTGGAAGAGCTCGAGGTCTACTGGAATCCCTAGGTAGGCCTCGCACAGGTACACGAACACACTTAGCATTGTGATGGAATTGAGAATAAGATTCACCAATTCCACCTCAAAGTGTTCGAGTATGAGTGTGAAAAAGGGGTAAGCAGACAATTGAAGGCCACACTCACAGTACGCCTAGAACACTAGGATCTGGCCAAACTCCCTTGATGGCCAATGCTGACCGACAGCTTCAATCCACTTCACAAGTTCCTTTTTTGGGATCTTCTCGGCGGCAACCAGTGCCTTCATCTTCGTCGTATCCATCTCTAATTCAGCCCACTTAGAAGTGGCCCTGGCCATCTTCTCTAAGTCAGGTGGATTTGGATTTGGAAGGTTTCAAGAGAGCAAACGATTGGGTTGGCGGTAGAGAGAACAAAGGCTGAAAGAACAGTTGAAGCAAATGGGGAAAAAGTAAGAACCCTAAAACCACCGCTGTAGTTAGTTTTATAGCCGCACGCTTGAGTTTAGAGATCATGGAAACTCAACAGTTGCCACCTCTTCGGGAACTACTCTAACGAATAGATCTCCGAGAGTCGATTGAGATTCTTTAATTTGTCTGTTCGAGAAGACCGAGTATGTTTTTACAACTCAATCGAAATTATCTTCTTAACCAAGCTTATTTCTGGTCGAATGGAATAGTAGTCGAAAAGGTTTTTGCTTTTGACTACCATTATTCTACGACTACTCAGTAGTCAAAAGATATTCTATGACCACTCTTCCAAGTAAGTTATTTTCACTTGAAGTTGGGGGACTAGATGACAAGGATATAACAATCCTCATTTTGTTATATATCTATAATTTTATTATAGATAGTAATACCTTTATATTAATCTTAATTATGCCCCTTAAATACATAGGAGGGATCAACTTAACCCTGTGGTCGTAAGTCTTTCTACAACCACCCTATGGTCGTAAGCCTTTCTACGACTATGAAATAGTCATAGCTCCCTCTACGACCACCGTTGTGATCATAAAGCTTCCTACGACAAGGTGGGCTTAATCAATTAAGGAGTTTTGTACGTCGTGTTCAATACGCATGGCAGTTTATACGTGCAGTTGCTCTTCAGAATAAATTGCATGTTTTCCTTTTGTCTCTCACGATAACTACTTGGCGACGTGGGGGAGTTATCTCCCTAACAATAACCTCCATCAGCGATTCATCATTCAGAACATTGGGACGTCTTTTGGATTGGAGGAACTGCCACCTCCTCTACGCTATATAAAGGTTGAAGTCAGAAGGCAGAAAAAAAGACAGAACACGAGATGACTAAGCAATCTAGAGCACAAGACATTAGACTTTAGCATTCCTCTTGATTGTAATTAGCACTCTCAATACAATACAATAGGAGTAGGGTTGTTATTCTCTCCAGAGTAGGCCTAAACATGTATAAAATCCTTGTGTCTACTCTCTGCATAGTTTTAATCATAGTTGACCCCTCAAAATAAACAATCCTACGTAAGATCGGTTTTAGATCACCGACAGCCATAAATAGGCCTAAAGCTTCGGTCATGTAATGGAGACCATTTTATGCATAAGAATTGAAACATAGCTATTGCTTGTTCTTTCCTACAAGAGTTCATGTGAGGATTTCTGAGAGAGAATTAGGTGATCCATTGTTCATTCTACAAATCAAGGTCAAGACTATTTTCTCGCTGGGAATCAAGGGCTTAGTGATCTTTGCTCGTGGTCTAGCGGTGATCATCCCAGTGCATGTTGGCGAATATCCATAGAGATACAAGTCCGTGCATTGGCGCATGGTGTATAGCTGAGCATTGTTCATCATCAAGTACAATTTATCCACAGTTCTACTCGACAAGATCAGACCACCCCATATCAAAGAGGATTTAAGGGAAAAGAAAAAAAATTAGAGAGGAGGGAGTGGGTCGGGCCATGCTCCTACCGTCCCTGCCTCCTGCCTCCTTGTCTCTGTCCCCACCATGCCCTTGTCATAGCCCTACCGCATGCTGCTCTAGGCTTGTCGCGCCCTGTCGCGTCATCCTTGTCGTGCCTCTGCTGCATCCCACTTGTTGCTGCCGCGCAAGCTTGCTGCCATTGCTGCCCTACCGTGGTAGCCAGCCCCTACTGCCACTAGGCCTAGCTGCTAGTGTGTCATGTTGTTGGGTGTTGCACCGGTGCTGTTGATGCTGATGCTACTACAACAGAAGGGAATGAAGGAGAATGCCAGGAAGGAGAAGACAAGGAAGAAGAAGGAGAAGAAGGAGAGGAGGAAAAAGAGGAGAGATTAGGGTTTCATGATCTGTTCTCATTAATCGTCTGATTTCAAGTGTAACGATCTAGAAATCATCGCTATGTTATTATATTGTTGTTTATTCAAAGGTTAGGCTAGATCGATAGCGGAAATTATCAATTTGGTGATGCCTTGTTTCGGTTAATTGTGCCACTAAGCCTTGCGAGGGAGTTTTGGGTATCTACGTCTTGATTCATAACTTTTCTATGTTAGTAATGTTGTAGGTTATTATTTAATATTTCCATAGAATGTAAGATAACTATAATTGGTTAAGCGGTGCAAAAGTTATGGCTTCTGGAGTACTGTCCAGAATTAAATTGTTGTTAACTACAATCGTGTAGATGGCTTTATTTCATATAGTAGATGGTTGAATTAAATTATGGTCTATGATTAGTTAGATAATTTTCCATAGTTTTTGGAACTGGTAGGGTTTTCTATTTTTATGTGGTAGAAAAATAGATATAAAATTGTTAAGCCTGATGTTCAGTAACATTCCGGATTGACCTTTGGGGTTAAAAATAGGGATATAGACAGCATAATCAGAGAATTTTCATAAATAGTAAAGTGTAGAAAATCTTGTGTAGATTCTAGAAAACTAAGAGTTTGCTATGTTTGGATTCCACTAGTAAAATTTGTTGTTGTTTGATCACCACAACAATAGGTGGGTTGTCCGATGAAGAAGGGTTAATTATGTTGGGTTTGAGCGTAGGAGCGATGTTGAGCTGTCTTATGTACATGTAATGTTGTTGTATGTTTTTAAGGTGAATTATTGCCTTTGTCCTGGGAGTGTTGCTTCTAGTTCGGTGCCACCTTTGCATCATTCCGGTTTCGTGGCTAAAAGGAAAGTGTATGGTAGGGCGGTAAACATCGATTTGTTTGCCACCTATCTTTATAATTAAATTGCCATGATATATTTATACTTTAATCATGCTTATTACAATGCCATTATGATGATAAGATAATGATGATGATGATATGATATAATAATAGTGATGATATGACCATGGTGATGACATGGTAACAATGATAACACGATGATAATGGATCATGTTAATAGATAATGAAAAATATTGTAACAATTGCATTCATCATAACAGGATTGTGTGTACCAAGTCGGTGAGGACATCTTATGACTATTCCGGTGAGGTCGATGATAAAGTTACATGACTAGTTAGGAGAGCTTTAGATAAATACCTACTTTGGTAGGGGCTCCACGGGAGTGGAGGATGGACCCTGTATGAAAGAGGATGAGGCAAGAGTGGTTCATCGACGGGTGATCACTCCGCTATACTGGTACAAGCTAAAGAGGTGCATGTGGACATGTAGCACAGCTAAGAATTGCATACATGAAAAGATGATGATATTAAATGATTTCATGAAAGATGACAATATTAATGGAGTACATGAATGATGATGACAATGGTCTACTTGAATTGTAAGTTGTTTGTTTATTGGTCTATTATATACTTGCTGAGTCTTGGACTCACTCTTATTTTGTTGTTGCTTTTAGGTGATCAATGAAGGTGACATGCATGGGATGGAAGTATCACAATTATCACATGTTATCAATCACACATGCATCACATGTTATCAATCACACAATTATCACTATTTAGTTGATATCATTAAATCTAGAGACATGGTGCTTTCATCTAGATTTATTTAGTAGGCATGGATTTCATTATCCTAGTGATTGAAACTTGATTGGTTTAGTTATGGATTATTTATTTAGTGTTGTTGCTAATCAACATTCTCGGGTGTGTGGCCCTGAGTGTTCTTGGGTGTGTGGTCCTAAGATGTGTGAAAGTTAATCCTTTATGCATTTATATTGGTATGATTGATGAAAGGTAACCCATTGTGAGGTTTTATTCTATGCATTGCTTTCTGGAATAATTAGTTAATGTTGTTTAAATTAAGAGTGAAAAGGGTATATATGACATTCTAGACTCAGTTTTGGGCTGGGGTGTTACAAATTCAACCGAGAGTGGAGGAGCGGAAAGATCTTCCTGTGAGGACCCCGGTTTATTCGGCTTGTACTGTTTAACCATCCACTTGGTCCTAACAGTACAAATCAAGTAAACCAAGCCTCGAGATATGTATACTTCCCAGAATTGCAGTATACACACCCCGTTACAAAATCATGCATCAATTCCATTCATACACATAGAGCTGAAGCAAAAGCAACAACTGAAAGACATAGATAATATGAATAGAGTTATTACAAAAGAGAGGCCGACCGGCCAAAAGTCATACAAATAAGTAAATACACAGCGGAAGCAAAATGGCCATAAGATGGCGATAAACAAAAGCCAATCGGTGTGCCTTTACCCACAAGGCAACCAACCGGACCGCCAAGCTAATCGTCCCAAACAGCGCATAACACACTCACAAAAGTGAGGCCCTTGGGGCTCACCTTCTTCCTCTGCAACAATTAATATTAAGCAAAGCGGATGAGTACAAAACTTGTTTTTGTACTGCAAGAAACTGACGTGTGAGATAACAGAACTATAATTAACTACATGCAAGCTTTATTTAAGTGTATGAGGCTCTGGACTTATTTTCAGCATAAAGCAAGTTTTTATTTGCAATAAGGTAATAGATTCAAAGCAAGTTTGCAAGTAACTTTTATTGTTCAAATAAAGAGAGACAATTATAACAATAGATAGATGACAACACCAACCTAGAAGTGACTAACCCATAGTCACCACAACAATAGCATGAAGTCCCCCTTCATACCACCCATGTCAAGTTTAAGGTTTTAAAAGGTTGTAGTCTAGTTCTTGCACGACCTTACCAAGCATGTCCATAACCTAGGGCGAGGCTATTCGAATAGTTTTAAACCTGCGGGGGTGTACCAATGTACCCACACGATAGACCGCCTTTCCACCGACCACGGTTAGCATACTTCCTTTGGTATGCGAGCACGGCTAAGTCTAACAAGACACTTTCCAATGGACGATGCTAATTAAGAGCCGCAACCCACGGGAGAAGGACACATTAGATGACCTAACCGGTGCTAATGCTCCTCCAACACCACAAACACACACACACAGAACACACCCACCAACCAGCTCATAATTAACACCTCCCAAAGTACTTAGTCAAGAGAGGTTCCATATCCCCCTCGTGTGGTTAGCACGCAATAAGCGCTTGGCTTAGTGACACAAGTAACTCGGTCCTTGGGGACTTAGGCACCATTCCAAACACACCCAACAGATCACGCCAACATACCATTGTGCCCAAGCCAAGATATAATTTTTGTTTTCAGTTTTTGATTTGCAAATTGGTAAAACACAAGGGTTGGACATAATGGAATAATAATAGCATTTGTGTGATCAAGATCACCGACTAAGTCGATGATCGCCCAATACTACCGATATCTAGGCATGGCTAAGCAATATTTATTCGAAATCTACTAAGTGATAAGAGTTCATCCAACGAACTCTGATCACAGCAAATAACCTAGGCTCAGGTAGTAGAGGATATTTATTTACCTACAGATTATGCAACTAGAGGATTAACTAATCAATTTAACAACAAAATAGCAATGCATACATAGAAGTTAAACAAAATATTAGACTTTAAAAGTAATGGGATCAAATGGAAATGATCAAATCTGCTTGCTGCTTTCGTTGCTCAAATTGTTCGGAGGGTCGTTCTCGGGGTTACCGCAATGTCGGGCCTAAGCGAAAGAGCGAAAACAACCAATAAGACGAGCAACACTTAAACGAAAGAGCAAGCAAAAATTATCCAAATTCGACGAAATTTATACACAAGGTAAAATACGAATATACCTAGCCATAGAAACTGGAAAAACTTAATTTGGATTTGTGGTGCAAAAGATATCCCCTAAAAACCTATTTTCGGTCATAATTAGGTATTGTAGCAAAATATTTTCTAGAAAGATTTTGAAGTGAAACTTTTATGGTAGGTAGCTACTTGACATTCTAGGGCTAACACAAGTGGTTTCATCTTAATTGGAGTTAAAATGATTTAGTTATGATTTTCTAAGTTATAAATCTAAGGCATGATTAATTTCAGACTAAAGACTCTTTGTAAAACCTATACTAAGCTAAAGTACTTTAACAGATGCATTTATAGAACTTTAGTTTGTTAAATTTAGAGCTACAGAGAAAAATATATGCAATTTTGAAGTTTAAAACAATTAATAAGTGCAAGTAAAAGCTCTCGAAACTAGTGCGAAAAAACCAACGAAAGCGGGGAGGTCGTGGGCCGATGATCAAGGATCGCACGGCTCACGAGCTCTGATGCTAAAACCGCACGAGCACCGGGCGCAAAGACCTCATCGCGCTTAGGGGAGGTCTTGGCCGTTAGATCTAGACTTGACGGTCTGGGTCTAACGAGGAGGTCCTAGACGGCAAGATCTAGCGAGGAGGTCTAAGCCGTAGATCTTAAATCCAACGGCTACGACCAAGGCACGCACAGCGCACACGAGGAGGTCCTCGCGCTAAAGGTGGTCGGGATCGTTAGATCAAGATTCGACGGTCCCGACCTCCTTAGGAGGTCCTAGGTTAAATCTACTAAGGAGGTCGGTGAGATCCGAAGGAGGAGGTCTTTGGCGGCTAAGATCTACGGAGGAGATCTTAATCGCCAATGACTCCACCGATGGATTTAGATCCAATGGCCCACGTGAGATGGGACGTTGGGCCACCCAACGCCTCAACGAGTCCGGGCCTTGGATCTTGAGATGGACGGCCTAGATCAAGATTGCATCCGAGGGGTCGAATGTTCTCTAGATCCGAGCCGTAGATCTAAAGACGAACGACAAAGAGAGAAACAAAGCGATAGAGTTGCAAATAGGCGAAGAGGTCTGGCCCGTTAGATCTAAATCTAACGGTCCAGAGCCGCGAGGAGGCCCTAGACGGTCCACGATCTCGGGGGGAGGTCGTGAGCGGCTAAGATAACGAGGAGGTCCTATGAGGCAGTGTTTAATAGAGAGAGGTCCGGACGGTTCGGATCTTCCGTGGGGAGGTCCCGAACGGCCCAGATTTAGCGAGAGGTCTTGCGGTCTTCTTCACAAGGACCGAGGTGGTCTTTTGCAAAGAGGACCTCAAGGAGTAGTTTTGAAGGTTTTCTTTACAAAAGACCACAGGTGGCTTTTACAAAAAGACCACGAGGAGGTGTTTGCAAAGAGGACCTCGGGAAGGTCTTTTATGAAACACAAGGTGGTCTTATACGGCTAAGATTTAACAGGGGTGGTCCTGGACGGCTAGGATCACCACCAAGGGGAGGTCCAGAGACTTAGGATTTTGCGGAAAAGATCCTAAGGCCCAGATCTAAACTTGGAGAGGTCGGGGACGGCTAAGATTAGCCCGAGGAGGTCCTGGGGTGGTTTTAATGGCGCAGGACCTCCAGACAGCGGCGGCTAAGACAATTTAATGCATCTAATGATTGACAATAAATGAATCTAACAGGAACACTTAATGACTTCTGGACTTTAATACTAAGGCCCTGGCCCACACGTTAGTGACTCCACGGCACAAATTAGGACACAATTAATGCACCAATGATAAGCAATGATTTGAGCATTAAAGTGGTCCTAAAAAGATGACGAAAACGGAAGGTTTTGAACTGGCAAAACCCGAGCATGCTCGTGACTTGTCATGTGACGTGGATCTCATCGGCGGAAACCAAAGGCACGGATGAGTCCCAAATAGGGAGGAGAATCCATGTAACAGCCCCAAGTTTATAAACAATAATAAAATGTTTTATGAACAGTAATGAGGTGCTGTTCAAAGCATTACTGTTCATTTTTACAATTTGGGCAGCATGTTACAAATTAAAAACCTTCCTTTTTAGCCAAAACCCTAAAGAACCATTTGAAGTCTTAAAGGAATACAAGATAAAACTTGTATTATGACTGGGAAGTATTTTATTAAAGCCTAGATAAATTATCTTGGCTAAAAATATTTTTGTTGCATTTTTAGAAGTTATTTGGGCTTAAAGAAAAATTTATTGTCTTTAAATAAATATTTTCGGCCTGAAATAAATATTTATGTATTTTACAAAGTGAAAATATGGTTTATAAAATTTATCTGGGAAATATGTTATCCCAGTAGCTTCCAGTAAAAATTTCATGATTTTATAAATTTATTTGCTATTTTTAAAAGCCAGTCAAACCTTTTAAGTATTTGAATAAGGTTTGGTCAACTAAACCGGTCTAAACCTAAACCCTTGCACTGTAGCGACTCGGTCTCATGTGGTTGGGTCCAACCCAGTGCAATTGATCTGGCTCGGTCACGTTCGAGCGCAAGCCCAAAACTCCCCGCGTGATATGAGCCGTTGATCTTCAATCGAACGGGCGAAGCTATAACACCCCGCGAGCTGTCCACGTGTGCATTTTAATCTCCGCCGTTGGATCTTGATCTAACGGCGAGATCGATGTGTGCAATCGGACAACTCGGATCCCTTTTCAATCTCCACCGTTCATTCTCGATCCAACGCGCACCTCTTTCGTTTTAAACTTAAAGCGCGCTTTATCCGAGCCGTTAGATTCAAATCCTACGGCTTTTCCTTTACCGCGTGTTATAAAGCCCACACTCCTGCGGACCGTTGGATCTTCATCGTGTGGTCATTAGTGTATGCATTCGACGACTCGGATCCCCTCACGATCGCAGCCATTCATTCTTGATCTAACGCGTCGCTTATTCCAATTTGAAATCGTGAGGCGCGTGTTTATATGGGCCTTGGATTTCAATCCTCGGCACTCTTTTTGACCGTGGGCCTTAAAGCCCAAAATCGGTGGATCGTTGGATTTCAATCGTAAGGTCCATATGAGTGTATGCAATCGGACCATCCGGTTCAATTTTCCATCCCGATCAGAAATCAAATCCAACGGTGTTGTGCCATCGCATCTAAACGGGCGGCGTGTATTCTTTTAGGCGATCGTTGGATTTTAATCCAACGTCTCTCTTTGAAAGCGAGCCCGCGACCCGCCGGGATTTCGATTGGATCTCGATCAACCGATCTAGATCGTGCGGTCCATATTAACTCATACCGATTCAAATCATTTAATCTCTCTATTTATCACACCGCCATTTCCAATCGGACGGTGACATTCGTTGAGCCTTTGTGAGGCGCAGCAGCTCGTGGATCGCCAATGGACCCACATGTCGATGATTCTTATCATCTTCCTCGTCTCTCTGCGCGACTCTCTCTGAAATCAAGGAGAGGTTTATCCCAAAGTATTCGCAACTAATTTTTGGGATAATTAGCCTAAATGGACACCTCATCAAGCTCTAGACTTTTCCCAATTGTCCTGTAGCTCAACTCCCTATATATAAACCCCAGCTTTTTGAGTCATGACCATTGTTGACCACTGAAGCTCACTTTCTTCCTTGTCATCCAGTGGGATTTTTGCTCCTATCCTTTGCTTATCTATCCTTTAGCATTGGTTTTACCTTGCATTAAAGATTCAGCATCTTTTGCAGGTTAAATCAGAATTTATCTCTGTGTCGATCAACTTCGAGTTTTCAGAATCTTGGTATCTTTCCTATTCTGGTAAGCTAAAAACCCTAGTTATGATATCTTGAGCATTTTAAGGACCTTAGATGCTCCTGTGAATCATTCTTTTAAGCATCAGTAGCTTCAACTTGCTTCAAACTGAAAAGTTGATATTATAACTTTTCGGTTTTCCATGTCATTTTCAAGACCTAGGGTTTCTCCTGTCACTTATCATCTTATTTAGGTTTCGACTAAACCCTAGCAGCATGACAAGTTGATCTTTCAATTCTTGTCATCATCTATTTTGACTTCTAGTTGAGATCTGTCTCTGATTCTTTTTGTCGGCTTAACCGACAAAAATGAATTTCTTCTTAGTTGATGTAATCTAACTAGTTAGGGTTAGACTAAGGTTGGTTTGGGATAATAATTACCCTAAAAGATCATGCTAAGTTTCATTTATGAACTTTTGCATGTTCTATATTACTTTTTCCAAAAATTGCAACCTGTCCCGTTTTCACTCTTCTAAAATCAAAATGAACTTTGCACTAAAACCTAGTTTCATCTTTTGAAAGCAGTAAGCTATATAATGGGTTATTATCATTATTATGGGTAGTTATGGCTTAAGCATACCGTAATCATGCATTTCCAAATTGATCATGCCTTTTCCTTCATTTTGAGCTTCTCACGATTGGCATTTATTGGATTTATTTGCTTTCTATAGAATCGTTCATTTGAAGTTTTGAATCTACCTCGAACAGATGCGAACTCGCAATGTATATACTACTACCAAGGCAAGCATCCTCTTTGCACCATATTGATCCCAAATTTTGTACAATAGTTTTTACAAATCCGATGATATCTGTGCATGCTATTTTTTCAAAATACAAAATGTGATCTGTTAGTAGTTAGTTATGACCAAACATGATGGATTACCTCAATTGTCACCATACACTTAACTTGAAAGATAGTATTGTATATCATAAACTATATTTTCGCTTTAGCTTAGACATGCGATCTAGAGATTTTAGAGTTTGACAAGCATATCTTGTCAAACATGGGAATCTAGCGAACTATTGTTATTTTAAACTCTTTGTCTAGTTTCTTTAAATCAGTCTTGTATTTGAAATTCAAATTGATCTGGACAAGAGGAAGCTAGTGATGGTGCTTTTGTGCACGAGATTGGGTTTTGTGGTGGACTTGTCCGGGTTAATTAAGGACCGAACTCTGACTATTCAGTTCAAGTCCTGTGGGGACCCCGGGTAATTATCTCCATAAGACCGAGATTAGACAAGGTCTTAGGGACATAATTACGGGTCTCCGGTAAATGAATTCCAATTTGACTCTATCCAAGTGGGAGACTCAGCCGAATACTGGAGCCTCAACGATCATGCGCGCTGCTCCCTTGCGAGCGCTACATGATGGTCGATTCTCCCTCGACTCGAAGCACTACCCTGGGTGAGTTAAATGGGAATTCACCAACAACGAGTATGACATATATTGGCTCCCAAGATCAACGACCAATATACTCATACTCATCATCAACGTTGATTATATCCATACAACGCATACAACAAGAGATAAAAGACATACTGCATAATAGTTAAGGTCTACAGCTTATTACAAACGGCCGACCGGCCAAATTTAAAACAGAGTATCAAGTAGCAGCGGAATTAAATCGATAAAGCAAAGACCAGACATGGTATGCCCATCACCCATCGAACCGATCAAGGGGGTTAAATGGTAGCACACTACTCATTAGTGTCGCCCAAGTCAACACTAGTGAGATCATCATAATCATAACCTTCCTCACCTGAAAAGGCCAAAGAAACATCCGGGAGTACAAGTGTACTCGCAAGTCTTACACAAATAAAAATAGTTATGCATAAGGGTCATTCAAAGGATGGCTCATATTGGTTTAGTTTTTATAAAGAGGCGCCACAATTAACATCCTACACATACTAGTTTTCATGTGCCCATTTTTCAAATCAGATTTGAAGTAGAAGTAAAGCATGTAGTAAAGCATTTCAAGAATAAACAATTGAATCATATAAAGACCAAAGTGGCAGCCCACCTTGATGTACTAAACACATGAACATCCCGTTCATGACGAATACCAAGTTCAACCACAATTTTTTAATTAAAAGTCTAACAATAAGCGACCACAAATTTCAAGCGGTTGTCCATAGCAGTGGACACGGCTATTCGAATAGATTGATACCTGTGGGGTGTACTACTTACCCACACGACTTGATTAGCCCGTAAGCCTCCGGATGCCTCAGAATATAGCATACTTCCTATGGTATGCCTGGTGGGTAAATCAAGATACGATCATTTTCAGCAAGAAGGCCTATTGAGCTAAGTCCCCTTGTGAGATGGTTCCTTGCCTAGTACAAGCGTCCGATAGCACTTGCTAGGGGCTCACAAGTTATATTGGAAATCTGATGCAATCAAAACAAAAGAATTGGTGCTCCCTTGCACACTATAAAGGATTACATCGGCTCCTCAAAGAACATAGGATTTCACGGTCGCTATGCCCCTTACACCACCAAGGACTTAACACAATAAAACCCTCCCCCTACTTAACCATACGGCTCCCAACCCGCGTGTGGCAAACGAGTGTTGCTTGAACGATAGGTACCCAAAGTTCGGTCCTCAATTGTCCGACAAGTCCTTCCACTTACCCAATTCTCGCACAAAGCACCATCACTAACCAACACTTGTCGGACCAAATCTCATTTAAAAGACAAAGTTTAACTCATAAAACAGCTACAAGGATCTAAGTAAAAACATAAAGTAAGAGTTGTGTGTATCCCAAAACCGACGGGTTATTCTCGACGATCGAACTACCGTATCTAGACTTGCATGGCTAAGCAATTCTATAACCCATAATTCACGCATCCTATCTTAAGCATATAGGAGTTGGCATAATTCAAGATTAACCTCAAGCATAGGACATAACTAAACTACACATCACAAAAATATTGACATAATCAAAATAGCATGCAAGCAATTATCATTGCACTATCTTAACCAAAACTGGGATCAAATATGATGCAAAAGAAAGTTCAAATGATGCTTGCCTTGCTGGTACAGTAGCTCCTCACTCTCGGTAGCGTAAGTGTCGATATCAATATGCTCGGGATCTATATAATTATAACATCAAATAAATACCGAGAAAACAACTCAAAACCAAAATGCTCAAAAATGCATTATTTTCCTACAGTAGTTGGGTAATGATTTTAAATGATTTTTGGTGAAAGAATTATTTCATTTTGATTTAGTATATGAAAGTTATAATGGTTTGAATTTCAGATTTCAATAAGCCGTCATTATGTAATTTAATTACGAAGCGAAATTTTGTAGAACAGTGGTGAGCACATGGATTACATAGATAAATAGGCAATATTATTATAAGTTAAAAACAGTTGAGTTTGTCCTTTTTGGAGTTTTTATGATTTAGTTATGTATTTTCAAAGTTATCACTTTTATAGTATAACAATAATAGAGTTAAAGATTATATCCTCCCAAATATAGTTTCTGTGACAGAGGTAATGTGAGACCATTTTTAGAATTAAGTTCACTGAAAATGAAAATTATCAAAAGTGGTCTCACTGTTTTGAGTTTCAATAATTACTTATGCATTTTGAAATTATCATCATTTTTCTATTGTACAAATAATGGTTTTAATGGATTAATTTCCAATTAATACTCTCTGCTACAGAGACATGTATGAAACCAATTTTTATAGGAATTCCATTAAGAATGTAAATTTTCAAAAGTGGTTTCACTCATTTTGGAGTTAAAATGAATTAGTTATGTATTTTCAAAGTTGTACATATTTTTCAAAGTGTGATTAACCGATTTCGAATTTCATAAAGCATTTACTACTTTTCCTACCGGCGCTAACCTAGCCACAACCGCGACGGTGGGGCTGGGCAAAGCCTGACCTATCAACGTGGGCCGGCCTCGTGAGAAAAGAGCTGAAAGCGCATTTCCAAGAATACGTTTTCAGAACACTAAAACGTACACCTGTTCTAAGCATGCTAGGAATACGTTTTCCTTTTAGCGAAAACGTAGTTTACAAACTACGCATCCACTTAAACTACACTAGGGCCCGCAAGTCATAGACTCCGGCCATTAAGTGCTAGTCACTAACTCAGTTAACTGCTGCTTTGCCGACATAGATCCGGTATTAAATGCTAATCATCTCGCTTATCCCTAACGACAACGCCACAGGAAACGGTCGGAACTTCCGACAACAGAGCTCACCGAGTTCGAGTTTGCCCGAGCCTCGCGGAGTTTCGGCCATGCCGGCGCCATCTAAGACCGATAATGGGTTCCGGTAACCTCACGGCTCAAGGTGGCGGTGGCGCCAGCGAGATGGCCCGCACCGGCGTAGTCGGCGCGGCGGCGGTGGCACCTCCACGCCCAAATGCATGCGCCATCCTCGATGATGTAACGACCAAATAATGCACGCACAAGCTATCTAGAGGTCCACCAACCTACCGAGAGTCCGTTAGGAGGTCGGAGGAGCTTGGTGTTGAGTTGGCCAAAGAATGGTGATGACGGCGGCAAGCTCCACGAGGAGGGTCGCTCGGGCAAAATTTATGGAAATAGAGGGTTGAGAAAGCTTGGCGAGGCCGGAGATGGTCACCAAGCAAGGAATTTAGAAATGGTCACCAAGATGACAGGCGATGGTGAATAGTGCTAATGGCGAAAATAGGGGCAAAGTCCAATTCCAGTGATCTGTCAAGCATTGGTGAAATAAGTTTAGGGGAAAACAAGATTATGTCCTAAGACACAACGTGGCGCGCAAACAAGGGGTCAAAACTCACGGAGGCACAAGTGGCACGATGGAGCGTTTGGACCGCGCTAGAGCCGGCGAGGACACGATGGTACCCCGGGATTTACAAGCAACGACAAAGGATGAGCTCGGAGAAATGGAAACGGCGAGAACGAAGAGATGAGAGGATCACCGGTCGGAGCTTACGGAGGATGAGCGGAGGAGAGCGTCTCTTTCCTCAGACCCGAGAGGAAAGATGAGGAAGAAGGAGGCACTCGGGGGGTTAAAACGTTCGGGTGTTGACGGGAATGGAGGCGGCGTGAGTAGACGGTGCTCCAGGATAGGCCGTGGAGGGCGGTGGTGGACGGTCAGTGACGGGCGCAGCCGAGCTCACGCGCGCGTGGCGCCGAGCCGCCGCGCCTGCCCGAGGTGGGAGACGGAGCTGACCGGTGGGACCGCCTTGGCAGCGACTGACGGTGGCGCGGCTCGGTGCGTAGCAAATGGTCTGATCAGCACCGTTGGATTGCGAAAGGACGGACCAGATGATTGGGGGCATTCGGACAGGTCGACGGGTGGCGAGATTCGGACCGTTGATCTTCAATCCGACGGACGCATGTGAGGTGCGCTTAGGTGGTTGGGTCTAGCCGAGGGTGCGGTCGGAACAGAGGTGGGCTCGAGTCCAATGAATGTTGTCTAGGTTTGGGCTAGGTTTGATCGCAATTTAATTTATTTCTCTCTACTTTGACCGAGGCTTAGAAATAGAAATAAATTTCCAAAAATTATGAAATAATTTGTGGGGGTTCCTGGGATGATATAGTTCCCATAAAAATTATAAAACCCTACTGTTCATAATATAGTTTGTGATTTTTAAATTCAAACATGTTGTATGTCTATAAATGTTGTTTGAATTTTAATGCGGTTCAAACTAGTCCCAAAAATTTGGGAAAAATTATATTAATTCATGATAATTAATGTAGTATTTAAATAAATTGGTTTCAGATGATGATCACAACTTTTTATCACTGATTTGAATTAAAGATTGAATTTTGATGTGTATGTTTACCTCAAATTAGATTTTCCAAGTACAATATACTATGAAATGATTTGAATTTGAAAATGCAGGTTAGGGAAATACAAATTAATCCTATTTAATTAGTTGGGGCTGTGACAAACCTCCCCCCCTTACAAAAGATCTCGACCGAGATCTGGTGGAGAAGAACTAGAAGGTTTTCATTGGAGGTTATAATTCATGTTGTCTTGATTTCCTTCAAAGATAGTGTTGATGTCATAATTTTCATTAATATGTTTTACCTTTCCTTTCTTGATCACGAAGGCACTTCACGTGAGAAGAGTTCGATATGCTTCTCGCATCCGGTCTTCACGTTCCCAAGTCGCTTCATCTTCCGTGATTGCTCCATTGGACCTTGACGAACTTGAGGTCACGATTCCTAGTCTTACGCTCGGTTTCCTCAAGGATACGAATCGGCTCTCTCGATAAGATAGATCGGGTTGCAAGTCGAGTTTATCCAACTCGGTTGCTTCCGTTGGGACTCAAGACATTTCTTAAGTTGGGAGACATGGAAGACGCCATGCACGTCAAAGCGATGGTGGCAACTCCAACCGGCACGCCACCGATCCCACCTTAGCTAGAATACGGAAAGGTCCAATATAGCGAGGTGCTAACTTACCTTTGATTTGGAAACGACGAACTCCTTTCATAGGAGAGACTTTAAGATATACATGATCGCCCACTTCAAACTCAACTCGCGGCGACGGCGATCGGCATAAGACTTCGGCGTGATTGAGCCGTCCTAAGTCGATTCGCGAATGACACGAACTTGTTCTTGACATCTTCCACCAGGTTGGACCATAGAATGGCCTCTCCCGCTTCGACCAGTTCAAAGGCGTTCTACAAGCTCTCCCATATAATGCTTGAAGGGCGACATTTGAATGCTCGATTGGAAACTATTGTTGTAGGAGAATTCGCAAACGGTAAACATTTTCCCAACTATCAACGTAGGATAACACACAAGCCCGGAGAAGGTCTTCCAAAACTTGGTTTACCCTCTCGCTTGTCCATCCGCTTATGGTGGTAAGCGGAGCTAAAAGATAGACTGTCCCCATTGCTTTATGTAAGCATTCCCGGAAATAGGATGTGAACCGAGGGCCTCTATCGAAACTATCACCTTTGGAACACCGTGGAGACAAACAATTCTTGCAATGTAAAGCTCCGCTAACTTGTCCCCACTCGGTAGATGGTCTTGACAGAATGAAGTGAGCAACTTTCACAAACGGTCCACAATTACCCATATAGAATCGAATCCACTTTAGTTCTAGGAAGGCCGGTGATAAAATCCATGCCAACTTCTTCCCATTTCCACTGGGGAATGGGCAGGGGATCTAGAGTGCCAGCCGGCTTCAAATGCTCAGCCTTGACTCTTTGACATAGATCGCACTCGGCCACATACTGTGCAACGTGTCGCTTCATTCTGCTCCACCACGCTTTTTCAAATCTTGATACATTTTTGTACTCCCGGGGTGGATAGAGAATTTGGAGTTATGAGCCTCCTTGAGAATCAATTCCCTCAAGTGGCGATCAAATGGTACCACCATACGGTTTCCAAACCATAGAGTACCTTGTGCATCTTGCCTAAAACATTTTGCCTTGCCTTGTTTTATCAGTTCTAAGATTTGAGCCACTTCCGCATCAGTTTTCCGGGCTTCTCTAATCTGGTCCTCAAGTGTGCAAGTCACACCGAGGGCTGCAGCGAACCTTCTTCAACTATCTCCGTGTGTAGGCCTTGCAATGCAAAGCATAAGCCCGCAGAAAAAAGGGTTACCGACAAACAACAGCACCGAGATTTTACGCTCAATGCGTCGCCACTTACATTAGCCTTCCTCGGATGATAATGGAGTCCCATATCATAATCTTTAATCAACTCAAGCCATCTTCTTTGTCTCAAGTTCAGTCGGCTTGGGTGAAAATATATTTAAGGCTCTTATGATCGGTGTAGATCTCGCAACGACACCGGCGAGGTAATGCCGCCAAATCTTCAAGGCATGAACTACACCACGAGCTCTAGGTCGTGTGTGATAATTGGTCTCATGGGGCCTCAATTGCCTTGACGCAGAGGCCACCACTCGGCCGCCTTGCATAAGCACACAACCGAGCCCATGGCGAGATGCATCACGATGAGATATCAAAACTCTTATGAATGTCCGGCGAGAACAAGTACGGAGCTTCGCAGGGCATTCTTTCGTGGTTTGGAAGCTTTGCTCGCATCCTGCCGTCCACTCAAATTTCTTTTCTTTCTTTAGAAGTTGGGTCATAGGCTTCGCGATTTTGAGAAATTCTCGATGAACCTCACGGTAGTATCCATAAGTCCAAGAAAACTACGAATGTCGGTGGCGCTCTTGGGTTGCTTCCATTCAAGGACATCTCGTACCTACTAGGATCAACAGCGACACCGCTCTTAGATAGGATATGTCCCAAGAAACTAACCTCTCGAAGCCAAAACTCACATTTGCTGAATTTGGCGATCACGGTGATGGTGGCGAAGCTTCTCTAACACAAGTCTCAAGTCTTTGCTCGTGCTCAAGATCGGACTTAGAGTAGACAAGGATATCATCAATGAAAACCACTACAAACTGATCCAAGTACTCCATGAATACCGAATTCATGAGGTTCATGAAATAAGTGGGCATTGGTCAAACCAAATGACATGACCGTATTCGCATAAACCGTAACGAGTAGAGAAGGCGGTCTTCTGTATGTCCTCGGTTCTAACTTTAATCTGATGGTAGCCTAACCTCAAGTCAATTTTGGAGAACACCCAGCTCCACCGAGCTGGTCAAATAGGTCATCGATCCGCGGAGCGGATACTTGTTCTTGATGGTGACCTCATTCAACGGACGGTAGTCAACACACATCCGTAGACTCTTGTCCTTCTTCTTGACAAAGAGAGGCGGGCATCCCCAGCGCGAGGAGCTAGGCCCGATGAAACCCTTGTCTTGCAACTCCTTAAGTTGTTCTTTTAATTCAACTAGCTCATTGGGCGGCATCCGTCACGGCCTTTTTGAGATGGGCGCGGTACAGTGCAAGCTCAATGACAAACTCTACCTCTCGGTCGTGGGCATGCCCGAAGTTCTTCAGGGAACACATCAGGATACTCACTCACTATCGGTACCTCCTCTAACTTGAGGGAGGTACTCGCCTCCAAAGCATATAGGTGAGAACTACCCACTAAAGGTGCAAAGACACGGATGCAGTCTTCGCTAGTCACCGACAGACCATTGGGCACAATCAATCTTCCCCTGATTCTTAGATAACCAATCCATCCCTAAGATAACATCAATGCCCACTGAACTTATCACTATTAAGTTTGCTGAAAAGTTAACATTTTGTATTTCAATTTTTACGTCCCTGCAGACTTGATCGGCGTAGAAAACCGACCCTGGGGACTGAATATGATAAGGTGGGTGTAGTGTATGTATCTTGAATTGGTTAATTTCAGCATACTCGTTTTTAATAAAAGAATGTGATGCTCCAGAATCAAATAGAACTGATGCAGGACATGAATTAACAAGGAGTGTACCTAGCACGACGTCAGGCGCGTCGGTCGCCTCCTCTGCTGAGACGTGGTTGACGCGACCACGTGCATGCTGGGGTGGAGTAGGTGCTTGCTCTGTGGGGTGGCGGTGGCCTCGCCGAGCTGGGTGGTGGTCTTGGAGCAGTACGTCGGGCATCCTCGCCGCTTGGCGAGGCAACTGCGGCACATAGTGGCCCAGCGGCCACGCGAAACAGATGACGCCGGGCTTGTATGCCCGCCGCCTCGTGGTCTCCCGGCCAAGCCGTCTTCTTGAGCTGCCGTGGAGAAGGTCGTGGAGGTGCCACAGAGACCTCGATGGTCTTGAAGGCGCACGAGGTGCCCGAGGTAGTCTGGCGAGGCACGGGAAAGCGCCACTGCCATCGCCGCCGCAGAAAGCCTTCCTCCTCTTCCTCGACTCATCCACCGTCTGCTCTCATGCTCCACCACGATCGCCTTTGTTGACGGATCTTGAAAACTCCTGAAATCGTGTGCAGCTAAAACAAGCCGCAACTCCTCTGATAGCCCATGGAAGAACCTGTTCCGGCGACGAGCGTCTGTCGAGACGTCGTCCGGAGCATACCTGGCCAAGTAGTTGAAGTCATGCAGGTACTCAGTGACGGTCCTCCGCCCCTGTCTCAAAGCAAGGAACTGCTGCTGCTTGATAAGCAGCACTCCCTCTGGTATATGGGCCTCTCGGAACGCGTCCCTGAATTCGTCCCAAGTCGGGACGTGACCAGCGGGCTGCATGGCGGAATAACTATCCCACCACGCGCTCGCCGCACCTGCCAACTGATAGCTGGCAAACAAGACCCTCTCAACTCCAGTACACTGCGCAATGTTCAGCTTCTTCTCAATGTTGTGTAGCCAGTCCTCTGCCTCCATCGGGTCCTTGCCGCCCGCAAATGTCGGAGGGTTGGTCCGCTGGAACTCGGCGAGACCTCGGGCCTCGGTGTGGGGCGGCTCCTCCTGTCGGAGCGGGTGCTGGCGCGGTGTTGCGCACGATCGCCTCAAGCATCCGGGTCTGGTCCATCCGGTTGCGCTCAATCATCATCATGAACTCGACCATGGATGGCGGCGGAGGAGCACCTCCTCGAGCGGTCCACCTGGCGGGACGGCGGTGAGAGGGCTCGCCATGCTCGGCGGCCGCTGGGATGATTGTCCCCGATCGTAGAAGTCGCCAAGGGTGCTAAGCGGGTGCCCTAGCGGGGATGGGAGCCTCTACCGCAGCAGGCTCCCGATCGCGTAATCGGTCCTGTCATCTGTATTGGACAAGGATGGTTAGTAATAAGATAAAGCCACTACTTGGCCATACATGCATAATCAATATCAAAAGCAAGAAAATCGTAACATCGAATAGAACACCAAACAATAAGCAACATAAACCAAATTCGATACAATTCCGTACATAGCGCTTATGCAGCTTAAGGTTACATCAAAATAGGAGTGTTTGCAAATAAAACATATCGATTCGTCATCTACTACAAACTACCCTATTACATAAACCTAAGGATACAAGCTCAAACATAGAGCTCTGCGCCCTAATACCTAGATATTATTCCGGTCAAAGTTCACGGAAATTCGTCGTAAGATGTGCCCTGGATCCAGTATCATCGGGTCCCTAGATTAGGAAGGCGCAAGGGTGATCCTATGGCGTTATTATGACCTTCTACCACGGGTAGGCGACATTCACTGGTGCGAAAGATAAGGAGATCATATTAGTGCCATATAGCACACTAGGATGAATGAGCCTCATGTCATGCATGAGCCTTAAGTGCTCCTGAGCTTCAATGAGACGCCGTCGCGTTTCCCACAACTCATGCACCATACAGCGATGCTTTTGGTCCATTACGTGGACCAATCTCGCCAACTGCCTGACTTGGGGGTCCTCCCCAAATTGGATCCTAGCAAATGAGTTCACGTCCCTAGCGCGTGCGCGCATCGGAAAGTGATCATACGGGGGCTGGGCTAACTCCGTCAGGTCATAGCGAAGACGACTCATGGCCACCAAGGCTACTTCTTGTAACGCCATGGCCTCAGAAGTACCGCGCGCCTGAAAGCGGTAAGGTATGCTCCCCGTGACTTGTCTAGCAATGATATCTATCACTGCCATAAACTCCTCCATTCCTGGTCCTCGATCACGGCGGTAGATGGAATAAGTGGGCTGATATGTGAAGTTCGCCCTCCACATCATGTCTCGTAGCAACGCCGGGTATCCATCCACTCCTTGACTTGAGTTTCCTGACAAGGTGCGGGGTTCATCTAAAGGCAAGAAGGCAAGGTAAGTTAGTTTCATAAACCAAAACAAGAATAAGGTGAGAAAAGATACTAAGATGGATAAGGAATAAAAGATATTCTTAACTTAAACTTTCTCAAGTAATTTGATAATTTCAAAATATTTTGACTCGAGGCTTACTAACTCTAACGCCATACTACCTCTAACCCTACAACAAGATGGCTCGATATCTAACGCCCGGGGATTCCCTGGTAATTATCTCCATAAGACAAGAGATTAGACAAGGTCTTAGGGACATAATTACGGTCTCGATAAATGAATTCAATTTGACTCTATCCAGAGTGGGAGACTCGGCGAATACTGAGCCTCAACGATCATGCGCACGTTGCTCCCTTGCGAGCGCTACATGATGGTCGATTCTCCTCGACTCAAGCACTACACCGTGAGTTAAATGGAATTCACCAACAACGAGTATGACATATATTGGCTCCCAAGATCAACGACCAATATACTCATACTCTCATCCAACGTTGATTATATCCATACAACGCATACAACAAGAGATAAAAGACATATCGCATAATAGTTAAGGTCTCACACTTATTACAAGCGGCCGACGCCAAATTTAAAACAGTATCAAGTAGCGTGAATTAAATAAATAAAGCAAAAGACCAGCAGCGGTATGCCCATCACCCATCGGCAACCGACTGGGGTTAAATGGTAGCACACTACTCATTAGTGTCGCCAAGTCAACACTAGTGAGATCATCATAATCATAACCTTCCTCACCCGAAAAGGCCAAGAAACATCCGGTCGAGTACAAGTGTACTCGCAAGTCTTACACAAATAAAAATAGTTATGCATAAGGGTCATTCAAAGGATGGCTCATATTGGTTTAGTTTTGCGAAGAGACGCCACAATTAACATCCTACACATACTAGTTTTCATGTGCCCATTTTTCAAATCGATTTGAAGTAGAAGTAAAGCATGTAGTAAAGCATTTCATAATAAACAATTGAATCATATAAAGACCAAAGTGGCAGCCCACCTTGATGTACTAAACACATGAACATCCCTGTTCATGACGAATACCAAGTTCAACCACAATTTTTAATTAAAAGTCTAACAATAAGCGACCACAAATTTCGCGGTTGTCCATAACCGTGACACGGCTATTCGAATAGATTGATACCTGCAGGTGTACTACTTTACCCACACGACTTGATTAGCGTAAGCCTCCGGATGCCTCCGAATATAGCATACTTCCTATGGTATGCGGCTACGTAAATCAAGATCTGCTCATTTTCAGCAAGAAGGCCCTATTGAGCTAAGTCCCTTGTGAGATGGTTCCTTGCCTAGTACAAGCGTCCGATAGCACTTGCTAGGGGCTCACAAGTTATATTGGAAATCTGATG